>JAODXP020000166.1:0-26449 GCA_027497455.2 Sardinella longiceps
TATCAAAAATTCTAGAGCGTAAGATCATCACTAGTCTAGCCAGATTATAGAGAGAAATTCTCTGTTTCTAGTTTGGATAACACAATCTGATGAAGGAATGACAGCTGTTAAATCACCTCAGCTGTTAAATCACCTCAGCTGTCAATTACTTTTTCTTTTGCTTTCAACAGCTGTGAGAGTGAGATGTTGTTGAATTGAATCTCTAAATAACCAAAGAGATGCCCATATGAGTTAGAAGGGTAGACATCAAACACAAGGGTGAAGATATTCCCACTGGCCAAAACAGTGGGGTTACATGCCCATGCCTCATTTAGGTGTCCCCAAAATTCGAGATATACAATTTCCTGTAATAAATGAATAAAATAATAACAATGAAAACAAAAACATATTGTTTGTAAATAGTATAGGTGCTGCCACTCAGAAATGAATGATGGCAGCCACCTAATCCCTCCAGGACCAAAGGTTGGTTGATAAAGCTCGAGAAGACATGTTCAATTTACATGTACAATTGTCACAGGGGTGATTTGTGGCCATTTTCGAAATGGCATACTGCTATACTACATGTGCTACATGCTGCGTGTGCCCCAGCACACAGTGCAGCACACACTACTGCTTCCCACAATTAATTAATTAGCTGCAGGTGCTCTATTTGTTCTACCCAGTACGCAGCATGGTATGCAAGCAGCAGAAAATGGCCAAGAACCTCATTAAATAATTGACTGCAGGTGCTCTACCTGACTGAAGCCCCACACTACTCCTGTGATATTAGTCATGTACTGCATGCTACACGCTGCTGTCTGCAGAGATCAGTATACGAGCAGTATGTAGTAGGCATTTTCGAAAACGGCCTGTGTCTGTCTGTAGAGGGAGTTTACCTGTCTGTAGACAGTCACATGGTACACAGGGCACACTCTCCACACAGGTGGGGTCAATTAGAGTTAATTAGGTAGACAGCATTTTAATGGGGAGCTCATTGTGTGAGGGGGAGAGGAGTGCATGAGTGTGTGGGTGTGAGAGCATGAATGTAAGAGGGAACTGTGAGCAGAAGTTTTGGATGTGAACATGGGGGAAGTAAGCAACCTGGAGTGGTAGACCTTGGAGAAACAGATGAAGCTCCTGACTAAGATCGCAAGAGGGAACAAGCCTATGGCAATCACTACTGAAGTCGTCCTCCAGCCGTCCAACGCCGTTGAAGGAACACTGTTACGGGCATAGCCCGCTGCCTGCAGATTCATCCGGGGGTGCGACGCCTGTCGCCCTCCACAAAGCTAAGTGGCTTTTGGCCTGCTTGTTGCTGATTGATTGACACACGTCCTTAGATATCTAATTGTCCAGTGGCCTCATATGTCGTGTGTGTGTGTGCGTGCTTTACAAAGACTACCTACTGGCCTTCCACTGAATATGTTTGCTGTGTTCTACTGTTTGTGGTGACACTTATTTTGACCTGGCCACTGGAAGTTGTTATATATTCTGGGGACGGTCTGAGCCCTTTCATTGACAGGGTGGCATGTGTGTGTTGGCATTAGCTCTCTCTCTCTCTCTCTCTCTCTCTCTCTCTCTCTCTCTCTCTCTCTCTCTCTCTCTCTCTCTCTCTCTCTCTCTCTCTCTCTCTCTCTCTCTCTCTCTCTCTCTCTCTCTCTCTCTCTCTCTCTCTCTCTCTCTCTCTCTCTCTCTCTCTCTCTCTCTCTCTCTTTACCAGTGTGACTCGGACCCTGGGCCAAGGCGAGGAGTGTGCCACGGATCTGGTGGCCTCCTCATTGACTCTCCCCCATTCACCTATTGTGCCGCGTGTGTGCGCTCAGCAACCCTCCGACTGCCTCTCTCCACTCCCCTCCCCCAGTGACTGCTGCTTACCTCTGCCTAAGGACTGAATCGTGGGCTATGGCCTGGGTGCATGGACTACCTTTGGTCTAACTTTTTAACAACAAGAAATGGACTTCTTATTTAATAAAATATTTATCTTTTCATAATCCAGTTGTCCTGTTCTGGTGTGTTGAGTAGCTACAGCTGACTCCCCAGATTAACGTACGCCCACCTTGGTTACACAATTTCAGAGTTGGGATTTGAGGCCAGACTGCCAAAGGGAAAAGAATAGCTATCATCACATATTAAAACCAGTAGTCACATCTACCGTGTGCCTTTCAGTAGTTCAGAACTTTTAATGGGGGAGAATGACCATTCTCCGGTGAGGTGATGCTGCATCTAGAGGGCACGCACGAGTAAGTGAAGAATTAGTGTGTTTCTATGGAGCTGTACCCATAAATGCTTGCCTGGCATGCCCTCCCAGTGATGTAACGCCTTCGGCGTTGCTGTCGCTGGTCTGGCCAACTGCTGATCGGGCAGGACTTCTGAATTCCCCAAAACTGGTGACGTGCCCCCTTGGTCGAGAACCAATCAACTTTGAGCAGCTCCAATGGCTATCAGTCCTGTTCAAGCAATTCCCTTTGCGTCACATACGTCAGAGGAAAGAGTGGTGTGATTGGTTTTGCTTCGGCACAGCATTTTATAACATCAACCAGTAGCAAACCGAGACATTTCAGGGATCATTTGGGTTTGACAGACTTGTCATCATCCAATCATTTTTGCTGGTTCCTTAAAATAATTGGATGATATTTTTCCTGTCCTGCTTGTTCCACAGGTGACTAACAAATTTTATTTTTACGTTGGAGTGTTTAATTGATTGTTTGCAATCGAGGTGTGAATGTCATTTTAAACAATATAGTAAAAAGTGCTCCAGGAAAGCATCACATAGGCTACCCCACCTTTAAAGATCGCGATCGCCCCCTAGCGGAATTTCAATTGGAATTGCAGGTTGAATGGGGGTGACAGGGGGTGCTCTGGCTCGCCATAAACAAACTCTGGTTGTTCTATTTCATAGCCTAGGCCTACTCAGGTTTCACTTTCAATTTCCTTATAATCATGTGATTTACAGTTGGCTTACTATCAAATCCCAAAATGGGATTGGTCTTGGTCTTGAACTGACACAGTCATTTCACATTGTGTAGGCAATAGGCTACTCTTTCAGTTTTCATGCAGCCTACAGGACTCCTGGTTGGAATATAAGGGATCGAGCTATCTACTACCTAAACATTTGCCAAGGTAAGAGAATATTGGGGATGCTTATGGTTATTTTTTTGTGAAACTCAACTGTAACTTTTGTCATGGCATCTTGCAAGTATTTTTTTTTTAATTGACTGACTAAGTGTAATCTGCCATTTGTAAAAAAAAAAAAATAATAATAATAATAAAAAAAATAGGCCAAAAAAATGCTGTTTATTTTGCATGCAGTATACGCATGAAGATCATGACTACAGTCAGGGCCGTAACTATGCCTACCATTGAGGACACCGAGGTCATGTCCTCTGTATTTTTGTAGAGTTGATGAAGACTTGATAAGACCAGAATCAAATCTGCCTTTTTTCAAATAGGCCTTCTAACGTCTTAAAAGAGAATGTTAAACATCGCGAAGTGGGCACCTTTCTATTTCTTAAATCAATTCTCTTATAAAAAAAATCGCGGAGTGCTATTAATAGAACTTGTGCATTGCCTGGCAAAGGCTTTTTTCTTCCACTGGAAACACTGCGCCGGGAGTGAGAGATGGAGTGACGTTGTTAGAGCGGCATAGTCTACTGAACTTCATTTAACGATATCTTTGCTAATCTTTGTCCAAACAACATCAAACTTGGCACTGCACTCACTCGTGTCATTAGCAAGATGCATACCAAATTTGAGGTCAGTCGGACGAACGGTTCTAGAGTTAAGCGTGGAACACACACACAGACACATACATAGATGTTCGTTGCATTAATAGATAGATAGATAGATAGATAAGCGCGTCGAATGCGATATCACTGCTGGAATTAATTTATGCTCAAACCAGCTGTTGGCATTTTGGAGAACTGAAGATATGCCTCATCTGCTAGAATTAGATGGTAAACTCCACAAAGATAGCCTAAACACATTAACTCAACTGGCAACACTGAAGATGCTGTCTCTGCAACTCTCCCGCAAGTTCGTTTGGACTTGGAGAGATAGACGCGCAGCACAGGAGAAATTGGCTATTCTGTATTTTGTGCAGGCGCACCTTTGCAGAGAGCGGACCTGTATATCTCAGTTGTAACAGTTGACGCCCCTGTCTGTGAGATGGAAATTGTGTGTCCTTCAGGACATGAGGAGTTTGAGCATTGTTTAATTATTTAATAATGGATTGTTGATATAAATATACACACTTAATTAATAATTGCTTAATAATTAATTATTGATACGAATATCCAAACTTCAGGAATAATTTTACCATTCCATGCAGGGCCTTGAGGTGTCTAATTTCATTGAGAACAAAGACACTTCACCAGTTATGGCATCAAACATGACTAGTCCTACTGAGAGTGGCGGCCAGGATGGGATGAATGAGGAGCATGAGTCACGCTGCCTCTCCGATACTGAGGAAATGGAGGTGGACTGTGACAATGGTGTTATGTCACCTGTAGCCACACAACCTGGAGATTCAGTGCAAATGTCAGCAGTAAGTCACAGTTTGATGTGCATATGAAAAATGCTATGACGGAGAATTGTTTGTTTAAATATACTAGACTATGTCCGAATAATGAAGAGCTGATGAAGAACTGATTTTGTGAGGAAAAATATGTATTAAACAGGAAAATGGAGTGGAAGAAAAAATAATTCAGATCATATAAATTTCTTTAATGCTTTAATGGACCAGCTTACAAACTTGGTGAGGATTCCTTCTTTATTGCTAATCCTCTTAGTTTTCATAGACAGGTCTCTACAAGATACTTTGTTTGTCACATGTATCATCAAGTACATACAGTGAAATGTACTCTGATGCCCCCACAGCTATGAGTAATGCTAAATGTAATGCAATGGATAAAATTGAAATTCAGTATAAATGGTTACTGGGGTTGGAAGGGTCCTCTAGGATTTGTTGCTGCTTTTATTTAAATATTGGATTACAAGAGGGGGTATCCCTCTTTAAATGAAATGACATGAAAAGAATAGAGATATAAGATAAAATATAACTTAAATCTCTTTTCAAGGATGTTGATTGCCCAGGACAAGAGGGAAAGCCAAAGTACCAAAACAATAGTAGTCACCCAGATGTAAATAATGGTGGGTTTCGCAAAAACACTGAAACCGTTCGGGACTCGGGGTCCAGTGAAGCAGGTGTGTAATGTGTCCTTCCCTATTGTTTGATGGTACTGCCCGCAGCTGCACTTACTTCTTAAGTTACTTCTTATCTTCGTAAGACATTTAATAGAAGGAAAAGTTGCATGATACCGTTTTGCATTTCATGAGTTTAACTTAGTTAAACTTAGTAGTTAACTAGTTACCTCCACCAATTAGGTTATGTTTTCGCAGTGTGTGTGTGTGTGTGTGTGTGTGTGTGTCTGTCTGTGTACAAGATAACTTGAAAAGTACTGTATGGATTTGGATGAAATTTTTGGACAAGGTGTGTATTGGGACAAGTAAGAACTCATTCGATTTGGTGGCGATCGGTGATCCAGAAAACCATCTGTGACCACATTGTCTTGGCGGAGGTCTGCGCTCTCTGAGCGCTTTTCTAGTTAGTTCTTGAAGCTTTTATTCTATGAAACTTAAATGTTTTGGATTCATTTTTAAATTAATACAAAAAAAGAAGTTGTTAATCAGGATAGTGTTTAGTTGTAAAATGCTGAAATATTGTATTTTGTTTCTTGAAGATCATACAAAATGCTCCTTGGCATTGATTGGGAGCACAGCTGCTGTTAAAACTGGAGTTGGGAGCCTCTTACCAGACTTTACTGGATGCCCTGGATTAACACAACTTACACCAAAAGAGTGCAACATTGCAGGACGTGATGTGACCGTGATTAACATGATCGGTTTGCATGAAATGAACTACTGTCAGGAGTCAATGGATAGCTATATGAGTCAGGCTCTAGCTGAGGATGGAATCCATGCCTTCCTTTACATATTACCACCACACCGGCTGACTGATGGAGACAAGATGGCAGTGGAGTGGCTTCAAAAAGTGTTTGGGACTTCCTCCCTACAGTTTTTAATCACTGTTTTCACCTATGAAAATGAAGAAGACTGTGATTCTATCATAGATGACCTAAAGGGCAATACTGTTCTTGAGCAACTGGTTCAGAGGAGTGGAGGGAGGTATTTCACCGTTAACAACACCTTAAACAACAAAATGGAGATGAAAATGCTGTTTAAGAAGATAGACTTCATGGTATCTGAAAACAAAATGAACTACATGTACACTGCAGAGAATTATTCTGAGCAGCTGAAGATTAGGCAGACAATGTCAAACGTTGAAAAAATGGAGAAACGATATGAACGCAGAAGTGACACAGGCAAGTGTTGTGTATGATATTTTTTTAAAGAACAAATACAATTCTGGTGATATTTGACAGAAGTTCTTTCATTTTTGTAGGTGGTCCTGCAGAAGAGGTTGATTCTACTAAAGATTCTACTGAGGTATTTTTGAATTTTGACTAAACTCATAATGTACATGCAGTGTTGAGAGGGTTACTTTTAAAATGCATTTCGTTACAGATTACAGAATACATGCCCCAAAATGTATTTTGTAACGTATTCCGTTACTCAATATGAGTAACGTATTCAGAATACTTTGGATTACTTTTAATGTTACGCCTTTTTACAACTGCATGAATGTAGCAATCACATCCTTATCAACAAATTGGCTGTTCAGCCCCAGTCTCCAATACATACCTTTACAGTAGATGAGATATTAGGGTTTGTTAACATAAGCAAGGACGAGTTATCCTAAAAGGCAACATGGGAAGTATGGCCTCGGCCTAGCCTGGGAGTTCCCATGCTCCTTTGCACGCTTATTTCATTGCACTCTGCAGAGCAGCATGGTGACCATGGCCGTTTTTCTCGCCTGCTTTCGGTATCCAATCGCAGAACAAAAAGGGATTTGTACGGCCCTAGATTGCATTTTACGTCACGTGGTGGCTCTGGTATTGGCTCCGAGGTATGTACAGACGCTATGATAGACATTCGTAGCGCCCAATAAACGGCTATGGACAATTGTAAACGATGCTTCCGCTACGAGAAACGCAATAGGTAGGTCCCCAGACTAAATATCACTTGTGATTTTAGTTTGGCATTCGCCAGGCTAGCCTCGGCCACTAGCTGGCTTCAGATTTTGAGATCAGGAAACATAACACTTTTTTCATTAATTAGATGAGCTTAAAGTTTGTTTCTTTCTGCATTAACAGGACCTAGCAAAACCAAAAAACATTTTCCCAAACGTGAACTGCATTTGGTTTCAGCCACTGAAATGGGCTACTTTCAAAAACTCCAGGCAAAGTGGAGATTTCTATAAACACACTTTTCAGTCTATGGACAGAATGCGTAAATGTTATTTAGCTAATTTTATTTCTAATTGTGCCAGCTTTATTATTTAGTCCTAGGCCTACTTGCTTATGATTATATGTAACAGGCATAGGCCTATCTGTCTTGCCGCTGAGTTGGGTGCATTTCATTTGCTAGGCGCAGTTGTGTTACTAACATCATCGTTAGGAGGATGTTTAATAGATATTATTGCGCTTTGTTTGGCTTAGTTTCCGACAATGCGGGGAATTACCCAAATTAGAGAGGGGATGGCTAAACACGAGAAACTGTAAAATACCGCTGAGTAATCCCTTGATTTTTACAAAGTAACTGTATTTTAAATACCACCCGTTTAAGCTGTAACTGTAACTGAATACAGTTACTCATAATTTGTTTTCTGAATACATGTATTCCGTTACTCCCCAACACTGTGTGCATGTAGCTTTCTGTGTTTCTATGGCCATGGACTGTGTATCACATCCAAAGGTGCATATGCCATTGACCAGCCCGGTTTCTTTACTGCACTTATTGCATATTTTGGTGTAAAATTCTAATAAAAGATACATGTAAATTGTTGGACTATGTTACTTCCAGTGTTGGGAGTAACGAGTTACATAAGTAGTAATTACTGTAATGCATTGCTTTTTGTTAGCCTAGTAAACCAGCGCCACCCGCTGGACGCCAAAATGTTTTGTCTGCGAGTGGGTCTAGCCTTGCATCATTCTCCAATTCTGCCAGAATGCCAGGAATCTGGAAAAACCAATCATAACGCAGAGATGTGTTTTGAATCAAAGCGGGCGGGGTTTAAAACCAATCATGACTCCGTTTCCCGACGGATGCTAGCTAACCACCGTTGTCCGACGCAGTTACTAACGATAAAGATGGCAAACAACGACCAATTCCCAACGCGCTTGAAGTTCTGTCGTAACATGTTAGTCCTGACGACATTGGTTACAACTTACATTGTTCCAACTACATCGTTCCCAGATGTTTCGGCAGCGTTCGGGGAGAATTCGGAAGCACTCGTTGCAAAAAGCATGTCAAAATAGCATGGCTAAAGTTCTAGCATCACTAAGCTCATAAAATCGCTAGTGTTGATAAATAAACTACACAATGATAAACTTAGTGGTAGTGGTAGGTAATATTCCCCAACATGACAGTGTTTCAATTTGTATGGGCTATTTGATGATAACCACGTTATTTAATGAGTCTTCATATAAAACAAAAAAAAAAGTTAAAAACTTGATAGTCAAGTACGAGTTGTGCCTCCTCCCTATTATCATCAACGGTAGTGATGAGGGTTAAGGCCAAGCACACCTGTGGCAACAGATTGGTGTTTTGTCAAATCTCCGGTTCGAATCCAGGCGGGAACGAAGTCGTCTTTTTTTATATATATATATATTTGACATGCTGTAGCCTACTCGTGATGGTTGGTGACGTGTTGTAAGTTATCTTTGTTTGTTCTTTGAAACTTCTATGGATAACTGGAGCATTTGTGTTTCAAACAGTTGCATTTTACCACATGGTGAAGTTGAAGTGGGAATTAGTTAATCCTGTAGGTGGGGGTAATGCATCAAATGATGCTCAATTTGACAGTTTTAAGACCCAAACAGACGAGGAAGAGGCTTAACGACAGCTATACACCTGTCGCTGCAACTACAGTCCCACATCCGATGGTAAGGTCATCCGACGCCGTTGGGGAACGATTCTAAACACTAACGACAGTGAAACTACTGTGGTTGTAACGACTAAGTTCCAGCGACTGTAGTTGTAAAGACTGTAGTCTCAGTGACAGCTTTGGGTAACACAAATGCCGGACAACCGTCGTTCCAACCACGGAAGTTGCTACGTTAGTTTGCAACGACGCTGTTGGGAAACTGACTCCATAACGCAGAGATGTTTTTTGAATCAAAGCAGGCGGGGTTTTGAGGTAGCGACGACAGAGTGTTGGCTTATAGGCACAGACATGGTTTGAAAGACAACGGGTTGTGCTCATCAACAATCTCCCATTGTATCCATTCATCGGGGCCAGACTAAATTACATCCAATCTCACATTTAGGCTGGTTTATCAGGCTAGCTTTTTGTGGTAATTTGGTAATGTAAGGCATTACAGAAAAAATGGTAATATTTACTCTGTACAAACGTCAGTACAATGCATTTTTAACTTGGAATGAAGTGGTGTTTTTTTCCTTCTTACAAGTTCTCCAGAAATCACTTGGAGACCAGCAAGGGTAAAACATGCTGCTGTGCCAGAATTAATATAAAACTGTTAATATAAAATGTTTTGTGGTGTGTATAGACAGCTGGCCAAGACAATGAGGAAAAACTGATGAAAGAAGAAAAAAATACACCTCGACCAAGTGTTCACACAGAAACTGTTCCAGATTCTGAGTCTAGTAAAACAGGTTTGTAATGGTTGAAAATTATGTCTACTGCTTACACAAACTCTCACCATGAAACTCTCTTTCTGCATTCTGGAAATTTAATAGAAGGAGAAGCATCATTTTAAATGCTGAGAAAGAACACAGCACAATATTGAAAATATATTGTTGTGTTTTATAGATCATCCTCCAGCAGATGGAGTTCAAAAAAAATCTGCAGAGAGTGAGGTATGTATCTGCACGACAGTACAGGTCGATTACAGTGTATTATGCATTACAATGAAATCACTAGATGTAATATAGTGATGTAATCTAGGGATTCCAAAGACACATTGTTGTGTTATGTAAGACAGTCAGAGTGAGGTATGGTGGGTATTGGTTGTGTTAATGTAAAGACAGTCAGAGTGAGGTATGGTGAGGTATTGGTTGTGTTAATGTAAAGACAGTCAGAGTGAGGTATGTGTCTGCATGAAAGTACAGGTCGATTACACTGTATAATATATACAATGAAATCACTAGATGGAAAATCATTAGATGTAATCTAGTGATTCCAGCAAAGGCACATTTTTGGTTGTGTTTACTATATATATCTGTAGTGATGGTTAATGTAAAGACAGTCAGAGTTGGGTAGGCCTAAAACTTGTTACTTTACTTTAGTACAGGGATGGGGAACGTCCAGTCCCCGGGTGTCATAACAATTTTTCTCTGGGTCATGAAGTCATATCAAATTCCTGCTTTTCTCTTGGATCTTTTATCATAGGGTATCTACTGTATATGCTAGAAAAGACCCAGAACAACAATAGAGAGGAGTAAGATGCAGCCTTGTTGCACAAGCTTCCATTCTTCTTTGTGCAATAAACTGGGAATAAAGTATGAATGTGAAAAAAATACAGTTGATATTTAATTACATTTTGCTGTAACAAAGTATTGTAACATGTTAATTTTAAAATATCATCACTTAATTACAGTTACTAAAGTATAAAGATTCCTTAGTTACTAACATTTTGCACAGAGAAATCATATCTGATCCAGCATCTGACAATTAGGTTACAAATCATTTAGACTAAGCGTCCTGTAGTATTTTTGTATAGCCTACCTGACAGACAACCTCTAGTATCCCTCATCACCAAATCACTTAATATTAATAATTAAGCGAAGCCTATCTGCACCAGAGTGTATGTAGACAACGTGTCTTTGTAGGAAGCATTTGATGACAGCGAGGCATTAAGGCATGTCCGAAACAAATAAATGCATAAAATCCTGCCTTCGAAGGTACCTTTGTTTTGGCCAGTTGTGAAGGAAGCATCGATGCTTCCACATGCTGCCTTCAGCGCCCAACATTCTATAGAATCTATTGATCTCTTGGCAACGGCGCCTGGACAATTAAATAAACAAAAAGATGGCATTCTAAATTGCCAACTTGCTAGGTCGTCAGAAATGAAGTTTTTAGCAGCTGCCTTGATACCTTCTATGGCAGGTAACTTTGTAGACAGTGAAGACAGCAAGGCAGCAAGCCACTATCCATTTTGGACACAGCCTGTGTTTCCATGCATGGAATCTGGATGAGGATGGAAAAATAGGCATAAGTAATGAGTTCATTTTTAAAAGGATTTAATGAGCAACGTAATCCAATTACAATTCACATCAGTAGAGCTAAAGTAAAATTTAAAGTTTTTTCAGTAACTTACCCAGCACTGATTTTAGGAAATCTGGACAGATTTGTTGTAATGGTGTTTCTGATGTTACAGAAAAACAAGGATCAAAGATCAAGAAAGAAGATAAAAGAAGATCCCAAAGGAAAAAACAATGAAGAGGAATTAAAACAATTGTTCAGTAGATTGAACCTCAAAGATAGAAATGACAAACTGTCAACTTCAGACATACTTAAAATAGATGCACGCTCACGTCAGCCACAGGGACCAAAGGTAGCAGGAGAAATAGCACACATCTATCTTAATAGACTTTTGATGACAGACTACAGGGCTAGGTATATCCCCATCAAAGTTGAAAATATTGAATCAGGTCCAACCAGTGTGACACACAATGAAGATAGGGACACCATGTTTGCTACGCTCTTTAGCAAAGGGGATATGGAAAGTGAAGCGACCAAACAACAATCTCAGATTCATCCTATGGACATTCAGATGGCAGTGTTTCACTCAGCTGACCCATTCCTAAGGCAGTACCTACTAACTAAACTGTCAATGTGTCAGTATGCGTTGCCTTTGTTGGTGCCAAATCCTTTTACTTCAGAGATTGAATTCCCTTTGTGGGCATTTCGTCAAGTTTGGAAAAGTTGGAAGTCCACTGATACTTCTGGCAAAACTACCATTCATAAGAAACTGATGTATGGAGTTGAAACACCAATGGTGTCTGTCTTCAGGCTAGGAGCTGTGTCCACGTCCAAGTCTCAGCTTATAAATAGTCTCATCAATGAACGGCACAACACATTTTTCCATAGGCACTGTCCAGGCAGTAGCAGAACCCGTCTGTTGATGGACGGTGTAGTGGAGGTTGCCTGGTACTGTCCATCTGGTAAGGACACTGACCACTTTCCTGATTGTGTTGCCATCTGTAATCTCCATGGAGATGGACTTGCCTGTAAAACTCAACAGAGAATTTTATCCCAAATGGCTTCAGTTAATGTTGCTTTCTTACCCAACTTTGGTGAAAATGATGCCAGCAAGGCCATTGTGAAAGAATTGTTTAGCTCCTCAACACCTTTAATCTGCCTTTTCACTGAGGAAGACTTCCTATTAAAGGAAGTATGCAAAGGGATATTCAAAATAGGATTAAGAGATAGGAATCAATCAGATATAGTGCAAGAGCTGAAAAGAGCAATCAATTGTAGTTTGTCTCACAGAAACTTTATGCTGGAAAACTTGGCACAGAAACCTGGAATCAAAGTTGATGAGGACAGTAACGATTGTAGAATTGGTAAGGAGGATGCGATGCATATTAAGAATTTGCTTGAGAGTAACCAGCAGTCAGATGTCAAGGAAATATTTTTACCATGTCAAGGAAAACTGTGGCAAGAATGGTGTCATGAAAAAAAAAGCCTCTACCGGCTACATGGAAACCTGGAGATGGAAAAGGTTCTGATAAAAGATAAAATGAGAGTGATACGCTCCAAGCAGCGACAGGCTGGCAGCAGTGAACTCATGAAGCTGTTTTTGAGGTCCATGGACACACTTCCATCCCACAGAACATATTTTATTAAATGGACCAGCATTCTCATGGACAGCTGCACTTCAGATAAACTTGTGACACTTCTTCATGAATATGATGAAAAATGGAGAAATGTTTTGGATCTAAAGAAGAAACATGACAAATCTAAGCAATTAGAGAAGGAACAGACAGAGCTTGAGAAGATATCTGACCAGCTGAATGCTGCAACCTTTGGTCTTGAACACATTCTACGAGAGATGGGGCAGATATATGAGGCTGAAGTGTCAATGACAGGTGGTGGAGGAAAGTACTCTAGACTCCCAAACTTGGCTGCACAACTCATGATATCTGGGCACCCAATTGAGCTGATGGACGGTGATGCTGCTCAAGTTCCAATGATTTGGATTAGAGCTGTGTTAGATGAAGTCGTGAAGGAAATTGGAAACAAGAGGATCTTTGTGTTGTCTGTTTTAGGCATTCAGAGCACTGGAAAATCCACAATGCTCAATGCAATGTTTGGACTCCAGTTTGCTGTTAGCGCGGGGCGTTGTACCAGAGGGGCATTCATGCAGCTAGTCAGAGTATCAAAAGAGATCGGCACAAATTTTGACTACATTCTTGTGGTTGACACTGAGGGACTACGAGCGTTAGAGCTTGCCGGGAAAGCAACTATCCACCATGACAATGAATTGGCCACATTTGTCATTGGATTAGGACACATGACCTTGATCAATATATTTGGGGAGAATCCCTCTGAAATGCAAGACATAATCCAAATTGCTGTGCAGGCCTTGTTAAGAATGAAAAAAGTGAAACTGTCTCCCAGTTGTTTGTTTGTGCATCAGAATGTTGGAGATATCACTGCCGGAGAAAAGAACATGGAAGGTAAGAGACGTCTGCAAGACAAACTGGATGAGATGACACAATTAGCAGCCAAAGAGGAAGACTGTGATGCCAAGTCCTTTAGTGATGTCATTTCATTTGACATACAGCAAGATGTGAAGTATTTTGCCCAGCTCTGGGAGGGCAGTCCACCCATGGCCCCTCCAAATCCCTGCTATAGTGAAAATGTACAAGATCTAAAAGAAACCATTCTCAGAAAAGCCTCAATATCAAAAGGTATGACGTTCTCTGAATTCAAAACACGGGTCTCTGATCTATGTAATGCATTGTTGAATGAGAACTTTGTTTTCAGTTTCAAAAACACATTAGAGATTGTACAGGAAGTTGGAGACTGAGTACGTAAAATGGACCTGGAGTCTAAGAGAAGCAATGCTGCACATTGAGAACAAACTGCACAACAGAATTGAGAATGATATCCTAGACACTATAGAGGAGAAATTTCTGGTTACAGAAATGAAGGCCACACATGATGAGGTTGAGAAAACAATGAACCTCTACTTTGATGAGCACAAAGACAAGGAAATGCTTGTGCAGTGGCGAGGAAGGTTTGAGCGCAAAATCTGTGATGTTCACAGTGACCTTGTGAAAGAAACACACAAAGAAATTGAATGATCTAATTCAGCAAAAGAAGACGAGGAAAAAGCTGGATGAAAGGAAGGTACACTATCAAAATACCCTCTTTATGAGGAGCAAAGAACTTGCCTTGAATCTGAAGCAACTGCAAAAAAGTGAAAAAGACCTGAAGAAAGAGTTTGATAGAATGTGGGAAGGCTGGCATCAGATCTGCCTCGTGTGGAGGACTGTGATATTTGGAAGGATATTGTGAACGTTCTGAGTGAGAACCATGAGGAAGCTTTGCTGAATGTTCAGCGAAAACTGGATGATTATAAAGACATCAACTGTAGGGGTGAATTTTCAAAGTATGTTATACGAGGACCTCAAAGAAAAGAGTCTGAAGAACAAGCAAACCAGAAAAAAGAGCCCAGTACTTGGGGAAATTTTTTTGGGAGATTTTTTGTTATGCAAAAAATTGGCTTGGCTAAGGAACACTTCAAGACCGATGTTTTGACAGATGCTGATCAACAATCTATAAAGTCCCTTATTCAAAACATTCACAAAGACACTGACGAAATCATTAAGAACTATTCACGTCAGGCAATGGGCTACAACAAGACATACATTAAAGCTATAGCAGCTTCAGTTAGACAAAAAGTGCATGATTATGAGATAAAGGAAATGAAGGGGCATTTTGCCTTCAAAAAGACATTCACAATAGATCTTCTTCTGTCTGTGTGTGATGTTGCAAGCACAAAATTTTCTGAACTTCATAGAAAATTCCAGAAAGATAATGATGGCTTCATCTTCTTGGAGAATCAGAGAGGCCAGTTTTACAATGTCTTTAAAAATTTCTGTCTAGGGGCAAAATCCTCTGCTGTGCTTGCAGATTTCATATGCAGCAAACTGGAGTTGTCCATCAGTCAAGCTGTGTATGACCAAACTGCCATTGATTTGGCCACTGAAATGCAATGTAATCTTCCCGCTTTAAGTGGGAACAGGCTTAACCTTGAAAGACACATTCTCCTCTCTCTAGCAGAGGAGGAGAATTTTAAGATGTTCATAGAGTACATTCACAATCCAAAGCAACACTTCAAAAAAGTCATAACTCAGCAGGTTGAGAAATATATGGCAAATGTAAAAAGTCCAAAACTCCTAGCAAAGATTCAAGGAAACTTGAAACACAAGATCAAGTGTGTCAGCGATGCTGCAAGATCAGCAACAGAGAAAGTCAAACAGCGGGGAAATGTCAACATGTGGCTGAGCATATTTTCTGATGAGCTGAAAGATGAGTTGAAATTTGCAGAAAAGTCTTGTGCTGATGCATCTGAGATCACTGATTTTGATTTTCTTGAAGAAGTTGTTTGCAAAGGCCTTCAAAAAATTAATTGCAAACTCAGTGAAGATTTCAGCAAACTCTCCCTCCTTAAAGCTGGGCAGTTTCGTAGAAGGCCTGATGAAATTCTGAATCAACATTTCTGCAAATGTTGTTGGGTTCAGTGTCCCTTCTGTAAAGCAATCTGTACCAACACCCTGGAAGACCACACAGGCACTGATCACAGTGTCCCATTCCATCGTGCAAATGGATTAACTGGGAGGAGTTTCAGAGGAACAACAAATCTCTGTGTAAGTTTCTGCACAACTGATGTAGCAAGTAATGGATCGTTTTATCCGAATGCCAGTGATGACCTATTTCCATACAAAGAGTATAGAAAGGCTGGGGCAAGATATGCAGAATGGTCCATCACACCAGACCACTCTGAACTACCCTACTGGAAGTGGTTCATGTGGCGATTTAAAGGTGACTTGGAAAAGTACTACAAGAAAACATTTGAAGGAAGTGGGAAAATGCCTGAGGAGTGGGGTCGGTACACTAAAGAGGATGCCATGAAGAGCTTAGATGTATACATGTTCTCTAACATGAGTACTTAGTTGCCATCTGCAGCTGTCACTAACTTGTCTGTTATTACAAAATAATTGATTATTATAGGTCTTTAACTACTTTCAGCCACAGGGTAGTGTTGTTAGTAAAGATAAACATTTAGACACAAAGACTGTTTTGCTGACGTATTGATGTTGTTGTTGTTGTACATCATACACCATTGTCACTGATTACTTTGCTTCTGAATACTGGTCAAGGGAAAAGGTTATGATTTCTCACTGTTTCCCTTTTGTAAAACAAGAAAAGAAATTGTATTTCATATTATTCTCCATAAATAAAGATTTGACTTTTAAAGCCCATTTCCATAATGCAATTTTAAACCAATGTGAAAATGAGGGGCCTAATATTTGAAAAGCCTGGATTGGTATAGTGTAGCTCTAAAGAGAACTGTGACTGTTGACTTGATAACTACTGAAGTGGTGCAGTCAAGGGGGCCAATAGTGTGTTTCAAAAACTCTTATAATGGGTCAACACATACAGACAGTATTAATTTTTTTTAAATTCAGTTTGAATTTTTTAATTAGGATATTTATTTGGCCAGTGTTAGGAATATATTTACCACTACCTCTGCAGGTGCTATAAAATATCACACATTAGCCGACATACAATAAACAGCCATCTTTGCTGTTTTTTAAAAGTACATAAAAGTTAAAGCAATATACCGGAGTAAGTGTAAGCATAGTCCTGCTGCACTAGCCATCTAACAGCAATATATTTAGCATGAAATGAAAGATTTTCGAACAGCACAGACCTAACGCGAACGTGAAACACTTTACATTGAGTCAATGTAACCTCAGATCTTACTTTCGGTTTCCAACAGTCAGGTCCCATTGATTCAGTGTGTCACCTGACTGCCGCCTCCATAGTGACGAGAGAGGACGTCCACAGCCCGCTTAAAATGCCCCGCTTCGATGGCGGGGTCCCTGGCTGAGCCATTGCCGTTCACCTGCGTCCCCGTTGGGGATCTCGGAGCCCCACTCTGAGCTGCGTGAGTCCTCAGCGCTGCTGCCTGTAGGAGTAAAGTATTATATGCTAACATGCTCTAGTGTAACCTGTTAACATGCCTAACACACCTAAAGGGAAAGAGTACAAAACCACAGCCACACTTATACAGTGTGTATGGGGCCTATGTGGTTGCAGAACCTTGAGTTCATCCCTTACCTCTGTGCGTTTGAGAGAGCTTAAAGGGACCTATAAGGGTCAAGAGATTTCCCTTGCTTTGGATCTGCTTGGAGTTTATTATAGTGAATTGTGACTTCACCCTTCAATCAAACAAACAAACAAACAAAAATAGGTGAAGGGAGGCCTTGAGATGTTTAGAATTATGAACATCACTCCATCATGGCATGTCCAGTACCTGCACAGCCTGAATCATTTTAGCCACCTCCACTTTGGTCTTCCCCTTAACCGTTTTACCGTTGACTCCAGTGATCTCATCCCCAGCAGCTAATGTTCCATCCAATGCCGCAGGAGTATTGTCAAAGACCTGAAAATAAGAGGGTGAAGAGTGTCACAATCATTTAATGGTTACTTTTCACCTAAGTCAGTGGTTCTCAAACTTTTTCTGTCATTCCCCACTTTGGAAGGCAGAGAATTATCATGCCCCACCTGCCCTGAGATATTTCACCGAGTGGGTAGGCCTGTAGATGGATGTAGAGCAGGATGTAGGATACAGTAAGATGTTAGAATTTTCATGTGACTAATTCAAAGCCAAATTTCTCTCAAACCGCTCATCAGCAACTAGCAGATAACACCATTGCAAAGCTCATTTGCGCATATCTGATAAATGCTCCATGAGTAATCTAACAGAAGATAGGTGATCGCAAAGAGACGTCTCGTGCCCGTACAATGCCTGTCAATTACCTGTACAATGTAAAGGCAGGGACAATATTGAGCACCCCCACCAATGCTGATCCCAATCAGGTTCTGTGCATCTTTTTGTAGAGTTACTGTTCCGGGGACTGTTGGAATCCCACTTCAAGAATGAAGATAAAAATACATTATTAACATGTCCACAACCCCTTCATCTATAGACATTAGATAGCACTTCTACTAACCACTTTGAGACGCCAAATGCATGCATATATTTCATGGATCTCTTCTAGAAAATTACAATGCACAGTAGTATAGAAACACAATTAATACCACCACCACAAGTCGGTGAATAGAGTTTAAACTCAAATTTCAAATAGACCATTAACATTACTCACAGTTTGTCCTCTTCCAACTCGTAGTCCATGTCTGTAAACATTCTAGATCGTAGATATTGTGAATTCGGCCTGAGGCAGTCAAAACAATAATAAAAACAATCATTGAAAGTGCAGGCCTAACATTACGTTACAACACAACACAAATTAATATAATAAGATGACAAGTTCCTTTAAATTATGCTTGCGAAGTATCTCAGTGGCTGTGCAGATGACATAAAAGCAACATCAAAACCACTGTCACACAGTAACAATATTAAAGTGTCCACACGAAACTGAGTCAATGAATTTTGACTAGCTTTCAAATTGTATCCATGGCGTTGCCCTTGTCTGTGCACATTGACGTGTGATATCATTGATAACAATAGTTTAATGTGAAAAAAAATAATAGTAATAAAAATCAACTCATATCTAGAAGTTATAGCTTAAACTGCAGCTATACAAGAGATGATGTTATCGTTACATTTATATCAGGCATCGTAAGATCTGACAGGTGCACAGGCTAAAGCATACCTGGACAAAGTAAGGCCCGGGGCCAGATGCGGTCCGCGGAGCTATTTAATGCAGCCCCTGGAGCCTTCCCACAATAAAATAATTTCTCGTTTAGTCATGGTGACTTAGATTATAGGCCTTATTTATCAAATGTCTTTTATTTGTGAAATGCAAATTCCACCAATTTTTACCTGCATATTAACATGTCTTCTGGGGCTACTGGTTTGAGACTTGCCAATTTACCGGCATCAATTGGTTAACTGTTAAAACCCGGCCCGTTAGTCCAAATCTAAAAGCCAATGTGGCCCCTTGGCCAAAACAATTGCCCACCCTTGGGCTAAAGGGAGAGAGCTACCATTAGCTGCTGATACCCAACAAACAAACATGACAAAGCTGACTACATTTTGCATACCTTTACTGGCCGACTCAACAATGTATGTTTAACTGTACTATCTTCATACAATGTTGGACGCTACTGTTAAATTTCTCCAGCCGAGTTTATCCTCTCAGATGAGCTATTTTTTTTGCAACAAGACCTGTAAAATTGTATTCGTCATTTCCGTCTGTAAAGGAAGTACTAGATAAAAGTCTCTGCCTAAGATATTAGAGCGTCAGAGAATCTTTGGTGAGGCTCTGTGGTAAGGTCATCATTTGCCAAATAATCATAAAGACAGAAATTCTCTGTTACTAGTTTGAATAAAATAATCTGATGAAGGAATTACAGCTGTTAAATCACCTCATTAATTATTCTTTCACTTTCAACAGCTTTGAGAATGAGATGTTGTTGAATTGGATCTCTAAATAACCAAATTATGCTCATAATAGAACGGTAGAAATCAAACACAAGGGTGAAGATATTCCCACTGACCAAAACAACTTAGCCTACACATGAGCATAGGGCTACATGCACATTTCTGTGTCCCCAAAGCTCTCAATGGATGTATGCAATTTCAAAAAATAAATGAATAAAATAACAATGAAAACAAAAAAAATATGCAATATGGCAAATTGTAGTTTCTCAATAGGTGGTGCTACACCGGTCAAAAATAGTTAAGGACTCATTGGATAAGGCTTCTTGACACTCCTATGTAGGCTAGTCCTGCCTGTAGCCTAATATTTAGTTGGCCAAAGGGCACCAGCACAGGGGAGGTGCGTTCCCTGGGGACAAAAAAAATAGCTCAGAACGTACAGTAGGAGGCCGGTAAGTTCTATTCCCAGTGAGTTTGAAGCACTGACCTGGTTTAAAGTAACACAGTGTGTTGATGAATAACTTTCCTAAGTGTTATGGGCCAATTTTCAAGCACTACATGTTTCAGGGTCTATGGGGAATGATGGCAGCCCCCCAATCCCTCCAGGCCCAAAGGTTAGTTGATAACATTCAAGTAGACATGGCCAACAAGTTCAGGGTTGGGATTTTGGGTCATGCTGCCATAACATAGGAAAAAGAGCAGCTATCATCACATAGCACAACCATTGATTTCTAAAGTCATACAGTAGAGTCATATCTATTGTGTGTCTTCCAATTGTTCTACTTCATAGCCTAGGTCTAACAGGGTTTTTTCTTTCAGTTTCCTGAAAATCATGTGATCAATAGTTGGCTAACTAACCAATCCCAAAAGGGGATTGAACTGACACAATCATTACACAATGAGTAGGCCTAGGCAATACCCTTTCAGTTTTCATTCTGTCTAAGTGAAACTATAAGGCTACAGGACTCCTGGTTGGACTAAGGGATCAAGCTATCTACTACCTAAACATTTGGCAAGGTAGGCCCTAAGAGAATAATGGGGATGCTTATGGTAGTTTTTTTGTGAAACTCAACTGTAACTTTTGTCAAGGCATCTTGCAAGTAAAATGTTTTCAATTGACTAAGTTTGAAAAAAAAAAAGTCTTGTTATTTGTTGATGAACATTTTGCATGATAACAGTAGCGTATAGGCCTAAATTGATGAAGATCATGACAGTCTTTGGCTCCGTTAGAAGATTGAGCAGTTGATGAATCAGCCTTGAGATCAGTTGATGTTAGGGTGGCTACATGTCCGGCTTTTCCATGTCCTCCTTTTTGAGGCGCGCTGTGCTTGAAAATCATTTAGGACTTGAGGCGCACGCAGTTGACAGGTATATATCACACGCGCACAAAGGGCTTTCTTCGCGCTAATTTTTCATTTCTAAATTGGCTTATAGCCTATCCTATTGAAATGATGAAATTAAGTTATGCTTACATTTTTATGCCTACGTGTTGTCTCACACATCGTTTAGCACGACAACACTTCTCAATGCCACTCCTCGCAAGCGCATAAAACGCTCGCAAGCCATTGGCTGTAGAATACATCGCTTGAAATGATATATTGATTGATGATTGATGTATTAACGCATTACAAACTTTTTAAATGATTTTCATAAATAATCCTGTGGAAATCAGCTTCCTCCAACTTTGGGATGATGATGATATAAATGTGTTTGCCTGGCAATCATTTTAAAGTTGTTCAAGGCATGCACACAGACATTCGTGCCTTGTAGTAGCCTACAGGGACATGAGGAGTAAGTAAGTAAGTAAGTAAGTAAAATGTATTTATATAGCGCATTTATCGACCGTACGGCCACTCAAAGCGCTTAGACGAAGACAACACAAAAGACGTAGACAAAACAAAAAGTCCATCAGTCAGTGTGTGGTAGTGAGGCATCGGCTCGTCTGCGCTCATGGTTGCAATCAGAGACGGGGAGGGGGTGTAGGCACATTCTTCCTGATAACATTTTATTAAGAGGCACATTCTTCCATCAAATCAAATCAAATCAAATCAAATCAAATTTTATTTGTCACATACAAATAAATACATAGTACAATCTGTAGTGAAATGCTTGGTCCACTGACTCCAATGACTGTGTGCTTCAATTAATTAAATATTAAATATAATTAAATATAATTAAATAAATATAATTAAATATAAAATCCATAGGGCATAGAGAGCAATCCCTGGTGGGCTGACTGTCATTTTTGGCCTGGGGCTGTCATAATTTGCTCATAATTGTCTTGAGGGATATTGGGCTAGTCAAATTAAATCTCAAAAGTCCATGCAATGTGTCCAACTAACAGTTTTATTTTAGCCATTTCTACCATGAAGTTATGAATGAAATCATGGCCAAAAATGCCTGGTCCCAGTATGGCCTTGGACATGAGCCAATACCGATGACATGGGTGTGGCCACCCTAGTTGATGTGCCCTGACTTCCCTGACAGTGTAGACAAAGAGTAAGCCCACAGAAGCAGTTTGGACACCCCTGTATTAAGTCATGTCAATGTTTACATGTAAGTCATATCATATTATGCCCCTGTGAGCAGGGGTCTATAGCACCAAATTCTGGGCCCTGTACACAAGCAGTGGCCTTGGGCCCTTTCACAACATGGAATACAATTCCAGACTCCTCAAGGGCCCTCTAACCACTTAATCCCCCACTCAGTCCTCTTTTTCCATGCTTGACGCCCCTGTCTGTTAGATGCAAATTGTGTGTCCTTCAGG
This sequence comes from Sardinella longiceps, assembly GCA_027497455.2. Lineage (NCBI taxonomy): Eukaryota > Metazoa > Chordata > Actinopteri > Clupeiformes > Clupeidae > Sardinella > Sardinella longiceps. The sequence goes on from JAODXP020000166.1 coordinate 22,531, forward strand.
ACATGAGGAGTTTGATCATTATTTAAGAGTAATTAAAGTTTAACCTGGACAAATTTTATTTAGGTCATGACTCGAGTCATAGATAATGATGTTCAAGTCGTGGCTCATTGCTGGCTTGTGGTCATAGGTTTTTATTATGATTTATTGTCATCTCTGGATTTTCGCAGGACAACCTTTGAACCAACACAACAAATTTAATATTCTTCTGGCTTTTGTATTCTCACTGTAATCCACAAACAATCCATTAGGCTATGAAAAAGGTCCTATTAGAATGTAGATCTCTAATATAATACCTCTACCTCTATTGTGTGCTATAATACTACTACCATATGTGTATACTTCTATAATATATTTTCTCTATATATTATTGTTCCTGTAGTACAACAGCGTAGTATAATCAAAGATACTTTAGAACATCAACCGTCTCTGTACGCTATAATGTCCCCAAATACTATAAGTTCTATAATATCTGCAGTATTTCTATAATAAATTGTGGCACAAGATTATTATGGAACTCTATACTTTTTCGTTAGGGATTGTTTTGAGAGATCTGGTTTTGCTAAAAATGAATTTGAATGTTAAGGGCACATCATGCACTTTATTCAGCACCCAGCTCAAAGATTAAGAGATGCAATCTACTGTATGGAGCTCCCCTGTCAGTGTGGGTAGGCCCAGGCTGGGTGTATATCGAAATTCAATATATTGATATGAATATCCAAAATTCATTAATAATTTTACCAAAGATACTGAATTAACTGTTTGATCAACTGTCTCTGATTCTGCCATTCCATGCAGGGCCTTGAGGTGTTTACTGTCATTGATAATGAAGACAATTCAGTAGTTATGGCATCAAACATGACTAGTCCTACTGAGAGTGGCGGCCAGGATGGGATGAATGAGGAGAGTGAGACGTGCTGCCTCTCAGATACTGAGGAAATGGAGGTTGACTGTGACAATGGTGTTATGTCACCTGTAAACCCACAACCTGGAGATTCAGTGAAAATGTCAGCATTGCCCAAATGCACAGTAAGTCACAGTTTGTTTGGTGTGCATATAAAAAATTGTATGACGTTGGAGAATTGCTTATTTAAATATAGGCTATGTCACAATGATGAATATGAAAAATGAGCTGATGAAGAACTGTGATTTTGTGAGGAAAAATGTGCATTAAACAGGAATAGTAAGAGTGATGGGTGGGCCCCACATGAAAACTTTACTGACATTGGAGATCATACAAAACAAGACAGCCACACAGCAGCAAAGCCATTAATAAGCCAATACAAAATGAAAATGGCTCACACCAGATCAAGTGGAGTGGGAGGAAAATTAATGTAGTTAATATAAATATCTTTAATGCGTTAATGGACCACCAGCCTAACAAACTATATTGTTGATGATTCCTTCTTTCTGCTGATCTTTCAATATTGCTGAAAAGATAGGATAGAAATATAAGATAAAATATAACCCCTTAAATCTCTTTTCAAGGATGTTGATTGCACAGGAAAAGAGGGAAAGCCAAAGGACCAAAACAATAGTAGTCACCTAGATGTAAACAATGATGGGTTTCACAGAAACACTGAAACCGTTCCAGATTCGGGGTCCAGTGAAGCAGGTGTGTAAAGTGTCCTTCCCTATTGTTTGCTGGTACCGGCTGCAGCTGCACTTGCTTCTAAATAAGACAATAGAAGAGAAGGTTGCATGATGCCATTTTGCATTTCATGAGTTTAACTTTATCTATAAAATCAAATATACTTGATGCACAATTTCTCCTCCTAACTTACTGATCATGTAGTTAGTTCTTGAAGATTTTATTTTATGAAACTGAAATGTTTTGTTTGGATTCATTTAATACCAGAAGCAAGAAATTGCTAATCAAGGTAGTGTTTCTTGTAAAATTCTGAAATATTTTTTTCTGCTTCTTGTAGATCATACAAAATGCTCCTTGGCATTGATTGGGAGCACAGCTGCTGTTAAAACTGGAGTTGGGAGCCTCTTACCAGACTTTACTGGATGTCCTGGATTAACACGACTTACCCCAAAAGAGTGCAACATTGCAGAACGTGATGTGACTGTTATTAACATGATTGGTTTGCATGAAATGAACTACTGTCAGGAGTCAATGGATAGCTATATGAGTCAGGCTCTGGCTGAGGATGGAATCCATGCCTTCCTTTACATGTTACCTCCACACCGGCTGACTGATGGAGACAAGATGGCAGTGGAGTGGCTTCAAAAAGTGTTTGGGACTTCCTCTCTACAGTTTTTGATCATTGTTTTCACCTATGAAAATGAAGAAGACTGTGATTCTATCATAGATGACCTGAAAGGTAATGCTGTTCTTGAGCAACTGGTTCAGAGGAGTGGAGGGAGGTATTTCACCTGTAACAGCACCTTAAACAACAGAATGGAGATGAAAATGCTGTTGAAGAAGATAGACCTCATGGTATCTGAAAACAAAATGAACTACACTGCAGAGAATTATTCTGAACAACTGAAGATGAGGCAGACAAAATCCAACATTGAAGAAATGGAGACACAATATGAACACAGAAGTGACACAGGCAAGTGTTGTTTTGTATGACATTTTTTAAAACAGATCAAATTCTGGTGATATTTGAAAGAAATTCTTTCATTTTTGTAGGTGGTCCTGCAAAAGATGTTGATTCTACTAAAGATTCTACTGAGGTATTTTTTAATTGCAAAAATCACCAGGTCAATTAAGCTGTATTGTGAAGCCTGTACAGCAGGGGTCTCAAACTCCCGGCCCGCGGGCCAGATCCAGCCCGCGAGTTGGTGCCAAAATTATAATGCAATGCCTGGAGAGAGGCGCAAACATCAGTCCCGACGGGCGCACCCATTCTTCTCCGTTACGCTACTCGTGGAGTTTTAATCGTACAAACTGACCTTTCCAACAGTGCCAGTTGTTTGTTTCTGTGACGAACGATTCACGAGATAATTAGCGTTGAATTTGTATAAAAATTATGATCACCAAGTCACAGTTCTGCATCCATGTCATACATTGTTCTATGTGTAATATCTCACGGATTCTTATCTTAATTGTGGCAAAATAAACAGGAGATCCTACAGATTACAATGGTGCATAGCAGTCGTCTTTGTGATTAGTGGTTCCCGAGTAATCCGATCTTGAAATCATATAAAATTTCTGCATTGTCTTCAACAGTGTCATCCCAAAATAGATGAATTCTTTTCCAAAGTGGAAGTTGTTTGTAATTACCTGTTTGTCAGGACTAACTTTTAACTAACTGTTTGTCAGGACAGATTCTACAAAATAATTAATGCAATTATTTCACAAAATATTATTAATTAAAAAATATTGGTAAGTATGTTATATTACCAAATCCAGACAATCTCCAAAAGTGAAGATATTTGTTCTAGTTGGTTATGCATTCAATAATGAGATATAGGCTAACATTGAATGTCACATCTTTAGATTAAAAAAAAACAACAGGCTAAATAATTGCAAAGAAAACGTCCAGGTCACTGTTAAATACAGTACATATATAAATAAAAAAAAAATTTGTTGTAATTACAATCGACCCCTGATGCGGCCCTCCAGTCAGATAATTTTGACCGTAGTGGCCCCCAGCTCATTTGAGTTTGAGACCCCTGCTGTACAGTAAACTCAGTCTATCTTGCTTACATAAACTCATAATGTACAGTACATAGCTGTGTTTATATGACCATGGACTGTGCATCACATCTAAAGTTGCATATGCCATTGGGACATTTTTTCCTCATAACCAATCAAAATGTTTTGTGGTGTGTATAGACAGCTGACCGAGAAAATGAGGGAAAACTTAAGGAAGAAGAAAAAGATACACCTCGACCAAGTGTTCACACAGACACAGTTCCAGGTTCTGAGTCTAGTAAAACAGGTTTGTAATAGTTGAAAATGATC
>JAODXP020000167.1:0-17500 GCA_027497455.2 Sardinella longiceps
CATTACCTGCGGAGTCTGTTTACACCCAAAATCCACTGTGAGCTGCTGCTCTTCTGCACCCGCACCGCACCGTTGAATCTTCATGTCTTCCTGGTGCCAGACGACCCGGCACACATCATTAAAATCCATGAGGAGGAAAACCCCAATGGGATACGGATCAAAAAGCCTGGCGCAGTGGGCCCACTACCACTGGAGGTCAAGGTGTGTGTGACAACCTCGTGCATGTCTGTGATCCAGCCTCAGGAGATAAACCTGCAGCGGGTCTCCACTAGTAACTACTTTGAGATCTACATGGAGCAGCCAGAGGAGCCATTTGGTTTGGAGTTCTTCAGCTCTGAGGACACAGAGCCCATCTGGAGGGTCCAGATCCGAAGACAGGACTACCAGCAGCCCAGAGGGGACCACCAGCTGCCCAGAGAAGACAATCAGCAGAGCAGCAGGATGCCCAGACAGGTTGGCAGTCTGATGGCAGCCGCCTTTGTGGATGGGCACAGGGCAGAGATCATCAGCAGGGTGAGGGAGGTGTTGCCCATTGCAGACAGACTCCTCTCCCAGAGAGTCATCAGCCAGGAGAGCTACTCCACCATCCGTGCTGCTCCCACCAGTCAGGAAAGAATGAGGCTCCTTTATGACTGTCTGCAGACAGCTCAGGGTAAACTGGCCTTCTACACCATCCTAGTGGAGAAGGAGCGCCTCCTGGTGGAGGAGTTGTGGACAGCATGAGAAGAGCAGAACACACAGATCTTATAGGAACAGCAGTGACTCCTGTGGACAACATGGAACTGCAGGACACACAGATCTTACAGGAACAGCAGTGACTCCTGTGGACAACATGAGAACTGCAGGACACACAGATCTTAGACGAATCCGACGAGCGTTTTGTGTAGGCTGCCATCTTGTGGCGACAACATTGTTGGACTGTAAACAAAACATTTTGACAATGCACAGTCAATGACAACTAACAGCAAAGACCATGGAATACTCTGACATTATACAGGTAGTAATGAATCTCGTAAATCATGGCATTTTATGGTGTGCTATCACGTTATTCTTATGGACAGATTGGCGATCTGGGTAGCTCAACAATGGTGCCTGCTTACTTCCGGTAGTTTTCTCGGATTCGTCTATAGGAACAGCAGCACCTCCTGTAGACAAAATGAGAGCAGCAGGACATACAGATCCTATAGGAACAGCAGTGCCTCCTGTGGACAAAATGAGAACTGCAGGACACACATATCTTATAGGAACAGCAGACCTGTGGACAATATGAGAACAGCAGGACACACAGATCTGTCAAGTGTGGCAGAGTTTTATGTTTTTCTGAATGTCGTCCCCCCCCCCCCCCAATTCTAGCCTGGCATTGCCTTCCTATGTACTTCCACTCAATAATCATCCCCCTCCACTCCTCCCAGGCCTTTAGCATTACTCGCAGTGATCAAGTCCATACAGCACTAGAAAACCAGCAGGATCAGGAGTTGAGAGATTGTGTCGGGTTTCTGCTGTTGTAGCATAGCTTACTTAACAACTAAGCTGGCGCAGAATGTTACTGATTGGGTGAAGTCGTATTGAATCGTTTCAAACTTCCTCAGTTCACACCTCCAGTTTGCAATCAGTTTGTCAATGGATGAGATCCCAGACTCTTGTACAAAGCAAAGCGCAGATCAAGGGGTGGCCAAAGCCAGGCTACTCCAATGCACAATTCTTTCAGCAATTTCCCTGTTCATAGTTCATAGTGTGGTTTCCCATCAAACACATATCAGAAATGGCAAGAGTCATTCACACAATGGGAGTTCTTATTGACATGAATTCTTTAATCTTGTGTTTCCCTGTTCATAGTTCATAGTGTGGTTTCCCATCAAACACATATCAGAAATGGCAAGAGTCATTCACACAATGGGAGTTCTTATTGACATGAATTGTTTTTGTTTTCATTTTCCATATTTACTGCATTTATGTTGTTGCTATGTTATTATTATGATAATTCCTTAGTGCACTGAGCCTCTGGTGTACAAGTTGAGTGTCTTTTATTCATGCTGGTTAGTCTCAGGGTTAGTTCTCTCTCTATCTCTTTTTTAAATACTTATTTCCATTAGTAACAACATGTTTTATATTCTTATAATCCAAAAAGTATCAGATCACCGCACACTGGACTGGGTTTTGCTGATTTGATACCTTTTGGATTATCAGATTAGAAACTGCATGTTGCCAGCACCTGGAAAAGGCTGTGCAGAGAGACTCTCAATATATTATTTTTTATATTCTTCTTAATGTTGTAATGCTTGATTAAAATGTTTACGCACCCATCTGTTTTTCTATTTGTGTGATTGTTCTCCATTTTGGGACTGTCCTCACGCAGAGGAACTGTGACACCTCTAGCAATAAAACTTCTAAAGGAGGTTGTTTGTTGCGTTCATCATTACACACGACTAGCAGTGAGAATTAAGAGGGATTTATCAATATTGATGCCAATGGTCAGGTAACCACATGGATCGGTGTTAGATAATTCCTGCAATTGCATTCTAAAGTTGCAGAAAGCCTCACTCTGAATGAGATGACTCAGAGATGTGCAGTAAAACGTTTACACTAATATCAACTCTTAAAAATCACTGTTGAGAAGCCTCATAAAGGTGTCTGGTGTGAAAAAGGGTTTACAAGACGTTCAACACTCAAGGCTCACATGTTAAGACACAGCCAGAGACACGGGAGAGAAACCTCACAAACGTGACCAGTGTTGGAGAGCAGGGGTTTCCAAGACATGTACATCTAAAGGCCCACATGTTAAAGGTGCAATATGAGTTCCTGCATGGTTTTCGGAGTGATTTCATTTTTATCTCAATTCGCAGGCATCTCCCCTTGATTCACTAGCTGTCTTCCTCCTGGATACACTGTAAACGCTTTTGTTTGTGTGCTTTTGTGAACTTCGTCTTAGCTGGAGAGGGTTGAAGCGGAGTGATGTTTGTTATTAAGTTCCTGGTTCTATTTTACAAGGGGGAGGGGGACAAAATTCACCTTTTATGCAGACTAAGTCAAGCTCTCATTGGCTGAGACAACTTTAAAGAATCTTTTCTTATTGTGATGTAATGCATTCATGCAGACAGGAAGTATGCCTACACACTAGTCAAGTCAAGTCAAGTCACTTTTATTTATATAGCACATTTCATACAACATAGTTGATCCAAAGTGCTTTTAAAATAATAATAATAATAATAATAATAATAATAATAATAATAATAATAATAATAATAAACAATAAACAATAAACAATAAACAAATAATAATAATAATAATAATATGCAAATGACCAAATAAAACAGACAAACAATAATAATAACAAAAATAAAAGAGGAAAGGGGTTTAGGGAGAATTAAAGGCTAGGGAAAAAAGATGTGTTTTTAACTTAGACTTAAAAAGATCAATGGTATGAATGGACCTAATGTGGGAGGGGAGACTATTCCAGAGCTGGGGAGCAGAAACAGAGAAGGCTCTGTCACCTCTGGTTCTAAGGTGAGAGGAGGGAACAGAAAGAAGAAGTTTAGAGGAAGATCTGAGGGGCCTAGAAGTACAGTAAGGACTAAGTAAATTGCAGATGTAATCAGGTGCTAATTGATGTAAGGCTTTAAAAACATAAAGTAACAATTTAAACTCAATTCTATATTTCACTGGCAACCAGTGCAGTTCACAGAGCACAGGAGTGATGTGATCACGCTTCTTAGTTCCAGTAAGCAATCTAGCAGCAGCATTTTGAACCATTTGTAATCTAGCAATAGAAGAGTTGGGAAGGCCAAAATAAAGTGCATTACAATAGTCTAATCTTGAAGTGATGAATGAATGAATTAGAGTTTCCATGTCTTTAGCAGAGAGGAAAGATTTTAACTTTACTTCACTAGAGAGAAACATTCACACATACAGTACAGTATGTCAAATCTTGAAGATATCTTCATTTTGAAAGGAGACATCAAAGCAATGCTATGCTACTTCACATCATCATGTAGCCATCATCATCATCATCATCATCATCATCATCATTATGTAGCGGTAACCTATACTTGTATGTCTGGTTCTTTGTGCTATGTTTTTAGACTGCCATTTTTCCCCCTGGAATATGTGATGTGCTGATTACTGATATCTACTTGATGACTGAAACACTTCCCATGTGTGTTATATGACTTCCCTGGTGTGGATCTAGTGGTGTGTTTTCAGATGATGTGCTTGTCTGAAGGCCTTTCCACACACTGCCCACTGATGGGGCTTTTCCTCAGAATGAATTCTCCTGGGACTGCAGCTAAGCTCTGAAGAACTCTTCCAACTCTTCCCACATATGTAGTGCTACTACTAGTACTCTTCCCACATGTAGTGCACTCAGTACTACTACTACTCTTCCCACATGTAGTGCACTCAGTACTACTACTACTACTCCCACATGTAGTGCACTCAGTACTACTACTACTCTTCCCACATGTAGTGCACTCAGTACTACTACTACTCTTCCCACATGTAGTGCACTCAGTACTACTACTACTAATACTCTTCCCACATGTAGTGCACTCAGTACTACTACTACTACTACTCTTTCCACATGTAGTGCACTCAGTACTACTACTACAACTACTCTCCACATGTAGTGCACTCAGTTCTACTACTACTACTCCCACATGTAGTGCACTCAGTACTACTACTACTACTACTCCCACATGTAGTGCACTCAGTACTACTACTACTACGCCCACATGTAGTGCACTCAGTACTACTACTACTACTACTCCCACATGTAGTGCACTCAGTACTACTACTACTACTCTTCCCACATGTAGTGCACTCAGTACTACTACTACTCTTCCCACATGTAGTGCACTCAGTACTACTACTACTACTACTACTCCCACATGTAGTGCACTCAGTACTACTACTACTACTAATACCACATGTAGTGCACTCAGTCACTCTGGGGCTTTTCCGCACTCTGGATTGGTGTAGTGGGTGTACCTGGTATAAAAAGTGAAAAGAGTACTGAACAAGTTGCTTATGGGATGTGATGATTAAACACATGATTTTGTATAATGATATTGTCTACCAGTTAGGGTAATGCGTAATGCAACCTATTAATGAATTGACATGATTACGATGACCTTTAATGTAAATATTGTAAATATTGTTCAGCCCCTTTTTAGCTGAGTGTAAATAATATGTGGGAAAGGTGCCTTCTGGTGCGCACTCTCTTTTCACTTTTTATTTCACTTTGAAGCTCCATGATTCCTCTGTTTCTGTAAACTGTCTGATTGTCTGTATGCAGTGTTCTTAGCAAAAGGCTACAATTTGCATTGTGGTAACTAAAGACTGAATATCTTGGAGGATAAAGGGTTAATCACACAGTGACTACAGTCAACTACAGGAACCAGATCAGCTGGTTTTGATGTCTCTCTGATTATGTATTTCCCCTCAGGGACTAACCACTTTCTCACAGAACAGCACCTGAGCTTCAAGGAAATGGATACTTGGAAAATCAACACATGAAACATATAATAAACTGTAAGTTAAGTTCACAATACTATTCCATGGCATGGTGTGGGCCTTTTTCTGTCTGTGTACGTCTTTATGTTATGAACAGCACTCCAGTAAGCTAATAATCTGAATTTTATTGTGTTCATAATCAAACACACTTGGAGGATAAAAAAGAATTTTACTGTGCATTGTTCACTGGTCGGATGTGATGTGAGGTATTTTAGTTAGGAAAATCAAAGCCATTCAAGAGTACTCTGGCTGTAGCAAAATAGAATGTTGACAGACTTAAAATCTGGCTCAGTCCTGGACACAACCAGACTCTTGGTTGTAGTCTGTAGGCCTATACTGAAAAACATCTTGGGGAAAAAAACAGTATTTCCTACAGTTACCCACCATTGGCAATCCCCCTCAACATGACATCTTTACTTTGACAATATTACTAATTATTTGATGGATGGGAAATCTGAAAATTAAACATAGTCTATTTTAATTTTAAGTAGTTCATGAGCAAAGTTAATGTCGTAACTAGACTTCAGACCAACCCTCAAAGTAGGCAAACTACTTCAGCATAACTCACATACTGTTCCTCTTAATCTGCTATTCTCTCTCTTTCTCCCTGAGGTTTCATAACACATGCCTGAGATTGTTAGCATAGTGATTGTTGGATTCAAATCAACAATTCAAATGTGTGGTAGTTGTAGACGGCCCACAGGTAAAGTATCAGGGATGAGGCTCTAGCCCTGAAGTAAGAGTTAAGTGACAGTGTTTGGGCTTGTGAGGATGTGTGTGAGCATGCAGTGTTTGGGCTTGTGAGTGTGTGTGAGCATGCAGAGATGGGTTGGCAATCTGTAGGCTATAGGATAGGATAAACATTAATACTCCCCACTGGGGAAACTCATGTGCCACCGTGGACAACATATAAAAGAACATAGAACAGCACAGACCAGGATGCAGCAAGCAGACAAGACAAGAATGTGCACACAAAACAGTGAACAAATATAACAGTTGACACTGACGGCAACAATACAAGCAGCAATACAAGGTTGTGCATACAGAACAGCAACAGCATACAAACAGTTAGGGCATGACACAGCAACACCACAAGACAAAACATACAGCAAGCAGCAACAGGTCAGTGGAAAAGACAGCAGTGTGCAACATACAACAGTAGAAGAGAAATGTAGAACTAAATAAATAAATAAAAGAAGGGGGGGGTTCATAATAATAAAAGAAACCTGATAATATAGTCACATTTCTGTGTGATAAACCCCCCAATCAATGTTTTTTGTAAAAAAAAAAAAAAAAGTAATTGCAGTGGGTACAGATGATCTCCTGGCTGAATCTTGCAGCAGGGAAATAGAAGCCGCTGACTCCTACCACTTTTCACTAAATAAATAAATAAATAAATAAATATATATATATATGTTGGGGTTGATGCTCTTGAGACAGGACACTTCTCACTTTCCTTAAAGTTCTCTGTTCCAGAACCACCTCAGAGGACTTTAAGGAAAGTGAGAAGTGTCCTGTCTCAAGATCAATATATTCGGGGATAGTTGAATAGCCAACTCTCTGGCTGACTTAAAATCGACCTCCTAAAATGTGAATCACTGAAGCCCAATCCAAGACTCTCTGGCTGACTATAAATCGACACTCCTAAAATGTGAATCACTGAAGCCCAATCCAAGCTATCAATATGCCCACAAAGGCCCAAATCATGTCACCTTTTGATCCCAGCACCAGTACAGCTGGCTGCAAATCCATTGAGCTCTATGTCGCTTTGTGTTTTGTTTTATGTTTTTATATACTTTTTCAACTTAGCCTTTACAGGACAGTGGTTGTTTTTGCATTTTACCATGTGAATGTGGTGAATGTGTTATGTTCATTTTGTCATGGATGCTACATGGGATGCTTGAATTTCCTTTGGGATGAGCAAAGTACTATCCTATCTTGTTATGTCTTATCTTGTCTCATCTTATCTTATCTATCAGTGACTGTTATTTATAAAAAAAAAAATCAGGATCTGTGTGAGAAACTGTCACAACAGCTCACAACTTAGCCCCTCACATGTCACACACACACTTTTCATTGTGGCCAACAACAATTGATGAGATTTCTGGCAGTAAAATGTTTTGTGTTTCCTTTAGAATGTGATGTGATAGGTCTAGATTGGTTTATCACATTTCTCGCAAAGATGCTTGCAGGAATATGATCAACTCCAGGTGAAAAACAAGCACCAAATGTCTTTTGTGTGTGTGTGTGTGTGTGTGTGTGTGTGTGTGTGTGTGTGTGTGTGTGTGTGTGTGACTACTCTGCTTCTCACACTGGCTTCAGTATAGGATAATGTGGTGGAGTGTGTGTGTGTGTGTGTGTGTGTGTGTGTGTGTGTGTGTGTGTGTGTGTGTGTGTGTGTGTGTGTGTGTGTGACTTCTCTGCTTCTCACACTGGCTTCAGTATAGCATAGTGTGGTGGAGTGTGTGTGTGTGTGTGAGTGTATGTGTGTGTGTGTGTGTGTGTGTGTGTGTGTGTGTGTGTGTGACTACTCTGCTTCTCACACTGGCTTCAGTATAGCATAGTGTGGTGGAGCGTGTGTGTGTGTGTGTGTGTGTGTTTGTGTGTGTGTGTGTGTGTGTGTGTGACTTCTCTGCTTCTCACACTGGCTTCAGTATAGCATTGTGGTGGAGCGTGTGTGTGTGTGTGTGTGTGTGTGTGTGTGTGTGTATATGTGTGTGTGTGTGTGTGTGTGTGTGTGCGCGTGCGTGTGACTTCTCTGCTTCTCACACTGGCTTCAGTACAGCATAGCATAGTGTGGGGGAGTGTGTGTGTGTTTGTGTGTGTGTGTGTGTGTGTGTGTGTGTGTGTGTGTGTGTGTGTGTGTGTGTGTGTGTGTGTGTGTGTGACTACTCTGCTTCTCACATCGGCTTCAGCATAGCATATAGTGTGGGGTGAAATGTTCTCTCTGTGCACCCATACTAGATGCAGTTCTCAGCTGAGGTGGTGCTGATGTTGGGCCCCAATGCGGCCTTCACTCCCAAGAGGGTCAGAATCAGCTCATTGAGCGTCTAGATTTTCCATGCAGCTTTTGGCCTTGGCAGAGAAGGAGATGTCCTTCAAATTATGTCTGCTGCACTGTACTGTTTTAAATTGGATATAACTGAGAGGACTTACAGTAGGTATTGCCTTCAGGTGTGTGTGTGTGTGTGTGTGTGTGGTGTTAAAAAACAAGATAGGGATTTCTTTTCTATGCACTACAGCACGGATGCACAGACAACAACAGGTGACTCTTGTCCAGACAGCAACAGGTCCCCCCCCCCCCCCCAGGAACCAGTTAAAGAAGTAAAAAAAACAGTCAGGTAACAGTCATCGACTTTTTATCATTTTTCATTCACATTTTTACTCTGTACCTCATTAGACCGAGTGAAGGCTAAGCGCTTATGAGCCTGAGTTTTTGAAATGTCAATGACGAAAATGAATGGGCAGCGTGCTTCCTTGACCGGAGGTGATTTTTGAGGTGGCGTAACTGGGCCAGGCTTTTCCCCTCTATAGGCCTTCTCTAGCCGGGCCATTGCCTGCCTACGCATTGCCACTCAATTTGAGTCTCCCTTCAGTAGGCCTACTCCAGCGTAGACCGAGGGGCTGGTTATGATCAGGCTACTATAGGCCTGAGTGGTGCCAGAATAACTTCTGCCTGTCAGAGTAGTCTAATCCGTTTACACTTTTAATTCTTCATTTTCATTTTTACTGTGATTATGAAATAGCCTAGGGAGGGCAACCTAAAAGGGCATTTGGCATAATGTTAGCCTACATTTGAGTTCCGACCAGGCCTCTCAAGTTGAGAGGGGAAGCGGGGTGAGGACATGACACTTTCCATCTGAAATAAAAATGTCAAATTATGCCCCTTCTTAAACAGCCATCCACCCTTCTCGTCCCTTTTTATCAAGAAATGTGGAAATTACAATTATTGTAACATCAGAAATAGGCTACTACCATTTCAACATTGTAGGCTTTGGATTTATCTACAGTGTGCGCTATTTCAACATTAGAGGCTTTGCATTTATTTACGCACTCCTTGTAAACAAGGTTTACTGAAAAACAAGTTATCGGAAACTCCAGGCAAAGCAGATATTACAAGATAGGTTGTATTTTCACATGGAATTGGAGAATATCACAGAGCTTTCTTTCATATTTATCTCTTCAGGCAGTTTTGCACATAAAAGTGACATTAACAGATACATTATATTTGTGTGTGTGTGTGTGTGTGTGTCATGATGTCTGCATTTCCAACTGTACAGGCCAATAGACCTGATATCACAATCATTGATGAAAATCATAGAAATGTTATTATCCTTGAAGTAGGCTGTTGCTTTGACCCCTTTTTAGAAGAAACCTTCTTAGAGAAGGTGGTGAAATACCAGCCTCTTGTGCAGCAAATCAGTGACCTTGGGTATAATTGTCAGTTACTTGTGTTCATATTTGGCAGCCTAGGCCATGTGCATAGGTTGGTCAAAAGGGGCCTCATGATAACTGGCCTTTCAAAAACAAAAGCAAAACAAGTGGCTAAATACTCTTCTGTGCATCTATTGCAGCTGCCAAATTTGTGTCTCTGTGCATCATTATTGTGAATTGTGGACACAAATAAAGAAGTAAAATGTGTGTTTAGACACAGATAATTGTAGATAGAGTGTGTGTGTGAGAGTGCTTGTGTGTGTGTGTTTTTGTGGACAAGTTTGGTAACAAATAGCTGTTAGATTTCAGATATGTAATGGGATCAATAATTTCAGACACAGATTTACTATTGAGTGGATGACAGTTTTTACCATGTCAATGTCAGTATTAATGTTCTTATAATTATTTATTTGTTTTTAAAGTTAAAGTAAAACTCTGAAATCTCTCTCTCTCTCTCTCTCTCTCTCTCTCTCTCTCTCTCTCTCTCTCTCTCCAGACCCAAAGACACAGGTTTTCTCCTTCTTCTCCACCTCATCTCTAGGATGGAGGGTTCTAGTTCTACCAACAGGCCCCCCTCCCCTACACCCACCCGTGTGTCCATGAAGAGTGATCAGTCCAAAGATGGATACATCCACTTTGCAGGAGGAGACTCTTCTACTGGACAGTAAGATCAGGGGCAGTGCCCCTCATGCTACATAACATATCTCATTATTATTCTAGCAACAGCCAGCAGCCAGACCAATGCTATCCTGTCTCAAGTGAATAGCTGAAGCTAAGCAGGTGTGGGCTTGGTTAGTACCTGGATGGGAGACTTCTGGGGAAAAGTGGGTTGCTGCTGGAAGTGGTGTTGGTGGATGGCCAGTAGGTGGCTCTCTTCCTGTTGGCCTTAGATCAATCCCAATGCCCCAGTGCAGTGATGGACACTGTGCTGAGGAGCGTCCGTTTTCGGAAGAGATGTTAAACCGAGACTCACTGTGGTCATAAAAGATACTGCGACACTTGTCAAAGGGGGTTCCCTGGTGTCCTGGCTGAAGTCCCAACCTGGCTCATACAATCTGGCCCCCTAATCATCCCTCACTGTAATTGGCTTATTCTATAATTCCCTCACTCTCCACCTCAAGCTAGTGTGTGGTGAGAGTTCTGGCGCATAATGGCTGCCGTGGATCACCCAGGTGGGTGCTACACATTGGTGGTGGTCAGTGAGGTCCCACCTTCCACTGTAAAGCACTGAGTGTATTGAAAAGTGCAATAGAAAAATGTAAGTTGTTGTTGTTATATGAAGTGTGTGTGTGTGTGTGTGTGTGTGTGTGTGTGTGTGTGTGTGTGTGTGTGTGTGTATGTGTTTGTTTGCTTGTGCGTGTCTTTTTGTGTATGCATGACATAATCAGAGATAGAATTGTTCTTGTGATGCTAGATCTCTAATTCCTGTAGAGTAGCACTGGTTGTGTGCTCATCCCAACTATGGAGGTGCAGGGCAAAAAACACTAGGCACTTGAAAGGAATCAATGCCCGCACACTAGGGCTGGGACGGTTCACAAAATTCACGGTTCGGTTTGGGTCACGGTTTTCGGTTCGGTTCGGTTCGGTCCCCCCCATAAATATGCTTCATCATGCCATGTACCAGACCTGCAAACTCATAAGGATTGAAAAAGGTGACAAACTACCATTGCATAGTTTCGGTATTTTAACAAGTAAATTACATCCATTTTAGTTTCTAAATCAGGTCATTAAATGAGGTGGAGCACTATTTTATAACCAGCATGTTGACATCATTATTGCTCAACCTTTCATACATTGCAGTAATGTTAATGTAGCATAACCTGGCCCACCTGTATTAAAAGTGATGTGACCCTTTTAAGACGTTGCCCTTTTAAGAATCTACTGGTGCCCCTTTTAAGAATCTACACGGGTGCAGACGATAGTTTATCCTGGGTAGGAGCAGCGAAAGTGAAGAAGCTAGATGCTGGAGACTAAAATATCATACGGCAACGAATGTGCAAACTTAGGACATTTTATTAGTTAAGCCTATAGCGCTGCGTGAATAGCCTAAAAGGCATCTTTCGTTAGGACAGTCTGGAGATGTAACAGAATGCAAGATGCCATCTCCTACTTGTGAAGGAGAAATTATTTTTTAGTGAGATCGCAATGGAGTTTATTGCATCCCCCAGTGCGGGGAAATCCATACCTATCGGCGCATAAGTGAACGCTTTAGTTGCATTTCACTATAGCTGCGCAAAAACTCTGCCCCCCGCTGCAGAGGTTAAAGTAGGAGAGAGCATTCTAAAAGTTGTGCGGCAAGCCCATAAAATATTGCTTGGTTTTCTAACAAGTTTGTCCTGTATATATAAAATTTTCTACCATTTAGATTGCAGTTAAAAGGTCTACCGTTTGCTTTAAACTACACTTTTCTTCCTTTACCAGTCGTTACCAATAGTATATAATGCGATACCGATGCCCTAGCTCATATTTGGCTTATTAATACGGCAATTTAACTGCAGCGACGTTCACAAAGCCACTGTCTATCATATTACCATCAAAATGATGTGCTTCGGTCTTTGTTTCTCTCTTTAAATAGCGCTAAATTGTGTCATTTTGCTATGTTTTGATGGCAGCACTGAGAATGGAAATGTTAGATGATTCCACTGGCGCGTATTAAGGGTGCACCTGTCTGCCTCCAGACTGGCCCAATTCAGTGGGGAAAAAACATGCGCTGTGTTATCTTGATTATGATGGCGGCCGTGTTCCTCGCTCATTGTAGGCTACAGTTATTATTACAGTCCATGGTTGGTTGATTGATTAGTCGGTCGGTCGGTTGGTCCAACCTTCGATTAAAACATGCCATGGGCTGTGATAACATTCTATTACTGTGCATGCCACATGAACTGTCGAACCGTGCGGTACACACATGTCCCGAACCGTCGCATGCGAACCGAACGGTACGGGTATTTTTCATGAACCATCCCAGCCCTACCGCACACTGCTTAATCTCCTTAGGAAGACCAAGGGGGTCGAAACGTTGCATTAAAATCTATGGGATATTAAGCAGTGTGCGGGCATTGCTTCCTTATTCTATAATACCCTCACTCTCCACCTCAAGCTAGTGTGTGGTGAGTGTTCTGGCGCATAATGGCTGCCGTGCATCACCCAGGTGGGTGCTACACATTAAAAAGTGCTATAGAAATGTAAGTTGCTGTTGTTGTTGTTGTTATATGAAGTGTGTGTGTGTGTGTGTGTGTGTGTGTGTGTGTGTGCGTGTGTGTGTGTGTGTGTGTGTGTGTGTGTGTGTGTGTGTGTATGTGTGTGTCAGTGATGGTTAAATCATGTCACTATCATGTTGTTCTTTAGAGTGCAGATTAAGAGGGATGCTGTGTCTAAGACAAGTCACTTGGAGGAACATTATACCAGCCCTGAAGTCAGCAGGTGAGGGGTGTGTGTGTGTGTGTGTGTGTGTGTGTGTGTGTGTGTGTGTCAGTGATGGTTAAATCATGTCACTATCATGTTGTTCTTTAGAGTGCAGATTAAGAGGGATGCTGTGTCTAAGACAAGTCACTTGGAGGAACATTATACCAGCCCTGAAGTCATCAGGTGAGGAGTGTGTGTGTGTGTGTGTGTGTGTGTGTGTGTGTGTGTGTGTGTGTGTGTGTGTGTGTGTGAAATGTGTGAAATGTGTGAGGTACAGTTTGTCTGGAGGTTTACCTAGTCTTGAAGTTTGAGAACTAAGGTTTAAAATGATCATCTAGTCTGCAAGGCCACTGATTATTATGCATTGTGTGTGTGTGTGTGTGTGTGTGTGTGTGTGTGTGTGTGTGTGTGTGTGTGTGTGTGTGTGTGAGTGTGTGTGTTTCCTTGTGTGTGTGCCTGATCTACTCACCCCCCACAGGAGAATGTTTTATTTTTCAATTTTCATTTTCTTCATCTTATCTGTTATGTGTGTTTGTTTTCACACACAGATATCAGCAGATCCACAAGTCCCACCTGCTGAAGAAGTTCCAGTGTCTGGTTGAGGGAATCCCACAGCAGGGAGACACCAGACTCCTCCATGAGATCTACACAGATCTCTACATCACAGAGGGGGGAGGAGGAGAGGTCAATGATGAACATGAGGTCAGACAGATAGAGAGAGCATCCTGGAGAAAAACAGCACAAGGCAGATCAATCAAATGCAGTGACATTTTTAAACCCTTATCTGGACAAGACAAACTCATCAGAACAGTTCTAACAAAGGGAGTGGCTGGCATTGGAAAAACAGTCTCTGTGCAGAAGTTCATTGTGGACTGGGCTGAAGGAAAAGCCAATCAGGATGTCCAGTTCATATTTCCTCTTCCTTTCCGGGAGCTGAATCTGATGAAGGAAAAGAAACTCAGTCTATTTGATCTTATTCAGCACTTTTTCCCAGAAATCAAAGACTCAAGTGTTCTTAACAGTTTAGAACACAAAGTAATGATAATCTTCGATGGCCTGGATGAATGTCGACTTTCTGTAGATTTTCATTGCAACCCAGAGTGTTGTGAAGTGACAGAGCCAGCCTCAGTGGACGTGCTGCTGACAAATCTTATCAAGGGGAATCTACTTCCCTCTGCTCTCCTCTGGATCACCACCCGACCAGCAGCAGCCAATCAGATCCCTCGTGACTGTGTGAGTCAGGTGACAGAAATAAGGGGATTTAATGACCCACAGAAAGATGAGTACTTCAGGAAGAGATTCAGTGATGAGAACCTGGCCAGTAGAACCATCAAGCACCTGAAGTCATCCAGAAGTTTATATATAATGTGTCACATTCCAGTCTTCTGCTGGATTTCAGCCATTGTTGTAGAGAAATCATCAATAGACAAAATAGAAATGCCAAGGACTTTGACTCAAATGTACACACGCTTCCTGACCATCCAGACAAGTATTAAAAGTATGAAGTTTACAGGGAAAAAAGAGAGAGATGATGAGGTGATTTTCAAATTGGGGAAACTGGCTTTCCAACAGCTGGAGAAGGGCAATCTGATCTTCTATGAGGAAGACCTGAGACAGTGTGGCATCGATGTGACAGTGGCATCCGTGTACTCAGGTGTATGCACACAAATTTTCAGAGAGGAGTCTGGACTGTCCCAGGGAAAGGTGTTCAGCTTTGTGCATCTGAGCATCCAGGAGTTTCTTGCAGCTTTATATGTGGTTCTCTGCTTCAGCAACAGACAGAGAAACATGCCTGACCAACAGCAAACCTCTCAGCTCTCTGCTCTGTTCAGAGCTGCAACTTTTCATGACCTACACAAGACTGCAGTGGACCTGGCCTTACAGAGTAAGAACGGACACCTGGACCTTTTCCTCCGCTTCCTTCTGGGCCTCTCACTGGAGTCCAATCAGACTCTCTTAAGACACCTGCTGCCACAGAGCAGTAGCCAATCACAGAGCTCAGAGCAAACAGTCCAGTATGTCAAACAGCAGATCAGAGATCAGAGTAGCTCAGACAGAAGGATTAACCTGTTCTACTGTCTGAATGAGCTGAATCACCATGCTGTAGTGGAGGTCATTAAGAGGAGCTCAGGAACTCTGTGTGTAGACATGCTCTTACCAGGAGAATGGAAGACTGTGAGATTTGAGTTGAAGATGTCAGAAGAGCAGCTGGCTGAGTTTGACCTGCAGAAGTTCATAAAGACACCAGAGAAAGATCAGACTGAACTCCTCAGTCCAGATGAAGTTCTTCAGAAGCTGGTGCCAGTGATCACAACATCCACATCAGCACAGTAAGTAACACACTGTGTGAGTGACACATGTTTATGCGGGGTGTGTGTGTGTGTGTGTGTGTGTGTGTGTGGCAGGGTTGGCCAGAGTTGACAGGGTTATTTGATCCAGTATTTGATGAGATGAAAACAAACGAAAGCTTGATGAAACAATGATGTTATATTGTCTGTCTATTTAAGAACACACAGACAAAAAACAACAGGTCATCCTAAACACTGTGTGTGTGTGTGTGTGTGTGTGTGTGTGTGTGTGTGTGTGTGTGTGTGTGTGTGTGTGTGTGTGTGTGTGGGAGAGAGAGAGAGAGAGAGAGAGAGAGAGAGAGAGAGAGAGAGAGAGACAGAGGCAGGCCTGTTTAATTCAGTGCCTTGAGGTAACATGGAAGCAAACAAAAACTTGCAGATGGTAAATATTGATGAATCAGCAATGGTGGTCTCCAGCACAGCAGTTCAGAGCTCTACCCCCAAGAGACACTAGGTGGTGTGAACAGTCCCAGTTGCAGAGACAGAAGTAGCAGATCAAGGTGTTTTACTAGGAGAACAAAGCCGGATACACAGACAAAATCCCAAACACAGTCTAGGTAACAGAATCAGAATCTAGAAGGCAGTCACAGTTCAGACAACCAAATCCAAAGCAGCAGGAAAGATCAATAACAGAGTCAGGCAGGCAAGGGTCAAAGAGCACAAGGGCAGTCCAAGGACACAATGTGAAAACTAATCTCACCAAACAGGTTTTGGACAAGTAGTCAACTAGAGTGAATAGAACAGAATACTTAAAGATACTTTATCATCCCCTCATGGGAATTATTTCTCAGTGAGTGAAACATGTTCTTTATTGGCACATCTGGAAAATGTATTCAAATTGTCAACTCAAGACTGAGCAAGGAACATGTAGCTTATGTAGGTATGTTTACAAAGCCCATGTGAACACAGTAAATCACTAATTAACAAATGAGAAGGTGAACTAGCTGATGAAATACCCACTAGTGACCCCACATGGACAAAAAAGAAATTACAGTCCATAAATCCTGACAGGTTTGAATCAGTCATATGGAATAAAGCCAAACAAAAGTGACACATAAGATAAGTTGGATTTTGCTTTATTTGATCTCCACAGAGGAAATACACCTATCACTACAGCCAAGTAATAGATCAGACAAATATAAAAGTGTTTGAATTTCATACTAAAAACATAAATAGTCAATAAATTAGTCAATATATGACTACATTACCACTGCATGCAGTGGATCCTGAGACATGATATACAGTCAGGAATGCCTGCTGACCACAGAAGACCTAACCTTTTTGATTATTGTTTTCTGGGACTAAATCAGTTATGTGGTGTTCATATAATTTCTTTGTAAAATCTTTTCTAAAGTTTTCCATTATGGTTCTCAAGGCTACCTAGATATGCAACCTGATTGGGTAAAAGGGAGGGGCACGGCTTAACTCTTTGTATGCCTGGGCTACATATGGCAGTGCAATATTTCATAACAGTAGTGTAGTGCCAGCTTATCCAACATCCTTCTCTCCCCCACCACCTCAACAGAGTCCAGGGATCCCCCCAGTACAGAGCCTGCAGTCCTGACCAGCTTATTCTGCCCCATGTAGCCCCTTACAGTGCAGGTAAACTGATCAGGTGACCAGCCTCACCTGTGCCACAGCTCCACCCGGGAACACACACACACACACACACACACACACACACACACACACATACACACGCACAGAAGGAGAGAGAGAGAGAAAGGGACACACACCATCAGGGAGCAGAGAGAGAGAGAGAGAGAGAGAGAGAGAGAGACAGACAGAGAGAGAGAGGATAGGATAGG
>JAODXP020000167.1:32500-70000 GCA_027497455.2 Sardinella longiceps
TAATTTATAATAATAATATTTAAGCTAGGGGGAGGGGTGCATACCACCCAATATGTATGAGTAGTGAGGAAATTATGGATACAGTGTATAATGACGTGTTGTTTTTGGTCCAAAGCCAACCACTTTGCACTGCTCTCACACATGCCATTAGCAAGACCTGTAGCAAATTGAAGTCAGTCAGATTAGTGGTTCAGGAGTTACACAGGGAGGCTACGCTGGATGCATGAAGTGAAAACCACTTCTTCCGTAACAATTAGCTTCCACTGTGATCAACGGAACTGGCTACACCACAGAGGGCAGAGCAGTGAACATGCTAAAAACAAAATAGACAAGTCTTTCATGTGCTCATGATATAAATTCACTCAATGGCAATGTAAAGCATCCTGTGTAGCCTGTGGGTTATGCATGAAATAGACAAACAGGGTAACAGACAGGCCTTCCATGTATTAATAGATAGATGTTGGCAAATGGCAATTAATACCTTTCTCTGCTCAATGCTTCAAGGGTGGGACCAACATGCGTTGATGGCAAGGGCAAGAAAGGTGCTCCAGCTTGTTCTGTTGGGGTACAGAGAGAGAGAGAGAGAGAGAGGGTGAGGTTTAACTACCATCTTCATGAGCAGAGAGGAAATTACTCAAAGTTTCTTTTGTATAACTTATTACTATGTGGTAGAGTGGTAAAGTACAGTCTCTAACGGCAAAGTACATTCTTTAATACCTTTCTCTGCTCAATGCTTCAAGGGTGGGACCAACATGCGTTGATGGCGAGGGCAAGGAAGGTGTTCCAGCTTGTTCTGTTGGGGTACAGAAACAGAGAGGGTGACGTTGAACTACCATCTTCATGAGCAGCCAATATGAGCAGAGAGGAAATTACTCAAAGTTTCTTTTGTATAAATTATTACTATGTGGTAGAGTGGTAAAGTACAGTCTCTAATGGCAAAGTACATTCTTTAATACCTTTCTCTGCTCAATGCTTCAAGGGTGGGACCAACATGCGTTGATGGCGAGGGCAAGAAAGGTGTTCCAGCTTGTTCTGTTGGGGTACAGAAACAGAGAGGGTGATGTTGAACTACCATCTTCATGAGCAGCCAATATGAGCAGAGAGGAAATTACTCAAAGTTTCTTTTGTATAACTTATTACTATGTGGTAGAGTGGTAAAGTACAGTCTCTAATGGCAAAGTACATTCTTTAATACCTTTCTCTGCTCAATGCTTCAAGGGTGGGACCAACATGCGTTGATGGCGAGATACCTCTCCCTGCATGCAGCCTCCAGGGTTTGGCTGACAGGTGCCACAGATGCGCTACCTTGACCTGTAGGGCTACAGGAAAGAGGGGGGAGGGGGGGTGCATGTCAACCTGTACAGTAAATTCAATTCAGGCAGAATACGCACACTTTGTCCAAATGTATATTTATTATAACAACGTTTGTCTGTAGCTTTTTCAAGTTACTTGAAGTAAGTAACTTGAAAAAGGCCACAGGCCGAAATGTTGTTATAATAAATATACATTTGGACAAGAGTGTGCGGTATTCTGCCTGAATTGAATGACTATCCGTACCTGCACCTCGACACTGGTGTGCGTTGGCTACTTCCTCCTTCGAAAAAGCTGTACAGTAAAGACATGATTTAAAAATGATCTATTCAGGACCAATTTATACTTTCGGTTTGCACTAGGTTTAGGCTCACATTTTTCGTCACAGAGCTCCTCCTTGCAGGCGTCCTTTAACCAAAAGCTTCAGAAAAACATTCACAAAAACACCAGTTAAAAACTTGTTGTTTCAATGCAATGGCACAATACCAACCAAGTTAGCATATATGCGTTTGGGGAAAAGACCCAAGGACCGGCCGTTATGCACCTTCGTTTCCTGGGCTTGAGTTCGCATTTTTACCAATAAGAGCTCCCCCTACAGCTCCCAAAAACTGTGCCGTTTTCATCACAATGACCTTAAACTGTTAAATAAAGGTAAATTGAGCTAATAATGTTGCATAGTTCCCTTTTAAAGATCTCCATAGCTTTTTACAATGTTACAGTACTAGCAATGTACAGAGATGTAGTCATTTCCTTCCATAGCTTAGTGTATATGGTAAATGTTAAATGTAGGCTCCAGATAGGATGGCTGGAATATTAAAAACCTTATATTCCACTACATATTATTTTAAGATTCGCAACACTCACCTCCCCAAATCACACGTCTTCTCCAGTGTGGCCGACATTGCATACTAAAAAAACAAATAAACAAACAACAAAATCAGGACCGGTTAGTTGGTCTGCAAACACAATATCAGTAATCATTTTGTAAAGTATTGTATCTCACCATCAGCATAAATACCCCACAACTGTTGCTTTGGTACTGGCAAGATGCACCCTGAAATTGTGAAATAAGAACGCAATGTCTTAACAATGATTCTCATTAAATGATGGCTGTATACAGCTCTCCACCCTCAATAGCTTTGATTATGTCTTCAAATGACAGTTAACAATCAAGAAGCCTGACTAAGTGGCAGTGTAAGCAGCTTGACTAAATGCACTGATTTGCAGTCACACATTTTTATCTCAATAGAAGGCATGGATTAGCTGTCTATAAACAGTAATGGGCAATAATGCCTCAAACATTCCACCAAGACTTAAAATGTCACGCTAACTTATATTGCCTCGGTTTCATGTACTCGCTTGAAATGATGACATGGAGATGAGAGGATGTGTTCAACTATTTACATATTAGCCTACATAACCCAAACAATTCATAGCATATTTTATTGATTCAGGTTTTATATGTGTGGACAGGTCCATGGCGCCGTTGTTCTAAAAGCGAGCTAAAAATCTAACAACGTTAGCCTACTAGCTTCTCAATCGTATCGTATTTCGATTGCATTTTCAAATAAATGTTTTGTTTTGCACTCTAATTCTTTCTTCTAGCTAGCGTTAGCTCCCAAGTATAGATCACATACAGTATGACGAGAGAAGAGAGCACGGTCTGGCACGGCGCTAACGTTAGCTGCTAACTAGCTATGTCTGTCAGTCGAATTAAGATGACAACCTTAATGTCAGTAACCTGCCTCCCGTGCAGATGGATGAATTGAATACACGAGTGTCTGCGAAAGCTAGACTACAATGTCAGTGCATGTTATCGGAATAAAAAAGTATAGCCAACTTACCAACATAATCTTCCTGGCAAGATGTCACCATCGCTGAACACTAGTAGAGCGGCGTGCACCGTAGATAGCCTTCTTCTGGAATGAGAATGACATCATACCCAGTGTCCCTTGCGAAATTGTTCACGATTGGCCGGCAAATGTTGGGAATAACGCCCATATGGGCGTGCTCGTAATAAGGCGGCACCGTCAATACTGCAGCTGGACCCTTCTCTAAGGAGGGCACTGAAGCGCTTCTGTAGGATTCCCAGAAGGGTCATTCCACGCCAACTCACCCAATTTTCTGAAATTTTCCCAGTTCATGTCATGGATTTCATCGAAAAAAAAATCACATTTATACTCCTCTCTGAGAAATGTAACCTTGCCAAATATCAAAGCTCTACCCCAAACCATTTTCCTTCAATAAATTCTTGAAATATACCTTTTAAAGGCAAATGAGCCTATATGCGTCTCTCTATATTAGGCCTCACCAATTAAAGGGATTTCAATGGATAAGCCTGTAATTTTCACCATGCCTAGATATGATCCCAACAATGATTTCTAGTTGAAATTTAGCCTGTTTTATGCAAAACATGGACTGTTATAGAATAACATAAATGCTTGTCCCCGAGCATCAAATCTTTACATTTCAAAATTCCACATCTCTTTCGGTTTTCAATATTTTGTTGCGAAACTTTCTGAAATTGTAGTTTTACCTTGGTTCTTCAAGTACTGAAAGTAAAAAATGTTTGCAAGCAAGGATGAGCAGGTGCCAGAGGCTCAAACATGGCCTCCAAGCTGAAAAGGGTGTTTTTTTGGCTACTTTTTTTTGGCTGCTTTGGGACCACTTTGGTGCCATCTGTAATGTATTTGCTTGAGAATTAGGACATTCAATTTCAGTGTAAAGATCGCCCCCATTTTATAATATCTTTATCTGGTGTTATAAACTTAGCTGCTGGAGTTCCATCTTATAACCAAGAGCTCAAAAAATAAAACTAAACCAAAACAATCACAACAGAACAATTTGAACAGAAGAGCTTTCTATCACCCATTTACAGAAAATGAACACCCCAAATCCCTTAAGGTTTGCCTGCTTTCAGACTTCAGTGCTGAAGTCTCACACACAAGAAAGGGGAGGGGTTTGGGGTTCAGATCTTCTCCTTTGCCTTAGAAGCTAGACATGCATATAGTAGAGTAACTAATAGCTACCATAAGTACCGTAAGAGTTTTGCAAAAAATAGAGAAAAAAAAAAAATGGAAATTAGCAGCAATGGCTATATAACTTTAGTTATATAGGATTTTTATCGATTTTTATCCTCTTGTTCTAGGCCATGACAGTATGATGAGGTATGCTACGTCATTTTTATTATATTTTATAATAATAATGATTATTATTAAGATAAGGTGTTCGCCCAGGGCACCAAAGAGGGTAGGACCGCCCCTGTGTGTGTGTGTGTGTGTGTGTGAGAGAGAGAGAGAGAGAGAGAGAGAGAGAGAGAGAGAGAGAGAGAGAGAGAGAGAGAGAGAGAAGAGAAAGAGAAAGAGAGAGAAATCGTCCCATGGTGTGTGTTTGTGTGTTGCACAATAGAGCATCTGTCAGTTCTGTCATCAGGCTTTGAGTGTCCTCTGGATGTTGTTCCGTGGGTTGATCTTGGCCAGGGTTCTCCTGGTGTCGGTTGAGCTGACAGAGAGAGAGACCGATAGAAGAACTAGTAAAAAGGACCCATTCTTGGAGAGTGCTGACCTAGCTGAGCAGAGAGGAGCCTTGTCTCCCCCTCTCGTTGGGTTGATCTTGGCCAGGGTTCTCCTGGTGTCGGCTTGGCTGATGACCACAGGTGCTGACCAGGTAGAGGAGAGAGTCCAGTCCCCCCTCTCATTGACCCCACTGGTGCTTCAAACTGGGTATAAAAGTGCTGAAGTCTATCTGGGAGAGAAACATGAGTGTCCTCAATCCCCTGCCTGGTCTTGTGCTGAGTGAGTTGTTGGATCCCCTCACTGCCACATTTGCCTGGTGTTTCCTGTGCTCCAGAGGTTCTCCTGGATTTCCCCTGCATGGCTTCTTTTGGCTGCTCTAATCCCTCTGGAGAGTGCTGATCTAGCTGAGCAGAGAGCAGCCTTGTCTCCTCCTCTGTGCGCAGCATCCCGGCCCTTTAACAGCTGCCATACAGTAGCTCAGCAGTCATCCAGGGTTTTTGGTTGTTGCGTACTGTATAGGTCTTCACCTCAGTAACGTCCTCTGTGCACTTTGCAATGTAGCTGGTCACCGTGTCAGCATTAGGGTTGGGCGATATGGACTTAAAAATATATCACAATATTTTCTGTTTTTTATCACGATATCGATAACTGACGATAAAAAAGTATATTAGGTCTACAGTTTAACACAGGGTTCATACAGGTGCCTGAAAATGCTTGGCTTTTAAATGTTGCGTTTTCAAGGTTTAGAAAGACACTTCTTGAAAATTTTGTAAAGGTAATCAATTGTAAATTAATTGTTGACAATAAATATTCACCTGACAGAGTTGTTTGTGTAGTCTATTCGGTGGAAATATAAATGCTAACAAAACATTTTCTGACTATCGTATTTCCCGATATGACAAAATTTCCTATCGTGGGAAATTTTTTTGACGATATACGATAGCGATACCGATATCGCACAACCCTAGTCAGCATACTCCTCAATGTTAACGTGATGCTCTCTCTGAGATGCTGCTGTTTTCAAAATCCCCCAATCAGTGCATTTCAAACAGTCCTGCAGCGCTGAGACTGCTCCATCTGGCCACATCCTCATGTGTGTCTGGGTTGCCCTGGACTCGCTCAGCATGGCTTTGGATGCTGCTGAAACCAGCAGCACACATCTGTAATCTGACAGGACAAGATGGGGTTGAGGGATGGCCTTGAGGTGTGTGTGTGTGTGTGTGTGTGTGTGTGTGTGTGTGTGTGTGTGTGTGTGTGTGTGTGTGTGTGTGTGTGTGTGTGTTTGAAGAGAGTCTGTGTCTCTTTGAATGTGCGTGTATGTGTGTGTGTCTGTGTTTCTGAGTGTGTGTGTGTGTGTGTGTGTGTGTTTGTTTGTTTGTGAATAGAGGATTGGTGAGGATTGGTAATATGCAGATGTATCATTCTTTCAGGCTGCATGGCTGTAATCTGACAGGGAAGAGCTGTTCCTATCTGGCGTCTGCTCTGACATCACACTCCTCAAGTCTCAGAGTGCTGAACCTGTATGACAATCTCCAGATCAGCTCATCAGATGTAGAGCAGCTCTGTGCTCTAGTGAAGGACCCACACTGTAAACTGGAGAAACTAGAGTGAGTAAATATCTAAACATCTCACTCAGCTCTTTACAACATGAGACCCAACATGGATGCCTGCCTTTGATTTTCTGTCCTCCACATTCTCTCTCTTCTGTCTCATTCCTCTGTGTTCCTCTGCTTTCACTCATCATCTTTTCCCTGCTTTTTTCATCTATCCATCTTTCATGCTTTTACTCATCTATCCATCTTTCACACTTTTACTCATCTATCCACACACACACACACACACACACACAGTCATGTAAATACACATTCCCAGTACGCACATAACAGGTATAGTATATAGGGTAGGCCTACCATACACTCCCTACCCAGCATCTCACACACACACACGCTCACACACACATACACTTACACCAACCCCTACCCACCACACAGCTTCCTCACCGTCACCCAAAACACACACTCCAAAAAACATACTCTACATGCCCCTGCACAATACCACACACACACACACACACAAAGACACATACACACTGTTACGGCCCCAAAAAGGTACACAACATGTAAGAGGACACAGAGTATGAAAACAACCAGCGGTTTATTAACAAGCGGAAAATAAAGAAAAGTATAGACAAACAGGGATCACACACACTGCCATAGGCCGTCTGGGCTTAAGGCCTCAACAAAGGCTAAGGCAAGCACCCAGGATGGAATGTAACGAGACCAGTGTCTCCATGCTCGCTGCTAACTGGGACTGGAGGCAACTTAAAGGCATCAGGCCACCTGTGCACCCAATTCCAGACTATTGCTAATTTGGCACCACCAACACACCTGTATGGATGGAAGCAGAGAAACGAGACAGGGAGAGAGGCCTTGCCCAAGGGGCATACGACACACACACACACACACACACACACCCACACACACCTCCCCTCACTGATCACACAGCCCCTGCTCAACAACACCACACACACACACACACACCTCCCCTCACTGATCACACAGTCCCTGCTCAACAACACCACACACACACACACACACTCCCCTCACTGATCACACAGCCCCTGCTCAACAACACCACACACACACACACACACCTCCCCTCACTGATCACACAGCCCCTGCTCAACAACAACACACACACACACACACACCTCCCCTCACTGATCACACAGCCCCTGCTCAACAACACCACACACACACACACACACCTCCCCTCACTGATCACACAGTCCCTGCTCAACAACAACACCCACACACACACACACCTCCGCTCACTGATCACACAGTCCCTGCTCAACAACAACACACACACACACCTCCCTTCGCACCAGAGTGCAAACTATGTGGTTGACTATGGTGAGATGTGATGGAACTGTTATGTGCGTGTAGTCATACTATGACTAAGGTGTGTGTGTGTGTGTGTGTGTGTGTGTGTGTGTTTGTGTGTGCGTGCTTGCGTGCGTGTGTGATGGTTGTGGTGTTGAGCAGAGTTTGTGATCAGTGAGGGGAAGTGTGTGTGTGTGTTGGTTGGTTGATGGTCAGTGGAGCTTCATACTCTGCCCCCTCCTCCTTTTTTCATGTCTGCACATGACCGGCTCTTTTTCATCCATATGTCTCTTTTCATGACAAATGTTTCAATGTCAATCCAAATCCAACAGGCTGTAATGCCAGTAAGAGTGTTAATATGCAGCCATCTCTATTGGTGGAGTCAGACGCCAATCTCCAAAAATTGTGCTGCTGTTTGTGCTGCAGCAGAGATCCTTCTTTACAGACATAAATCATGAGGACCCACTTCCTGGAGGCATGAGGCTAATGCCAAATAAGGTAGTTCTGGGCGGCGCTCGAATTTATGCAGTGGAGAAGCTCATTCTGTAACATTGAAGTCTATGAGAGAATCCAAGAATGGAGTAATGGATGTACATTTTGGACATGGTATGGTGATCTCCAAAGCCTCCTGCCCCATTTCATATTATTGTCAAGACTATGTGACTCTCCATTTCCCTAGAAAATGAACTTTTAATCAGGTGTGCACCAAGTCTGTTAATGTGCTGAAGTTTTTTTTTGTTTGTTTTAGATCATGTCAAAATCATACAATACATATATCAATGTCCATGGTGTACAAAAATACAAAAAATAAAAGTTGCGCTACCTAGCTTTACTTGGCTTTTGCAACTACAGAGGTTAAGCTTGTTCGTGTTCAGAGTCGGTACAGCTAGAGGCTGTAGCCAGAGCCAGCGAGATCTAGGAAAATACGTCGGTGGGAGTGGAAAAGCACTCGACATGTAAAGCCGCCTACAGCCGGCTGCAGCCAAGCGATGCATTGTGGTTAGACGCGGTGTCCGACTTCTGGCTGACTTCACCAAACTTGTGAATGCGTCACCAAAATACGCCCACAGCACGTCACTCAAAACTTGCGGTATCAAGGCGCCTGCAGCCGAAACCCGTGTCTCCTTTTTCTCGGCTGCAAGAGGATGCATCCCACCCCCATGACGTAACTCATTATTCCAATTGGTTTGAAACTCCTCATGACAAATATGACACCCACCACGTTGTACTCACTGAAAATGGGCTTATTTGAATGAGCTGCTGCTAAGCAGTATGCAAGTTTTGCCCAATGAAATAGCCTTATTGCTCTCCAGCATGGCTTGGCTTAAGTCAAAAAGCCATCTCTAATAAGCATTTCATACCTCATTACTATTTTTTACAAAACACCTTCAAACACAACTCTGCCTCTTGCATTGCAACAATAATTTATTAAGCGACATAATATGATTTATTTCGCCAGTTACCACGTTCATTTTAATGATTAAATGAGGGGATTCAAGCTGTTTTCAATGCAAACAAACTTCTGTGATATCTCCTGACATCACGTCCATGTTCACGTGTTGTATGGCTGCAGCCAGTTGCAGCTGTGTTGTCCACCTTGTGCCCATGCTTTTCCACTCCCACTGACGTATTTCCGTAGATCTCGCTGGCTCTGGCTGCAGCCTGTAGCCGTACCGACTCTGACCACGAACGAGCTTAATGTGTTTGTTCTGGCTGCTGTTCCTGATGTCAGAATAAAAGCCCTCTGTCTCTCATACAGTCTGGATCACTGGGAGACAGTTGTCATGGACACTGATTCATCAGCTGCTTCTCTCCTTTATCCTGCAGGTGGGGTCGTGGACAGGTTGTGACTAAAGAATCTCTGTGAGTATCAGTGTGTTGATCCATGAGACCCAACATGGATTTCTGCCTTTGATTTTGGTTTTCTGTCCTCCACATTCTCTCACTTCTGTCTCATTCCTCTGTGTTCCTCTGTTTTACTCATATATCAATCCCTCATGCTTTTTTTCATCTATCCATCTTTCATGCTTTTATTCATCTATCCATCTTTCATGCTTTTACTCATCTATCCATCTTTCATGCTTTTTCACATCTATCCACACACACACACACAGTCATGTAAACACACATTCCCAGTACGCACACACAACACACACACACACACACACACACACACACACACACACATAAGGTATATAGGGTAGGCCTAACACACACACCCTAGCCAGTATCTCTCACACACACACACTCTCACACACATTTACACCAACCCCTACCCACCACACACACAAACATCACGACCCTGCCCAACATCAGACACACACCTTCCTCACCGTCACCCAAAACACACACTCTAACACTCACATCCTCTACATGCCCCTGCACAATACCACACACACACACACACACACACACACACAGTTACGGCCCCAAAAAGGTATGCAACATGTAAGAGGACACAGAGTATGAAAACAACAAGCGGTTTATTAACAAATGGAAAATAATGAAAAGTATAGACAAACAGGGATCACACACACAGCCATAGGCAGTGTCTGGGCTTAAGGCCTCAACAAAGGCTAAGGCAAGCACCCAGAATCGAATGTAACGAGACCAGTGTCTCCATGCTCGCTGCTAACTGGGACTGGAGGCAACTTAAAGGCATCAGGCCACCTGTGCACCCAATTCCAGACAATTGCTAATTTGACACCACCAACACACCTGTATGGATGGAAGCAGAGAAACGAGACAGGGAGAGAGGCCATGCCCCGGGGCATCACACACACACACACACACACACACACACACACACACACACACACACACCTCTCCTCACTGATCACACAGCCCCTGCTCAACACCACACACACACACACCCCTCCTCTCACTGATCACACAGCCCCTGCTCAACACCACACACACACACACACACCTCCCCTTGCACCAGAGTGCATACTATGTGGTTGACTATAGTTAGATGTGATGGAACTGTTACATGTGTGTAGTCATACTATGACTATGGTGTTTGTGTGTGTGTGTGTGTGTGTGTGTGTGTGTGTGTGTGTGTGTGTGATTGTGGTGTTGAGCAGAATTTGTGGTGTTGAGCAGAGTGTGTGATCAGTGAGGGGAAGTGTAAGTGTGTGTGTGTGTGTGTGTGCACATGACAGGCTGATTTGTCTCTTCAGCTCCTGAGTTCTCATCTTTCTTTTTTCATTTATTTTCTTTTTTCTCCTCTCTGCTGTCCTTTCTCGTTCTATCTCTCTGAAGGTGGTAGTGTTGAAATGATGTGACTGCAATGTGTTAAAGCCCTTCTCATCTTTGACTCCTCATAAGTGTTTGGTTGTATCCTTCAGCCTCAGCCCACATCTCTCTTTCTCTCCTCCTTCATTCCTCCTCCATTTGCTCTTTTCATCCATATGTCTCTTTCACAATTCTCTGTCTGTTTTTCATGACAAATATTTCAATGTCAATCCAAATCTAATAGACTGTTATGCCAGTAAGAGTGTTAATATGCAGCCATCTCTATTGGTGGAGGCAGACGCCAATCTCCAAAAACTGACTTTTTAGCTCCACCCTTACTGTTTGTGCTGCAGTGTGTCAAATGTGTGAGTGTGTTTGATCTGGCTGCTGTTCCCGATGTTAGGGATGGGCGATTATGCGATCTCGATTAGGGATCGCGATCAAATTCAGTTTGATCATGGTGATCAGCTGTGGGCATATTTTCTCGATCACATGCGTTACATGCAGTTGGAAAGGTGCGCACCAATTGCTGCTAGCAATCCAACTTCCCTGCACCGCTGTGAGCAAGCCTAACTTTACCAGAGAGAACGTAGCCGTCATTTTGGGTATTTATTATGCGCGATCATTAAAAAAAGTCATTAAATTGCGAATGAGCAAGTAGAGTGTTGTTGACAGTAAAACAGGCGAGGAAGGGAGAAATAGTGGGGCACATTTAGCGGTTGCAACGTTTATCTGCACCCTTATGCGAGACATGAAAGTTTTTTTCGACCTTTTGTCATCTTCAACTCTGAGTGTTGGACATCCGTCCTCTATAGTATTTATGCAGACGCAAAGACTATCTTTGTCTAACATGAAATCAATTCGTCATTAAAATGAGAGCTTCCTACAGAGCGAATGGAAACAATAAATGTATGCTCATGCATTGTAGGCATGCATCACACCATATTTCACCTTGCCTGGTAGATTTATTTTATGAAAGTTTATGCATTTTGGGATGGCATAATTGCAATAAATTAGATCAATAAACTGCAGTATCTGTAGGCCTTTTGCAATTGCATATGAGCCAGTGTAATGACATGGTCAGTAGAAAAGCCTATATCGGTGTTTTTTTTAATTAATTAAATTTAATTAATTTAAAATTAATCATAATTAATTAATTATTAATTAATTAATTAATTAATTAATTAATTAATTAATTAATTATTAATCAATTAATTAATTTAAAATTAATCATAATTAATTTATTCATTTTTACTTTTGTGTGTGTGTGTGGGGGGGGGGGGGTTACATTATATCATTCATGATTGTGATTAAAAATTGAGATCGTTCAATATGGGAAAATAAACTGTGATAACTTTTTTTGCCATATCGCCCAGCCCTACCTGATGTCAGAATAAAAGCCCTCTGTCTCTCATGCAGTCTGGCTTACTGGGAGACAGTTGTCATGGACACTAATTCATCAGCTGCTTCTCTCCTTTATCCTGCAGGTGCGATCCTGGGGGAGAGTTCATGTACGTGACTAAGGGCTCTCAGGTCCTAGGTCGTGGAAATGTTGTGACTAAAACATCTCTGTGAGTATCAGTGTGTTGATCCATGAGACCCAATATGGATGTCTGCCTTTGATTTTGATTTTCTGTTCTCCATTCTCTCTCTTCTGTCTCATTCCTCTTTGTTCCTCTGCTTTTACTCATATATCAATCCCTCATGCTTTTTCTCATCTATCCATTTTTATGCTTTTTCTCATCTATCCATCTTCATCTATCCATCTTTCTCTTCTATCTATCCTCTCTTTCATTTTTATCCCTTCGTCTTTCTCTTTCATCCCTTTTATCACATTGACCCTCTACACATCCACCCCCTCAACACATCACACACACACACACACACACACACACACTCGTACACAGACCCACCGCCACACACACACACACACACACACACACACACACACACACACACACACAAACCCCCACCATCACCACCCAGGCCACACACACCACCAGCATTCACATCTTTTTCTTGTTTCAATTTGACATTCTGACATTGTAAAGATAAACAGAAGAGGACAGGACCCTGATGCTAGTACGGAGGGGTCTTGTTTTGTATGGAAAATCATACAACTGTGTGTGGCTTCCACCAATAGCAATAGTTTGCAACGCAACTTGAAGTTGAAATATTCTTTAGAATGCAGATCTTTCACTTTCGATGAAGCTCTGTTTTGAAAAGTGAATGATTTCTATTTATGGAATGCGGATGTCAATCTGATGCCTGTTGTCTTTTAAAGTGGCCATGTTAACCCTTACTGTTTGATCTGGCTGCTGTTCCTGATGTCAGAATAAAAGCCCTCTGTCTCTCATGCAGTCTGGCTCACTGGGAGACAGCTGTCATGGACACTGATTCACCAGCTGCTTCTCTCCTTTTGCCTTTGACCCAAAGAAAATGGATACACGGTCGAATGTTTGCAAATGTCAAAATGAGGGGAGTTTGGGATTTATCAGCTAGCTATGTACACTATAAGACGTATTCATCCCATGAGTATGGATGTAAGTAAGGGAATATTGTCCACCGGTCATTATAGGAAAATACTCCCTGACAGGATGAAGAGGACCCCAATGTGAATGTGGAGGGTTCTTGCTTTGTCCTGAAGGGAACCAGTTTCCTCTAATGAAAACGATGAAAACTTCATATGAACGTCTTTTGAATTTAATTTGTTGACACTGTGTGGCTTTTCTAGATAGTTTGCAACGCTACGTGAACTTGAAACATCTAGTTTTCTATCATGGATGGGCAGGGAGTTCCCCAGAACAGCTCTAGTCTCTCACTGAGCTGAAAATCGCACTGTTTCTGAAATATACTGAAATGTTGATAGATGATCAGATGTACACCAGCCAAAATACAGAGACAGTTGGGTTTTATTTATAGCAGCTATTTATTGAAGCTAATGAAGCTGTCAGTTCAATATACAGGTCCATGGTGGTACTTCCTGCTTGGCCGTATGCCTGTCGCACCTCCTCCGGTGCACTTCGGGTCAGATGCAGGGTCGTCAGCTGGTGCCACCTATCACTGATGTTTCGCCCCCTTGCCAGTACATCTCCAGGTGGGGGGGCAAGTGGCTTGTCAGGGACGTCTCCCTACCACTCCCTGCATCTGACCTACTGGGGTGTCTGACCCCATTTGCCATCCTTCCTCCTTACCCACAGCCAAAAGCTGGCTTTCTCAGCCTCTTCTGCCAGCTCCTTCACTGCTCGCTGCAGCCTTGCCCCTGATGTTCCTGTGGCACGGAGGAGCTGCATCGCTGAGCGGCCTACAAAGCCCCTGCACCCAACCTCCACCGGGTGGATGGATGCTGCCCAGCCTGCCTCCTCGCACTCCATTGCCAGCTCGGTGTACTTGGCCCGCTTCAACTCATGGGCAGCTGGTATGCCCTCTTCCCATGGGACGGTCAGCTCAATGATGAGGACCCGCTTCGCATCTGTGGACCACATAACGATGTCCGGCCTCAGAGTTGTCTCCACAATCTCGCTGGGAAAGACGAGCTGCTTGTCCAGGTCCACTCGCATCTCCCACGCCTTTCCAGGAGTCAGCAGCAATCTTGACTGGCCCCCGTGAGGCTTCTGTTGGTTCTCCCCTGGTCGGACGAAGGACACGGCAGTTACTCTGCTTGTCTCTAGATGTTCTGCCAGCTTTCTGAGGACTTGATTGTGCCTCCATCTAAGGCGTCCCTGTGAGAGTGCCACTCTGCAAGCGGACAGGATGTGCTGGAGGCCTGCGTTGGCTCTCTCACACAGCGGGCATTTGTCCTCGCTCCCGAACCACGTTGCCAAGTTGTTGGGGCAAGGGAGTGTGTCATACGCTGCCCTCACCCTGAAGCTGAGCCGTGCCTGTGGGGCTTGCAAGATGTCCTGCCAAGTCATGACCCTATTGATGGTGTCCTCCCACCGGGTCCATGCCCCTTGCTTGCCCTGAGCAACAGCTTTGACGAGGTAGTGCTCCTGCTCCGCCCGCGTCACTTCCTCAACGACCATTCTCTTCCTCTCTTCCCTTGAGGCCTTCGACCAGAACCTGACTGGTTCTCCGCAGCCAACTCCAGCCCGGCCCTCCTGCACTCTCCCCATGACCTCTCGGTGTTGTAAACGGCCAACCGCCTGGTCCACTTCTTCCTGGGCCCTCCACTTCCGCCCTGTTCGGACAACAACTGCAGCTCCCCTTATCGTGTGGTCCCTGGACTCCCTCAACTCGAACACCAGCCGGGCCTTCTCTTGCTTGTACCCAAGACTCACAGACTTCAGTGGAAGCTGAAGTACATTCCTGCCAAAGAGTCCTACGTTGGAGAAGCAGCGAGGGAGGCCTAACCACTTCCTAATATAGGAGT
The DNA here is from genome assembly GCA_027497455.2 of Sardinella longiceps. Taxonomy (NCBI): domain Eukaryota; kingdom Metazoa; phylum Chordata; class Actinopteri; order Clupeiformes; family Clupeidae; genus Sardinella; species Sardinella longiceps. The sequence continues at coordinate 47,821 of JAODXP020000167.1, forward strand.
TGGCAGTGCCATCCAACCTGCTGACCGTGGAGGAGGGGATCTCACCCACCTTAAGGGGCCACATAACACGCTGGAATAGTGTAAACTGGTAGCACCATAGCTTGAGTTTTCCAGGGAGTTGGCAGCTGTCAATCCTTGCCAGGCCGTGCGCAAGCTGTTTCTGAACCAGCTTGCCCATCTGCCTGTCTGAGAGGTCACCGTTGTATTCTCTACCCAAGCTCCTGATAGGCTGCTCTGACAGCAGGGGGATCTTCTCGCCACCTGCCATGAACACGGTCGTGTCGGTCCTCACTCCTTTCCTGATTGAAAGGCTCCGTGACTTGGCCGGCTTGATTCTCATCCTTGCCCATTCAGTGAGCTCATCTAGGCGCTTGAGGAGTCTTGCTGTACATGGGGCTGTTTGTAACACGCTCGTTACATCATCCATGTAACTTCTCAGAGCTGGAAGCCTTTCCCCGGATGGTAGTTTCACGCCCCCAACAACCTGTCTTGCTCCACGGAGAATAATCTCAAAGGCGGCGACAAAGAGAATTGGAGAAATCGCACAGCCCATCGCAATTCCAACCTCTAGTTGTTGCCACCCAGTCGTGAAGCCTTCTAGGGTGAAGCACATGTAGAAGTTGTTGAAGTACTTCGCTATGAGGGTGCTGATAGACATTGGAACGTGGAAGAATTCCAATGCAAAGTCAATCAGCTTGTGTGGCACTGACCCATACGCATTAGCCAAGTCCAGCCACACGACGTGAAGGTCACTACGCTCCCTCTTGGCTCGCTGGATTTGGTCCCAGATCATGGCAGAGTGCTCGATGCACCCTGGGAAACCTGGAATCCCCGCCTTCTGGCAACTTGTGTCTACATACCCATTGGCCTTCAAGAAGTTGGTCATTCTCCTTGCAAGGACTGAGAAGAACAGTTTCCCTTCCACATTCAGCAGCGCAATGCTCCTGAACTGGTTGATGGTGGTGGAGTTCAACTCTTTGGGGATGAAGACACCAACCGCCTGTTGCCACTCAGCTGGGATGGACCCCTTCTTCCAGACCACCCTCATGAGCTTCCACAGGATCGTTGTAACTTGTGGACAGTTCTTGAAGAACTTGTAGGACAGGCCGTTGGGTCCTGGTGCTGAGCCTGCCCTAGCTTTCCTGAGGACCTCTGCGATCTCGCTTTGCCTTGGTGGGGAGGTGTCGAAAGTGATGCCTGGAGGAGGTGGACGTGGTATGTAGCCTGGGGAACCCAGTGGTGTTTCTCTGGCTGCATCGGTGTAATGGCTCCTTGCATACTTTTCCAGTTCTTCTTTGGAAATGTCCAGCTTACCGCTTCGCTTCTCGTCCAGCAGCTGTCTGGCAAACCTGAAGGGGTCTTTGAAAAAGGCTTTCCTCTCCTTCTCCTTTCTCTTCCTACGCCTCCTGATTCGGTCTGCACGGCGAAGCCTGGCTAGCCTCTGTTTCAGTTCTTCCCACAGGAGCTTGAGACCAGGTTTCTCCTCTGGGGTCGCTTTCCTCCACCTTTTCCGTAGCTGGCGTCTGTTGCATTGGAGCTCCTCGATCTGTTTCTCTCTCCGTCCTTTCTGGGCTGGGACTGAGGTTCGCTTCACTATGCCTTCTCCAAACCTGTCTTTGCATTCCTGGAAGCAGATGTTGCTGAATGCCCTCAGCTTGTCCTCCACTCTGCCTCGCAGGGCATTTTCCAGGATGTCACTCAGGTCTCTGTCGAGCTTGCTCCACACTTCCCGTTCTTTCGGCTTCGGCCACCTGATTCTGCCACGCTTTTCGATCTGCTTGGGGCTGCTTCCTGACTGTGTGGCTGCGGTGGAGCCAGTGTGTCCTCTGTCCAGGCTTGCTGCTTCCATCTCTTGCTCACTCTCTTCTGCTGCTGCCCTTCCTGCACTGCTGGGTCCTTCTGCACTGTGGTTTTCTCCCTGGCTTTATGTACCTTTAGATAATATGTACTTGACAATGTGCACAATAATTAAGCCGTAGTGAAATCTGAAAACAAACCTTCTGTGATACTGTGCTCTTCCTCTTTGTCTTCCTGACTGACAGATGAAAACTTGTGTGTGTGTGTCTGTGTGTGTCTGTGTGTGTCTGTGTGTGGTGTGTGTGTGTGTGTGTGTGTGTGTGTGTGTGTGTGTGTGTGTGTGTGTGTGTGTGTGTGTTAAAGGGATCATCACAGTGATGACCTCCAACAGGAAAGCTGTTCATCCTGTATTGAAGTTCCAGATTCCAGCCACTGGGCACCAGTGAGGCCTGAAGTCTCTTCAGAGAACAGAGTCTCCACCTACAGCCTGAGCTCTCCTGCAGGGAGCTATGAGTGCTCAGTGTCTCGCCTGCGCTGGTCGTGTGCAGGTCCAGTCTCCCTGCAGTACCGCTTCTCAGACTGGCATGTCTATGCCGAACAGTTGACCCAAATGCAGATCAGACCAGCTGGTCCTCTGATGGACATCAAGGTCATATCAGGAGAACTGGAGGAAATCCATCTGCCACATTTCCTCTGTTTGGGGGCTTCTGAGGCATCTATGTGTGATGCTGTGAGGGTCCTGCATGGGCAGGACAGTGGAGTGTGTTTAGAGGAGTGTAAACTCACCCGACGTCACGCCAAGCTTCTTCACCCCTCCTTTTCTCTATTCGGGCTGGTGCATTACCTGAGGAGTCTGTTTACACCCAAAATCCACTGTGAGCTGCTGCTCTTCTGCACCCGCACCGCACCGTTGAATCTTCATGTCTTCCTGGTGCCAGACGACCCGGCACACATCATTAAAATCCATGAGGAGGAAAACCCCAATGGGATACGGATCAAAAAGCCTGGCGCAGTGGGCCCACTACCACTGGAGGTCAAGGTGTGTCTGACAACCTCGTGCATGTCTGTGATCCAGCCTCAGGAGATAAACCTGCAGCGGGTCTCCACTAGTAACTACTTTGAGATCTACATGAGGCAGCCAGAGGAGGAATTTGATATGGAGGTCTTCAGCTCTGAGGACACAGAGCCCATCTGGAGGGTCCAGATCCGCAGACAGGACTACCAGCAGCCCAGAGGGGACCACCAGCTGCCCAGAGGGGACTACCAACAGCACACCAGGATGCCCAGACAGGTTGGCAGCCTGATGGCAGCCGCCTTTGTGGATGAGCACATGGCAGATCTCATCAGCAGGGTGAGGGAGGTGTTGCCCATTGTAGACAGACTCCGCACCCAGAGAGTCATCAGCCAGGAGAGCTACTCCACCATCCGTGCTGCTCCCACCAGCCAGGAAAGAATGAGGCTCCTTTATGACTATCTGCAGACAGCTCAGGGTAAACTGGCATTCTACACCATCCTAGTAGAGAAGGAGCCCCTCCTGTTGGAGGAGTTGTGTACAGCATGAGAAGAGCCGGACACACAGATCTTACAGGAACAGCAGTGACTACTGTGGATAACGTGCAACTGCCGGACACACAGATCTTATAGGAACAGCTGACCTGTGGACAACATGAGAACTGCGAGACACACAAATCCTATAGGTGCAGCAGTGCCTCCTGTGGACAGCATGAGAATAGCAGGACACACAGATCTGTCAAGTGTGGCAGAGTTTTATGTTTTTCTGAATGTCCCCACCAATTCTAGCCTGGCCTTGCCTTCCTATCTACTTCCACTCAATAATCATCCCTCTCCCAGGCCATTTGCATTACTCGCAGTGATCAAGTCCATACAGCACTAGAAAGCCAGCAAGATCAGGAGTTGAGAGATTGTGTCGGGTTTCTGCTGTTGCAGCATAGCTGACTTAACAACTAAGCTGGCGCAGAATGTTACCGATTGGGTGAAGTCGTATTTAATCGTTTCAAACTTCCTCAGTTCACACCTCCAGTTTGCAATCAGTGTGTCAATGGATGAGATCCCAGACTCTTGTACAAAGCAAAGTGCAGATCAAGGGGATGGCCAAAGCCAGGCTACTCCAATGCGCAATTCTTTCAGCAATTTCCCTGTTCATAGATTTGTGGTTTCCCATCAAACACATCAGAAATGGCAAGAGTCGTTCACACAATGGGAGTTCTTATTGACATGAATTCTTTAATCTTGTGTTTCCCTGTTCATAGTTCATAGTGTGGTTTCCCATCAAACACATATCAGAAATGGCAAGAGGCATTCACACAATGGGAGTTCTTATTGACATGAATTGTTTTTGTTTTCATTTTCCATATTTACTGCATTGATGTTGTTGCTATGTTATTATTATGATAATTCCTTAGTGCACTGAGCCTCTGGTGTACAAGTTGAGTGCCTTTTATTCATGCTGGTTAGTCTCAGGGTTAGTTCTCTCTCTATCTCTTTTTTAAATACTTATTTCCATTAGTAACAACATGTTTTATATTCTTATAATCCAAAAAGTATCAGATCACCGCACACTGGACTGGGTTTTGCTGATTTGATACTTTTTGGATTATCAGATAAGAAACTGCATGTTGCCAGCACCTGGAAAAGGCTGTGCAGAGAGACAATCAATATATTATTTTTTATATTATTCTTAATGTTGTAATGCTTGATTAAAATGTTTACGCACCCATCTGTTTTTCTATTTGTGTGATTGTTCTCCATTTTGGGACTGTCCTCAGGCAGAGGAGCTGTGACGCATCTTGCAATAAAACTTCTAAACCAGGTTCTTTGTCGCGTTCATTATTACACACGTTTAGCAGTGAGAATTAAGAGGGATTTATCAATATCGATACCAATGGTCAGGTAACCAAATGGATCGGTGTTAGAGAGTTCCTGCAATTGCATTCTAAAGTTGCAGAAAGCCTCACTCTGAATGAGATGACTCAGAGATGTGCAGGAAAACGTTGACACTAATATCAACTCTTAAAAATCACTGTTGAGAAGCCTCATAAAAGTGTCTGGTGTGAAAAAGGGTTTACAAGACGTTCAACACTCAAGGCTCACATGTTAAGACACAGCCAGAGACACGGGAGAGAAACCTCACAAACGTGACCAGTGTTGGAGAGCAGGGGTTTCCAAGACATGTACATCTAAAGGCCCACATGTTAAAGGTGCAATATGAGTTCCTGCATGGTTTTCGGAGTGATTTCATTTTTATCTCAATTCGCAGGCATCTCCCCTTGATTCACTAGCCGTCTTCCTCCTGAATACACTGTAAACGCTTTTGTTTGTGTGCTTTTGTGAACTTCGTCTTAGCTGGAGAGGGTTGAAGCAGAGTGATGTTTGTTATTAAGTTCCTGGTTCTATTTTTGCAAGGGGGAGGGGGACAAAATTCCCCTTTTATGCAGACTAAGTCAAGCTCTCATTGGCTGAGACAACTTTAAAGAATCTTTTCTTATTGTGATGTAATGCATTCATGCAGACAGGAAGTATGCCTACACCCTAGAGAGAAACATTCGCACATACAGTACAGTATGTCAAATCTTGAAGATATCTTCATTTTGAAAGGAGACATCAAAGCAATGCTATGCTACTTCACATCATCATGTAGCCATCATCATGATCATTATGTAGCGGTAGCCTATACTTGTATGTCTGGTTCTTTGTGCTATGTTTTTAGACTGCCATTTTCCCCCCTGGAATATGTGATGTGCTGATTACTGATATCTACTTGATGACTGAAACACTTCCCATGTGTGTTATATGACTTCCCTGGTGTGGATCTAGTGGTGTGTTTTCAGATGATGTGCTTGTCTGAAGGCCTTTCCACACACTGCCCACTGATGGGGCTTTTCCTCAGAATGAATGAATTCTCCTGGGACTGCAGCTAAGCTCTGAAGAACTCTTCAAACTCTTCCCACATGTAGTGCACTCAGTTACTACTACTACTACTACTCCCACATGTAGGGCACTCAGTACTACTACTACTACTCCCACATGTAGTGCACTCAGTACTACTACTACTACTACTCCCACATGTAGTGCACTCAGTACTACTACTACTACTCCCACATGTAGTGCACTCAGTACTACTACTACTACTCCCACATGTAGTGCACTCAGTACTACTACTACTACTACTCCCACATGTAGTGCACTCAGTACTACTACTACTACTACTCCCACATGTAGTGCACTCACTACTACTACTACTACTAGAAAGAAAGAGAAAACAATCAGAAATATTGTAATATGTAAATATTGTTTAGCCCCTTTTTAGCTGAGTGTAAATAATATGTGGGAAAGGTGCCCTCTGGTGCGCACTCTGTATATAGCCTACTCTTTTCACTTTTTATTTCACTTTGAAGCTCCATGATTCCTCTGTTTCTGTAAACTGTCTGATTGTCTGTATGCAGTGTTCTTAGCAAAAGGCTACAATTTGCATTGTGGTAACTAAAGACGGAATATCTTGGAGGATAAAGGGTTAATCACACAGTGAGTCAACTACAGAAACCAGATCAGCTGGTTTTGATGTCTCTCTGATTATGTATTTCCCCTCAGGGACTAACCACTTTCTCACAGAACAGCACCTGAGCTTCAAGGAAATGGATACTTGGAAAATCAACACATGAAACATATAATAAACTGTAAGTTAAGTTCACAATACTATTCTATGGCATGGTGTGGGCCTTTTTCTGTCTGTGTATGTCTTTGTGTTATGAACAGCACTCCCTAAACAGTAAGCTAATAATCTGAATTTTATTGTGTTCATAATCAAACACACTTGGAGGATAAAAAAGAATTTTACTGTGCATTGTTCACTGGTCGGATGTGATGTGAGGTATTTTAGTTAGGAAAATCAAAGCCATTCAAGAGTACTCTGGCTGTAGCAAAATAGAATGTTGACAGACTTTGACACAACCAGACTCTTGGTTGTAGTAGGCCAATACTGAAAAACATCTTGGGGAAAAAAACAGTATTTCTTACAGTTACCCACCATTGGCAATCCCCCTCAACATGACATCTGTACTTTGACAATATTACTAATTATTTGATGGATGGGAAATCTGAAAATTAAACATAGTCTATTTTAATTTTAAGTAGTTCATGAGCAAAGTTAATGTCGTAACTAGACTTCAGACCAACCCTCAAAGTAGGCAAACTACTTCAGCATAACTCACATACTGTTCCTCTTAATCTGCCATTCTCTCTCTTTCTCCCTGAGGTTTCATAACACATGCCTGAGATTGTTAGCATAGTGATTGTTGGATTCAAATCAACAATTCAAATGTGTGGTAGTTGTAGACGGCCCACAGGTAAAGTATCAGGGATGAGGCTCTAGCCCTGAAGTAAGAGTTAAGTGGCAGTGTTTGGGTTTGTGAGGATGTGTGTGAGCATGCAGTGTTTGGGCTTGTAAGGTGTGTGTGCTAATGCAGTGTTTGGGTTTGTGAGGATGTATGTGAGCATGCAGAGATGGGTATGTGAGGATGTTTGGGAGCATGCAGAGATGGGTTGGCAATCTGTAGCCCTACAGTATAGGACAGGATAAACATAAATACTCCCCACTGGGGAAACTCATTTGCCACCATGGACAACAGAAGAACATAGAACAACACAGACCAGGATGCAGCAAGCAGACAAGACAAGAATGTGCACACAAATCAGTGAACAAATATAACAGTTGACACTGACAGCAACAAAACAAGCAGCAATACAAGGTTGTGCATACAGAACAGCAACAGCATACAAACAGTTAGGACATGACACAGCAACACCACAAGACAAAACATCAAGCAAGCAGCAACAAGTCAGTGGCAAAGACTGCAGTGTGCAACATACAGCAGTAGAAGAGAAATATAGAAATTAATACATAAATAAAAGAAGGGGGGTAATAATAATAAAAGAAATATGATAATATTGTCAGATTTCTGTGACAAAAGTGAAGTTATCTGTACCATAACCACTTTAGAGAACTTTAAGGAAAGTGAGAAGTGTCCTGTCTCAAGATCAGTTTCTCGAATAGTTGAATAGCCAACTCTCTGGCTGACCTAAAATCCATACTCCTAAAATGTGAATCACTGCAGCCCGATCCAAGCTATCAATATGCCCACAAAGGCCCAAATCATGTCACCTTTTGGTCCCAGGACCAGCACAGCTGGCTGCACATCCATTGAGCTCTATGTCGCTTTGTGTTTTGTTTTATGCTTTTATATAGTTTTTCAACTTAGCCTTTACAGGACAGTGCTTATTTTTGCATTTTACCATGTGAATGTGGTGAATGTGTATCTTGTTAATTTTGTCATGGATGCTACATGGGATGCTTGAATTTCCTTTGGGATGAGCCAGGTACTATCCTATCTTGTCATGTCTTATCTTGTCTCATCTTATCTTATTATCAGTGACTGTTATTTATTATAAAAAATCAGGATCTTTGTTAGAAACTGTCACAGCAGCTGGAAACTCACAATAGCCCCTCACATGTCACACACAGAGAGAGGCCAATAACAATTGATGAGATTTCTTACAGTAAAATGTTTTGCGTTTCCTTCAGAATGTGATGTGATAGGCCTGGATTGGTTTATCACATTTCTCTCAAACATGTTTGCAGCCCTAAGATCAATTTTCTAACCAGCTTGACAAAAATCTCCTGTGATGCAACCTTTTCAATTGTGTCTTTAAAATTTGATCTTTATTGAAAAAGTCTGAGGTGAAAAACACCTGAACCCCACACCAATCCCATAGGGTGGGAGGTGTGTGTGTGTTTGTATGCGTATGTGTGTGTGTGTGTGTGTGTGTGTGTGTGTGTGTGTGTGTGTGTGTGTGTGTGTGTGTGTGTGTGTGTTTGTATGCGTATGTGTGTGTGTGTGTGTGTGTGTGTGTGTGTGTGTGTGTGTGTGTGTGTGTGTGTGTTTATCTAATCTTCTCCATAGGGTGGGAGGCGGGCCAAGACGATTTTGAGCACATGGACATTTTATTCCATAACCTGCCCCTGTTGACTGGTGTATTTTGAGACAGACTGTCACAGTCTACACCGTGTGTGTGTGTGTGTGTGTGTGTGTGTGTGTGTGTGTGTGTGTGTGTGTGTGTGTGTGTGTGCTACTATGAGCGCCAGCAGTGCACAGCCTCCATTACAGCCTCTGCAGTCCAGAGACATCAAAATGCTTTGGCATGTAAAGACTACAGTGCTTCTCACACTGGCCTCAGCATAGCATAGTGTGGGGGTGTTCGTGTGTGTGTGTGTGTGTGTGTGAGTGTATGTGTGTGTGTGTGTATGTATGTGTGTGTGTGTGTGTGTGTGTGTGAGTGTATGTGTGTGTGTGTGTGTGTGTGTGTGTGTGTGTGTGTGTGTGTGTGTGTGTGTGTGTGTGTGTGACTACTCTGCTTCTCACACTGGCTTCAGCATAGCATATAGTGTAGGGGAGTGAAATGCTCTCTCTGTGCAACTATACTGGATGCAGTTCTCAGCTGAGGTGTGCCCTAATGCGGCCTTCACTCCCATGGGGGTCAGAATCAGTTAAAGAAGTAAAAAACAGTCAGGTAAAACATGTATCTTAAGAGTAACACAAATCCACTCACAGTAAACTGTCGGAAGTAAGTCACTGTGATGTACTCAACTGACTAGGAGGCTCAGTGAAATGTAAGAAATGTTATCGCTCGCATTGATTGGAACAGGTAGCTCAAATAGGCGCATACAGGCGTGAGTCTATTGACTTTTTACCATTTTTCATTCACATTTTTACTCCATAGCTGAATAGACCGAGTGAAGGCTAAGCGCCTATGAGCCGGGGTTTTTGAAACGTCAATGGCGTAAATGAAAGGGCAGCGTGCTTCCTTGACCGGAGGTGATTTTTTGAGGTGGCGTAACTGGGCCAGGCTTTCCCCCTCTCTAGGCCTTCTCTAGCCGGGCCATCGCATAGCTTACGTATTGCCACTCAATTCTCGTCTCCCTCCACTAGTCCGAGTAGTCTAACCCGTTGGCATTTTTATTTCTGATCATTGGGTCATTCCGTGCCAAATCAACAAATCTGAGACAAAAATTCCGCCTGACCATCTTGGATTTGCTTCAAACTTTATGTGAATAATGTTACCATACCCAGGACCTATTATGTGAAATATTACCATTGTATCTTGTATAGTTGTTGAGATATGGGGTCTTAAAAAAGGGGGTCGTGTGTCAAGAAAGTGGAGCTCTGAGAAAATATCCATGTTCCACAAAGCGTTACTCTTGGAGTTTTCATGCTACATTTATGAAACTTTCAGGACATATTCTAAAGTAGTATGTGTCTTTACACTGTGAAGTACACCTTTCACGGTAGCACATTTGCTGAGTAATGCTTTGCTGAAAATGGCAAAAAAATTACATGTTCATTTTTTCCTATCTATTTCACAGTACTATATCTTGTACACAAATGACATCAGATCTTTAGTATTTCTAAGTAATTCACATAAGTTATTGTACATTATCTTCAAGTAGGAAAATATTTTATATTAATAACAGCTTTTGAGTTTTGAGACATTAAAGATGATATAAATGAATTAAGACCTATAGTTTAAGCATATTTTCCAAATTACTGGTTGAGTGTACCTTAAAATCAAAGTTACCACCACAAAGCCCATGTTTTATTTTGCTAATGCTCAAGATTTTGAAATGGTACCTTTAGCCAAACCACATAAATTACTATATCAAAGATGGCTTTCACAGTCTTGGTGATTGGTTTTTCTGCCTTCGTTGCTAGGTGTGTTTGTTTATTTGGTCCCTTGGTTGCTATGGACTACTTTGCCAACATAGCCATGTGCTTCTGGGCCTAGGTTCTGCCCCTCCCTTTATTCATCAATTAGGCTTTTCATTGGATGTTTGGTGTCTGCCTATTCCTTGTATGTTTAGCCAATGAGGTTTCTTCTTTTAAAGGCTTCTTTTTATTATTAATGAGCATTTTGCCTGCTATTGTTGATCATGATTATTGTTGGTTTCCTGGTCATCACGCCTTCATGGAGGATTATCACAAATTGCTTTTTGTGCACAATCTCTAAAGATAGGCTACTTCAAATACCACATTACCATACATTGAATGTATAGCTGTAACTTTAACATGCTCAAAGGAAATGCAGTCTGTGATCCTGAGAGTTAATATGAGATGGCTTATAATTGTAAGAAACTAAAACTTCTTATGACTGATCACTAAAATGGAGCATAAATCGGCAGGTGACAGAAAATTCTGATTTATTGTCACAGGCCTAAAAGGACCAGCATTGCAATCTCTTCAAATATTTGCAAATTGATTGATAGATAGTTTAATTGATAGATGATTCATAAATTATAGATATTATATCAAAGTATTTTGCAATTTTGTCTAGCATTACAGCCTTTGCATTTTGGTATAGTGAATTGACTTGTCAGCAATGTTCATAATGTTAATGATTATATCTATTCAAATCTAAATAAATGTTATAACCACAATTGTAAGCAGAAGTGACACCTGATCAAATTGTTTCTAAAATTGATCACTTTAGATAAAGAATAGCCCATTGCCTACTGAGTTTTAATTGTAAAACACAGACCAAGATATGTGGTACAGTGAATTGTCTTATGATCACATTACTTTCTTGCTTGCATGATATAGATATCTAAATAAATGCTTTAACCATGGTTGTCAACAGAAAAGAGACATTTTCATGTCCTTACGAAATTTGAACATTTTAGGAAATAAGAATGAACCAATGTTTGAATAATTTGGACTGTTAAGCACAAACCAACATACATGATGATACCCTTGACTTAATCAGGGTAACTAAGTTCAAAATACATGCATTGTGATATACATTTTCACTGTACCCACATTCTAGCGACTAAACAACATACCTTGGCTTAAACATTAAAATTGTAGCACATGATTTAACAATGGAAATGAAATAAAAGAAAGTCTCATCAGGCGCTAGGGCTCATGGGTAATGCCTTTTTTTCAAAGGGCACTAGAGTTGGTTGTGGGCGGGGCCCTTAAATTACTGCCACCATTGGGTTCAGAAGGCTAGTATCTCAGCCACCATGATAGAGAAGTATATCAAAATAAACTAGTCATTTTCTTGACAACATTTAGACCAGACTGTGTGATAGCACTGCTGTCAGTACAAAGCAACTGAAAATTCAATGAATGAATTAAATATCTTAACCTGAAAAGCATTTAAAGAGTGCAGATTTCTTTCAAGGCAATGGGGTCAAAGTTATAATTGAATTCTAGTTTGTATGCTGGAGTATGGTACAACTGCCATCTAAACTGAAACAGTTCTTGATTGTCCCAGCAATGTCATCCAAATCTTGTTTTGTACACAGACATACACACGCTGGCAAAAAACATAACCTTCTTGGCGGTTGTGAACACTCTAGGCCTATTGCATCTGTTTGACTAACTCATTGATAAAATGCTTTCCATATAAAGCAAAGCAAGTGGGCTCACAAACTTTTAGATTTTCCGCATCTGTATCCCACTCATCATATGTTTATTGAGGAAATACAATTAGTTGATGAAAACAAATTCTAAAGAAATTGCTTTAGACTACTAAATACACTGATTATTCCACTTTTCCCTGGGGCACTAGAAGAGGTTATTACTATTATCAGTATTATTATTATTGTTGTTATTATTATTATTATTATTATTATTATTATTATTATTATTATAAGTAGTAGTAGTAGTAGTAGTATATAAAAATAATGTTGTTCTTGTTGTTAGAGTCGATAGTTGATGTCAGTACTGCTAAAATTGGGTAAAGGGTGGAGACTCAGTTCTGTGAGGGGGAGGGACTGTGGCAAAGGTACCAAAAGCACATGGCTACATAAACAAAACAGAACATGGTTAGAAAAGCAGAAAAAATCTATCACCCCATGCTTTGACAGCTGTCTTTGACAGACTATTTTATGTACTTTTCTTTCGGGTACCACTTTGGAATTTGGTGTATTCAGAGTCTAGAAACTTTTCTTTAAGTTGATGTTTTTGTTTTTATGGTTGACTCTACCAGTAAAATTGCAAATGCACTTAAAAGTTGGATCCGATATTATTTTTGTCAATTTTGAAGTGCCATAAATCAAAAAGTTTGAATTCTTTCCGAAGTATTCCTCCAGTTCAATAAAACATGATTACTGAATTGATATATTTTTAATTATCGAAGATCTCATATGCTTCAGTGTGGAAATATTGTCATCAAAAGTGGCCATAATTTTGTGTTTATACCATTTCCAGGAATCCATAACTTGGCAATTGTCTTACTCTATGCTAAAATATTTGACAGTTCAGAACATCTACATGTATGCAACACCGCCTGAAATTTTCAATTTTCTAACATGAAGTATGTGTAAGTAATGGCTAACAGAACTTAACAAAGTTAAAAAACTGCATTTTTCCATGATCAAGACCCTGTTTTTTAAGGCCCAATATCTCAGAAAGTAAAGTAGATACAAGGTTAATATTTTGCATAACTGCTGATGGGTACGATGGCATTAGGCACCTAAAGTTTGAAGAAAATCCAAGAGGGTCAGGCGGAATGCATTTGTTGATTTCACACGGAATGGCCCAGTCGATAGTTGATGTCAGTACTGCTAAAATTGGGTAAAGGGTGGAGACTCAGTTCTGTGAGGGGGAGGGACTGTGGAAAAGGTACCAAAAGCACATGGCTACATAAACAAAACAAAACATGGTTAGAAAAACAGAAAAAAAATCAATCACCCCATGCCTTGACAGCTGTCTTTGACAGACTATTTTATGTACTTTTCTTTCGGGTACCACTTTGGAATTTGGTGTATTCAGAGTCTAGAAACTTTTCTTTAAGTTGATGTTTTTGTTTTTATGGTTGACTCTACCAGTAAAATTGTAAATGCACTTAAAAGTTGGTTCCAATATTATTTTTGTCAATTTTGAAGTGCCATAAATCAAAAAGTTTGAATTCTTTCCGAAGTATTCCTCCAGTTCAATAAAACATGATTACTGAAGTGATATATATTTAATTATCGCAGATCTCATATGCTTCAGTGTGGAAATATTGTTATCAAAAGTGGCCATAATTTTGTGTTTATACCATTTTCAGGAATCCATAACTTGGCAATTGTCTTACTCTATGCTAAAATATTTGGCAGTTCAGAACGTCTACATGTATGCAACACCGCCTGAAATTTTCAATTTTCTAACATGAAGTATATGTAAGTAATGGCCAACAGAACTTAACAAAGTTAAAAAACTGCATTTTTCCATCATCAACACCCTGTTTTTTAAGGCCCAATATCTCAGAAAGTAAAGTAGATACAAGGTTAATATTTTGCATAATTGCTGATGGGCACGATGGCATTAGGCACCTAAAGTTTGAAGAAAATCCAAGAGGGTCAGGCGGAATGCATTTGTTGATTTCACACGGAATGGCCCCATTGTTACTGTGATTACGAAATAGCCTAGGGTGGGCAACCTAAAAGGGCTTTTGGCATAATGTTAGCCTACATTTGAGCTTTGATCAGGCTTCTCAAGTTGAGGGGCAGGGGCGTAGCTAGGCCTTTTTTACTAGGGCACGTGCCCAAGTAAAAATCAGCTGTGCCCCAGTAAAAAAAAGATAGAAAAAAAAAGTATATGATTTTATTTAATAACAACCCATTTTCGGCGTGCGCAGTACATATGCGAATTGAGATCGAGTGAAAGAGAATGGGTTTGTCATTCCAAATGTTATAGGCCTACTTGTGTCTTATCTCTGGTCTGAGACACTCTTTCCACAGTCATATGTACATCTGCGCATCTGGCTTGGTGTGCCAAACGGCGATGTAGGCTACTTTAAGGTGAAGTTATACACAAAGTTGCTATAACAAAAGTAGCTGTACATGCTGTGCATTTCTATTGATATAAAACATTACAGGAAACTAGGACAGAGGCAAGGCCTCTGATGGATGTATCAATGCTGCTAGGTTTGTAATGCGTTGAATGAGTGGAACGGAGCCGTCTGACCTCCAATGGAAAGCTCCCTTGGTCTTTTATCATTTTTATTTATTAACTGAAATGCCCGAAATCAAGAGCTACAGCTACAGCGCAACTCAAGCATAACAAACTTTACTCACAATCTCAGTTCAATGAGGTTGGCCTCTGATACTTAAATAACATTTACATGTTACATTTATATGTTGTATTATACTCTTTTATTAGGCACACCAAGGCACAGCACTGGCCTCTTATTCACCTCCGTCCAGACCTCTGTATTTTTTTCGAGCTGAAAATAAGTTTGTTGATTAATCTTATTGCGCGCGCTATTTCGTTGCAATACAGGTGATTCTTTGAGGTGGCGTAACTGGGCCAGGCTTTTCCCCTCTATAGGCCTTCTCTAGCCGGGCCATTGCCTGCCTACGCCTTGCCACTCAATTCGAGTCTCCCTTCACTAGGCCTACTCCAGCGTAGACCGAGGGGCTGGTTATGATCAGGCTACTATAGGCCTGAGCGGTGCCAGAATAACTTCTGCCAATAACGTCAGAGTAGTCTAATCCGTTTGCAATTTTAATTCTTCATTTTCATTTTTACTGTGATTATGAAATAGCCTAGGGAGGGCAACCTAAAAGGGCATTTGGCATAATGTTAGCCTACATTTGAGTTCCGACCAGGCCTCTCAAGTTGAGAGGGGAAGCGGGGTGAGGACATGACACTTTCCATCTGAAATAAAAATGTCAAATTATGCCCCTTCTTAAACAGCCATCCACCCTTCTCGTCCCTTTTTATCAAGAAATGTGGAAATTACAATTATTGTAACATCAGAAATAGGCTACTACCATTTCAACATTGTAGGCTTTGGATTTATCTACAGTGTGCGCTATTTCAACATTTGAGGCTTTGCATTTATTTATGTGCTCCATGTAAACAAGGTTTACTGAAAAACAAGTTATCGGAAACTCCAGGCAAAGCAGAGATTACATGATAGGTTGTATTTTCACATGGAATTGGAGAATATCACAGAGCTTTCTTTCATATTTATCTCTTCAGGCAGTTTTGCACATAAAAGTGACATCAACAGATACATTATATTTGTGTGTGTGTGTGTGTGTGTGTGTGTGTGTGTGTGTGTGTGTGTGTGTGTGTGTGTGTGTGTGCATGATGTCTGCATTTCCAACTGTACAGGCCAATAGACCTGATATCACAATCATTGATGAAAATCATAGAAATGTTATTATCCTTGAAGTAGGCTGTTGCTTTGACCCCTTTTTAGAAGAAACCTTCTTAGAGAAGGTGGTGAAATACCAGCCTCTTGTGCAGCAAATCAGTGACCTTGGGTATAATTGTCAATTACTTGTGTTCATATTTGGCAGCCTAGGCCATGTGCATAGGTTGGTCAAAGGGACCTCATGATAACTGGCCTTTCAATAAACAAAAGCAAAACAAGTGGCTAAATACTCTGTCTGTGCTGATCTCATTGCAGCTGCTAAGTGTTAGTGTCTCTGTAGACATCATTATTGTGGACATTGTGGACACAGATATGGCAGTTTAAAATGGTCTGTGCTGCTCAGCACACAGATAATTGTAGATAGAGTGTGTACGTGAGAGTGCTTGGTGATGTGTGTTTTTTGGTCAGGACAAGTCGTGGTAACAAATCAGCTGTTAGATTTCAGATATGTAACTGGGATGGATAATTTCAGACACAGATTTACTATTAAGTGAATGACAGTTTTAACCACGTCAATGTCAGTAGTAGATGTTCTCATAATTATTTATTTGTTTTTAAAGTTAAAGTAACAACCTGAAATCTCTCTCTCTCTCTCTCTCTCTCTCTCTCTCTCTCTCTCTCTGTTTCGATCATCAGACCAGACCAAAGACACAGGTTTTCTCCTTCTTCTCCACCTCATCTCTAGGATGGGGGGTTCCAGTTCTACCAACAGGCCCCCTCCCCTACACCCACCCGTGTGTCCATGAGAAGTGATCTGGTCCAATGATCGATCCATCAACTTTGCAGGAGGAGACTCTTCTACTGGACAGTAAGATCTGGGGCAGTGCCCCTCATGCTGCATAACATATCTCATTATTATTATTCTAGCAACAGCAAGCAGCCAGACCAATGCTATCCTGTCTCAAGTGAATAGCTGAAGCTAAGCAGATGTGGGCTTGGTTAGTACCTGGATGGGAGACTTCTGGGGAAAACTGGGTTGCTGCTGGAAGTGGTGTTGGTGGATGGCCAGTAGGTGGCTCTCTTCCTGTTGGCCTAAGATCAATCCCAATGCCCCAGTGCAGTGATGGGGACACTGTGCTGTAAGGAGCGTCCGTTTTTCAGAAGAGATGTTAAACCAAGTACTCACTGTGGTCATAAAAGATACTGCAACACTTGTCAAAGGGGTTCCCTGGTGTCCTGGCTAAAGTCCCAACCTGGCTCATACAATTTGGCCCCCTAATCATCCCTCACTGTAATTGGCTTATTCTCTAATTCCCTCACTCTCCACCTCAAGCTAGTGTGTGGTGAGAGTTCTGGCGCATAATGGCTGCCGTGCATCAGCCACTGTAAAGCACTTTGGGTGTCTTGAAATGTGCTATAGAAATGTAAGTTGTGGTTGTTGTTGTTGTTATATGACGTGTATATGTGTGTGTGTGTGTGTTTGTGTTTGCTTTTGTGTGTCTTTGTGTGTATGCATGACAAGATCAGAGATAGAATTGTTCTCATGATGCAAGATCTCTTCTTCTTTAGGATGGAGGGTTCTAGTTCTAAGAAGAGGCCCCCTCCCCTACACCCACCCTTGTGTCCTGAAGAGTGATCAGTCCAATGATCAAGGCATTGTCTTTGCAGGGGGAGACTCTTCTACTGGACAGTAAGATCAGGGGCTGTGTCCCTTATGCTACATAATGTGTGTCATTTTTGAAGAGCTGCGAGAGTGTGTGTGTGTGTGTGTGTGTGTGTGTGTGTGTGTGTGTGTGTGTGTGTGTGTGTGTGTGTGTGTGTGTGTGTGTGTGTGTGTATGTATGTATGTGTGTGTGTCTGTTTGTGCATGTGTGTGTGTCTGTTTGTGCATGTGTGTGTGCGTGCGTGCGTG
The DNA here is from genome assembly GCA_027497455.2 of Sardinella longiceps. Classification (NCBI taxonomy): domain Eukaryota; kingdom Metazoa; phylum Chordata; class Actinopteri; order Clupeiformes; family Clupeidae; genus Sardinella; species Sardinella longiceps. Next base: position 65,690 of record JAODXP020000167.1, read on the forward strand.
TGTAACGGAGGCCAGCTAGCTCGGCGGCTGTAGGTGTAAATCCTCATCACCCAATTCCATGGGCGCTTCTAACAGCTGAGTTAAAAGCTCGGGCTTTTGGTGGTTAGAGCGTCCCACGCCGGGAGTTTGTAGCCTGCGGGGTGGCGGGTTTGAGACCCGCGTGCGGTGCTGACTGCCACCGGCTACACGTGTGTGTGTTGTGTGTGTGAGTGATGGTTAAATCATGTTACTGTACAGTAATATACACATTATACAGTATTATTGATTGACATTTTAAATGTGTTGGTAGTGTGTGTGTGTGTGTGTGTGTGTGTGTGTGATGGTTAAGTCATGTTACTGTCATGTTGTTCTTTAGAGTGCAGATTAAGAAAGATGCTGTGTCTAACACAAGTCTCTTGGAGGAACATTATACCAGCCCTGAAGTCAGCAGGTGAGGAGTGTGTGTGTGTGTGTGTGTGTGTGAGGGAGAGAGAGAGTGTGTGTGTGTGTGTGAAATGTGTGAGGTTTTGAAGTTTGAGAACTAAGGTTTAAGGTCTGAAAGGCCACTTATTATTATGCAGTGTGTGTGTGTGCGTGTGTGTGTGTGTGTGTGCGTGCGTGCGTGCGTGCGTGCGTGCGTGCGTGCGTGCGTGCGTGCGTGCGTGCGTGTGTGTGTGAGTGAGTGAGTGTGTGTGTGTGTGTGTGTGTGTGTGTGATCCACTCACCCCCCACTGGAGAATGTTTCAATTTTCATTTTCTTCACCTTATCTGTCATGTGTGTTTGTTTTCACACACAGATATCAGCAGATCCACAAGTCCCACCTGCTGAAGAAGTTCCAGTGTCTGGTTGAGGGAATCCCACAGCAGGGAGACACCAGACTCCTCCATGAGATCTACACAGAGCTCTACATCACAGAGGGGGGAGGAGGAGAGGTCAATGATGAACATGAGGTCAGACAGATAGAGAGAGCATCCTGGAGAGAAGCAGCACAAGGCAGACCAATCAAATGCAGTGACATTTTTAAACGCATACTGAAAAAGGAGAGGAAAAGGAAGGAAGAAGCAAGAAAGAGGGAAAAAGAGGAGGAAAAGACTCCACTAGACTCACTGATCACAACCCCCTAGATCAGTTCTAACAAAGGGAGTGGCTAGCATTGGAAAAACAGTCTCTGTGCATAAGTTCATTGTGGACTGGGCTGAAGGAAAAGTCAATCAGGATGTCCAGTTCATATTTCCTCTTCCTTTCCGGGAGCTGAACCTGATGAAGGAAAAGAAACTCAGTCTATTTGATCTTATTCAGCACTTTTTCCCAAAAATCAAAGACTCAAGTGTTTTTAACAGTTTAGAGCACAAATTAATGATAATCTTTGATGGTCTGGATGAGTGTCGACTTCCTCTACATTTCCACTCCAACAAAAAGTGTTGTGATGTGACAGAAGCCAGCCTCTGTGGACGTGCTGCTGACAAACCTTATCAAGGGGAATCTGCTTCCCTCTGCTCTCCTCTGGATCACCACCCGACCAGCAGCAGCCAATCAGATCCCTCATATGTGTGTGAGTCAGGTGACAGAAATAAGGGGATTTAATGACCCACAGAAAGAGGAGTACTTCAGCAAGAGAATCAGTGATAAGAACCTGGCCAGTAGAACTATCACACACCTGAAGTCATCCAGAAGTTTATATATAATGTGTCACATTCCCGTCTTCTGCTGGATTTCAGCCACTGTTGCAGAGAGCACATCAAACGAATCAGAAGTAAATCTGCCAAGGACTTTGACTCAAATGTACACACATTTCCTAATCATCCAGACAAGCATAAAAAGTGGCAAGTACACAGAGATAAAAGAGAGAGATGAAGAGGTGATTTTCAAACTGGGGAAAGTGGCCTTCCAACAGCTGGAGAAGGGCAATCTGATCTTCTATGAGGAGGACCTGAGAGAGTGTGGCATTGATGTTACAGAGGCATCTGTGTATTCAGGTGTGTGTACACAGATCTTCAGAGAGGAGTCTGGACTTTCCCAGGGGAAGGTGTTCAGCTTTGTGCATCTGAGCATCCAGGAGTTTCTTGCAGGTTTATATGTTGTTCTCTGCTTCAGCAACAGACAGAGAAACATGTCTGACCAACAGCAAACCTCTCAGCTCTCTGCTCTGTTCAGAGCTGCAACACTTCATGACCTACACAAGACTGCAGTGGACCTGGCCTTACAGAGTAAGAACGGACACCTGGACCTTTTCCTTCGCTTCCTTCTGGGCCTCTCACTGGAGTCCAATCAGATTCTCTTAAGACACTTGCTGCCACATAGCAGTAGCCAATCACAGAGCTCAGAACAAACAGTCCAGCATGTCAAACAGAAGATCAGAGATCAGAGTAGCTCAGACAGAGGAATCAACCTGTTCTACTGTCTGAATGAGCTTAATCGCCATGCTGTAGTGGAGGTCATTGACTGGAGCTCAGGAACTCTGTATGTAGACATGCTCTTACCAGGAGAGTGGGAGACTGTGAGATTTGTGTTTGAGATGCCAGAAGATCAGCTGGCTAAGTTTGACCTGCAGAAGTACATAAAGACACCAGAGAAAGATCAGACTGAACTTCTCAGTCCAGATGAAGTTCTTCAGAAGCTGCTGCCAGTGGTCACAACATCCACATCAGCTAAGTAAGTAACACACTGTGTGAGTGACACATGTGCGGTGTGTGTGCGTGTGTGTGTGTGTGTGTGTGTGTGTGTGTTGTGTGTGTGTGTCAGTGAGAGAGAGAGAGTTGGCAGGGTTATTTGATCCAGTATTTGATGAGATGAAAACAAATGAAAGCTTGATGAAACAATGATGTTGTTATATTGTCTGTCTATTTAAGAACACACAGACAAGAACCAAGATAACCCGGGTCATCCTAAACACTGTGTCATCCCCTCAGGGGAATTATTTCTCAGTGAGGGAAACATGTTCTCTATTGGCACATCTGGAAAATGTATTCAAATTGTCAACTCAAGACTGAGCAAGGAACATGTAGCTTATGTAGGTATGTTTACAAAGCCCATGTGAACACAATAAATCACTAATTAACAAATGAGAAGGTGAAAAAGCTGGGGAAAAATCCACTGGTGACCCCACATGGACAAAAAAAAAATTACAGTCCATAAATCCTGAAAGGTTTGAATCAGTCATATGGAATAAAGCCAAATAAAAGTGACACATAAGATAAGTTGGATTTGACTTTATTTGATCCCCACAGAGGAGATCCACTTATCACAACAGCCAAGTAATAGATCAGACAAATATAAAAGTGTTTGAATTTCATACTAAAAACATAAATAGTCAATAAATTAGTCAATATGTGACTACATTACCACTGCATGCAGTGGATCCTGAGACATGATATAGTCAGGAATGCCTGCTGACCACAGAAGACCTAACCTTTTTGATTATTGTTTTCTGGGACTAAATCAGTTATGTGGTGTTCATATAATTGTTTTCTGGGACTAAATCAGTTATGTGGTGTTCATATAATTTCTTTGTAAAATCTTTTCTAAAGTTTTCCATTATGGTTCTCAAGGCTACCTAGATATGCAACCTGATTGGGTAAAAGGGAGGGGCACGGCTTAACTCTTTGTATGCCTGGGCTACATATGGCAGTGCAATATTTCATAACAGTAGTGTAGTGCCAGCTTATCCAACATCCCTCTCTCCCCCACCACCTCAACAGAGTCCAGGGAACCCCCCAGTACAGAGCCTGCAGTCCTGACCAGCTTATTCTGCCCCATATAGCCCCTTATAGTGCAGGTAAACTGATCAGGTGACCAGCCTCACCTGTGCCACAGCTCCACCCGGGAAACACACACACACACACACACATACACACGCACAGAGAGAGAGAGAGAGAGAGAAAGGGACACACACCATCAGGGAGCAGAGAGAGAGAGAGACAGACAGAGAGAGAGGATAGGATAGGTGTGTGTCTGTGTGTGTGTATCTGGGTTTCTGTTTGGCCCTGTAGGACTGCAAGCATTTTTACATTGTTGCTGTTTTAGATGCCTGAATTTTTGTTTGTTTAAAGCTGCAGATGGTGTGTGTTTGTGTGTGTGTGTGTGTGTGTGTGTGTGTGTGTGTGTGTGTAGAGAGAGAGAGAGAGAGAGTGTGTGTGTGTGTGAGAGAGAGAGAGAGAGAGAGAGAGAGAGAGATGGTGTGTGAGACCAGTGAAGCCAGTCTTCTTCTACAGACGCTCAAGATGGCGGCCTTCATTCGTCTGAGCTCGTGTGTGTGTCTGTTTTTGTCTGTGTGTGTGACTGTGAGAGACCTCTGGGGTATGTATGTTTGCTTCTGTTTTTGTCTGTGTGTG
>JAODXP020000167.1:77500-87185 GCA_027497455.2 Sardinella longiceps
AATAGAGGATTGGTGATTAATATGCAGATGTATTATTCTTTCAGGCTGTGGGGCTGTGATCTGACAGGGAAGAGCTGTTCCTATCTGGCGTCTGCTCTGACATCACACTCCTCAAGTCTCAGAGTGCTGGACCTGCAGTTCAATGACCAGATCAGCTCATCAGATGTAGAGCAGCTCTGTGCTCTAGTGAAGGACCCACACTGTAAACTGGAGAAACTAGAGTGAGTAAATATCTAAACATCTCACTCAGCTCTTTACAACATGAGACCCAACATGGATGCCTGCCTTTGATTTTCTGTCCTCCACATTCTCTCTCTTCTGTCTCATTCCTCTGTGTTCCTCTGCTTTTACTCATCTGTCCATCTTTCCTCTGCTTTTACTCATCTATCCATCTTTCATGCTTTTATTCATCTATCCATCTTTCATGCTTTTATTCATCTATCCATCTTTCATGCTTTTATTCATCTATCTATCTTTCATGCTTTTATTCATCTGTTCATCTTTCCTCTGCTTTTACTCATCTATCCATCTTTCATGCTTTTACGCATCTATCCACACACACACACACACACACACACACACACACACAGTCATGTAAACACACATTCCCAGTACGCACACACAAACACACACACACACACACACACATAAGGTATATAGGGTAGGCCTAACACACACACCCTACCCAGCATCTCACACACACACACACACACACTCACACACACATACACTTGCACCAACCCCTACTCACCACACACACACACACACACACCTCACGACCCTGCCCAACATCAGACACACACCTTCCTCACCGTCACCCAAAACACACACTCCAACACACACATCCTCTACATGCCCCTCCACAATACCACACACACAACATGTAAGAGGACACAGAGTATGAAAACAACAAGCGGTTTATTAACAAACTGGAAAATAATGAAAAGTATAGACAAACAGGGATCACACACACTGCCATAGGCAGCGTCTGGGCTTAAGGCCTCAACAAAGGCTAAGGCCTAAGCACCCAGGATGGAATGTAACGAGACCAGTGTCTCCATGCACGCTGCTAACTGGGACTGGAGGCAACTTAAAGGCATCAGGCCACCTGTGCACCCAATTCCAGACTATTGCTAATTTGGCACCACCAACACACCTGTATGGATGGAAGCAGAGAAACGAGACGGGGCCTCACATGCACACACACACACACACACACACACACACACACACACACACTCCTCCTCACTGATCACACAGGCCCTGCTCAACACCACACAAACACACACACACACACACACACACACACACCTCCCTCACACCAGAGTGCATACTATGTGGTTGACTATGGTGAGATGTGATGGAACTGTTACGTGTGTGTAGTCATACTATGACTAAGGTGTGTGCGTGTGTGTGTTTGTGTGTGTGTGTGTGTGTGTGTGTGTGTGTGTGTGTGTGTGTGTGTGTGTGTGTGATGGTTGTGTTGACCAGAGTTTGTGATCAGTGAGGGGAAGTGTGTGTGTGTGTGTGTGTGTGTGTGTGTGTGTGATGTTTGCGTTGTTGAGCAGAGTTTGTGATCAGTGAGGGGAAGTGTGTGTGTGTGTGGGTGTGTGTGGGTGTGTTGGTTGGTTGATGGTCGGTGGAGCTTCATACTCTGCCCCCTCCCCATTTTTTCATGTCTGCACATGACAGGTTGATTTGTCTCTTCAGCTCCTGACTTCTCATCTTTTTTTCTTCATTTCTTTTCTTTTTTCTCCTTTCTCTCTGCTGTCCTTTCTTGTTCTATCTCTCTGAAAGTGGTGGTGTTGAAATGGTGTGACAGAAATGTGTTAAAGCCCTTTCTCATCTTTGACTCCTCATAGGTGTTTGGTTGTATCCTTCAGCCTCAGCCCACATCTCTCTTTCTCTCCTCCTTCATTCCTCCTCCATTTGCTCTTTTCATCCATATGTCTCTTTCACAATGCTCTGTCTGTTTTTCATGACAAATGTTTCAATGTCAATCCAAATCCAACAGGCTGATGCCAGTAAGAGTGTTAATATGCAGCCATATCTGTTGGTGGAGGCAGACGCCAATCTCCAAAATGCTTCTGATTAGACCAGTGGTGTTGGACTTTTTAGCTCCACCCTTACTGTTTGTGCTGCAGTGTGTCAAATGTGTGAATGTATTTGCTCTGGCTGCTGTTCCTGATGTCAGAATAAAAGCCCTCTGTCTCTCATGCAGTCTGGCTCACTGGGAGACAGTTGTCATGGACACTGATTCATCAGCTGCTTCTCTCCTTTATCCTGCAGGTGGGGTAATTTAAAGACTGTGACTAAAGAATCTCTGTGAGTATCAGTGTGTTGATCCATGAGATCCAGACCCAATATGGATGTCTGCCTTTGATTTTGATTTTCTGTTTTCCGTATTCTCTCTCTTCTGTCTCATTCCTCTGTGTTTCTCTGCTTTTACTCATATCCATCCTTCATGCTTTTTATCTCATCTCTCTACTTTTTTCATGGTTTTTCTCATCTATCCATCTTTAATGCTTTTACTCATCTATCCATCTTTCATACTCTCATCCCTCTTTTCTTACCCTCCTCTCTTTCATTGTTTATCCCTTCATCTTTCTATTTCATCCTTTTTATCTCTTTGACCCTCTACACATCCACCCCCTCAACAATCACACACACATACTCACACACACACTCTACACACACACACACACACACACACACACACACAGACCCCTAAGCACCCACAGCCACACGCACACACACACACACACACACACACACACACACACACACACACACACACACAAACACAAACCCGCACCATCACCACCCAGGCCACACACACCACCAGCATTCACATCTTTTTCTTGTTTCAATTTGACATTCTGACATTGTAAAGATAAACAGAAGAGGACAGGACCCTGATGCTAGTACGGAGGGGTCTTGTTTTGTATGGAAAATCATACAACTGTGTGTGGCTTCCACCAATAGCAATAGTTTGCAACGCAACTTGAAGTTGAAATATTCTTTAGAATGCAGATCTTTCACTTACAATGAAGCTCCATTTTGAAAAGTGAATGATCTCTATTTATGGAATGATGATGTCAATCTGATGCCTGTTGTCTTTTAAAGTGGCCATGTTAACCCTTACTGTTTGATCTGGCTGTTGTTCCTGATGTCAGAATAAAAGCCCTCTGTCTCTCATGCAGTCTGGCTCACTGGGAGACAGTTGTCATGGACACTGATTCATCAGCTGCTTCTCTCCTTTATCCTGTAGGGAGGAATCTGAAAGTGACTCAAATGTTGATGAGGATGATGATGAAGATGAAGGTGATGATGAGAAGATGATGGCAATGAAGATGATGATGAGGATTAGAAGATGATGTAGAGCCGCTCTGTGATCTAATGAAGGACCCATACTGTCAACTGGAGACACTAGAGTGAGTAAATATCTAAATGTTTGTATGTAACACAAAAAATACCTTTGAACCAAAGAAAATGGAAACACGGTCGAATGTTTGCAAATATCAAAATAAGGGGGTTGGGATTTATCAGCTAGCTATGTACACATAATACCAGAGGATTCAAGCGGGCGTGAGGTCTCAATGCTTGTTCGTTCCTGGTTATTTTTGCAAGGGAGGGGAAAAATCCCCCTTTATGCAGACAAAGTTGAGCTCTCATTGGCTGATAGCTTTAAAGAATCTTTTCTTATTGTGATGTAATGTATTTATGCAGAAAATATTCCATTTGTCCCATTGAAATGTATTATGATGCATCTTGTCAGATTCCATGATCGAAATAGTATTCATCCAATGAGTAGGAATGTTAGTAGGGAATATTGTCCACCGGTCATTATTGGAAAATATTCCCTGACAGGATGAAGAGGACCCCAATGTGAATGTGGAGGGTTCTTGCTTTGTCCTGAAGGGAACCAGTTTCCTCTAATGGACACTTATATGACTATTAGCAGAAAACGATGAAAACTTCATTTGAATGTCTTTTGAATTTAATTTGTTGACGCTGTGTGGCTTCTCTAGATAGTTCGCAACGCTACTTGAACTTGAAACATCTAGTTTTCCATCATGGATGGGCAGGGAGTTCCCCAGAACAGCTCTAGTCTCTCACTGAGCTGTAATCACACTGTTTCTGAAATATACTGAAATGTTGATAGATGATCAGATGTACCACAGCCAAAATACAGAGACAATTGGGTTTTATTTATGGCAGCTATTTATTGAAGCTAATGAAGCTAATATGTACCTTTAGGTAATATGCACCTGACAATGTACACAATAATTAAGCAGTAGTGAATTTTGAAAACAAACCTTCTGTTATACTGTGCTCTTCCTCTTTGTCTTCCTGACTGACACATGAAAACTTGTCCCTCCATATGTGTGTGTGTGTGTGTGTGTGTGTGTGTGTGTGTGTGTGTGTGTGTGTGTGTGTCGTGTGTGTGGTGTGTGTGTGTGTGTGTGTGTGTGTGTGTGTGTGTGTGTGTGTGTGTGTGTGTGTGTGTGTGTGTGTTAAAGGGAACATCATCACAGTGATGACCTCCAACAGAAAAGCTGTTCATCCTGTACTGAAGTTCCAGACTCCGGCCACTGGGCACCAGTGAAGCCTGAAGTCTCTTCAGAGAACAGAGTCTCCACCTACAGCCTGAGCTCTCCTGCAGGGAGCTATGAGTGCTCAGTGTCTCGCCTGCGCTGGTCGTGTGCTGGTCCAGTCTCCCTGCAGTACCGCTTCACAGACTGGCATGTCTATGCTGAACAGTTGGCCCAAATGCAGATCAGACCAGCTGGTCCTCTGATGGACATCAAGGTCATATCAGGAGAGCTGGAGGAAATTCATCTGCCACATTTCCTCTGTTTGGGGGCTTCTGAGGCATCTGTGTGTGATGCTGTGAGGGTCCTGCATGGACAGGACAGTGGAATGTGTGTGGAGGAGTGTAAACTCACCCAACGTCACGCCAAGCTTCTTCACCCCTCCTTCTCTCTCTATGGCATAGTCTATTTTCTACGATCTCTGCTGTCTTCCATGAGGGTCCATGCAAAAGTGCTGGTGTATCAGAGCAGAACAGAAGCCAAGAGCTTCCGCTCCTACCTCCTGCCTGAGGACCCTCATCTGAGGCAGCTGGTGGAAAGAGATGAGGAGAGGTTAGGAGGAGTCTGGAAGGTAAAACCACACCCTAATAGGCCTCTTCAGATGGAGGAGTTCTACAGCCTGAGCACTGATCCTTCCTCTGAGATCAACCCTGATGAGCTGCAGCTGAGAAGGAGCAATGACACCCCTGATTTCTTTGATGTGGAACTTCTTGAGGCTCCTCCTGCCTCCTTTCACATGAAGTTATTCAGCTCTGCAGACAGCAGGGGGCAGTGTGTGTGGAAAGCAAAGTTCCAGTCGGGTGGTGACAGAACAGAGGACCACGCAACAACCAGGGATCTTTCCACACAGGGTCTAGAAGGTGTGATGATCATAATAAACTTATGTGTGTGTGCTGTGTGTGTGTGTGTGTGTGTGTGTGTGTGTGTGTGTGTGTGTGTGTGTGTGTGTGTGTGTGTGTGTGTGTGTGTTGTGTGTGTTTGGTGATTGAGTGTGACTCTAATACATGATGTTTGTATCTGTAATACAGCAGGTCAGAGCAGCCAGACTGTAGCTGTGTCTCCTTCAGTGTCTCATAACCAAGTCCAGAGAGACGTTAACATCACAACTCACATCCACGGTAAGGACATCTATTAAGACTGAATGACAAAGGAAGGAATATTTAAATGCATGATTGCCTGCTGTATATTCACACATGCATAGAAGTAAACTTTACAGATAACTTGTGGGTGTAAACTAAGTTTCATATTCGTATATTTCTGTCACCTGTTGTGTGTGTCTGTCTGAGTGATATTCCTTCTGTTCTACTAGGTGTGTGTGTTTGTGTGTGTGTGGTGTGTGTGTGTGTGTGTGTGTGTGTGTGTGTGTGTGTGTTTCCGTCTGTCTGTCTGAGTGACATTCCTTGTGTTCTACTTCTTATTTTATCTGCCCTTCTGTTTGACAAGTGGGACCTTCAGCAGCAGCTCACGCAGACAGGTAAATGAAGTGCATTTAGCTCCCACTACTGTGTGTGTGTGTGTGTGTGTGTGTGTGTGTGTGCGTGTGCGTGTGCGTGTGTGTGTGTGTGTGTGTGTGTGTGTGTGTGTGTGTGTGTGTGTGTGTGTGTGTGTGTTTTTGCATGCATATATGTGATTGGTAAATTATAATTACTGTGTTTGTATGTGTCTTTGTGCATGGATATGTGTGATTTGTTAGTGCAATATGTGTGATCGGTACATTATAATAATGTATAATAATGGATGGCGCCGTGCTGATGGCAGCCTGTTGCAGCAGCTCCTAGTTCTGTGTGGAGTTTGTTATGTTGCGTTGCATGTAGCGTTATTTGTTTTATACTACGTCTTAAGCAGTGCAAGATATTATGGATACTAAGTGGCTTGTGCGATTTTTATTTTGTTTTATTGTTTTTATAACTTATACGGGAGATACTGTCAAAGCGGGCAGCATTGTTTACCTTCGGGACCAGCTGATAGCGCTCTCCAAACCACCACTACTGCCGGGACCTAGGCATCAAATCCCCAGGGAGTTGAGAAGGAGACGCCGGGGGTGCAGGGCCGGTGTTTTACGGAGATCAAGGAAAAGGAGATTCAAACCCTTCATTCCATCGATCATCATGGGGATTGTGAGATCGTTGGCAAACAAGGTGGATGAACTGGCGGCTTTGACACGAACACAGCGGGAGTACCGTGAATGCAGTCTCATGTGTTTCACCGAGACGTGGTTGCAGGAGCATATTCCGGCCTCCAACATCTCTGTGCACGGCTTCTCTACAGTGCGGGCTGATCGGGACTGCAGGCTGAGCGGTAAGAAGAAAGGAGGGGGAGTCGCTGTGCTTGTTAACAACAGATGGTGTAATCCTGGCCATGTCACGGTGAAGGAGCGTGTTTGCAATCCCAATATCGAACTTTTAGCCATGACTTTGCGTCCCTTCTACCTACCGAGGGAGTACACCTGTGTAGTAGCGATGGCTGTTTACATTCCGCCGTCAGCTGACGCAGACGCTGCATGTGACGTCATTAACTCTGTCACTGCCAGACTACTCACTCAGTATCCAAATGCATTAATTGTAGTTTCAGGAGATTTTAATCATGTCTCTCTCTCTACAACACTTCCAACTTTTAAACAATATGTAAACTGCCCCACTAGGGAAAATAAAACACTGGACTTACTATATGCAAATGCTATGGATGCATATAGCTCTAGTGCTCTCCCCCCCTGGGCAGATCAGATCACAACCTGGTCTTGCTCACTCCCACCTACACACCCATTGTGCAGAGGCAACCAGTGTCCACAAAGCAGGTGAGGCGTTGGACACCGGAAGCCATTGAAGGGTTACAGGAATGCTTTGAGGTCACGGATTGGAACGTGCTCTGTGAGCCTCATGGAAATGACATCAACTCCATGACTGAATGCATCACAGGGTACATCTCTTTCTGTGTGGATAGCATAGTACCCACAAGGACAGTAGGGTGCTATGCCAACAACAAGCCATGGGTCACCAGCGACCTGAAAGCATTGTTGAACAAGAAGAAACAGGCTTTCAGGGATGGTGACCGTGAGGCCCTAAGGAGTGTACAGAGGGAGCTTAAAGTCAGACTGAGGGAGAGCAAAGAAGCATACAGGAGGAAGCTGGAAAACAAGCTCCAGCAGAACAACATGAGAGAGGTGTGGAGTGGGATGAAAACCATCACTGGCTTCAAGGGGAAGGGGAATATGGTAGAGGGTGGCCCTAGCAGGGCCAACGAGCTGAACGTGTTTTTCAACAGATTCAGCGCGGGGCCCCCATCAGCCTCCCCCGCCTCTCCAGGCTCCACAAGCCCCACTGTCCTCAGTTCCTCAGTCCACTGTGCTGCTCCCCCCTCCCTATCCTAGCCCCCTCCAGCCCCCTCCAGCCCCTCCACCCCCCCTGCCCCTCCAGCCCTCCCAAATGTCTGTCAGTCACCAGCGACCAGGTGAAAAGGCAGCTGGTCAAACTTCACCTGAACAAGGCTGCAGGTCCAGATGGTATCAGTCCCAGGGTCCTGAAGTCCTGTGCGGACCAGCTGTGCGATATTCTGCAGCACCTGTTTAACCTCAGCCTTGGACAGGGGAAAGTGCCTGTGCAGTGGAAAACATCCTGCTTAGTCCCAGTCCCTAAGAAACCCATTCCATCGGTCCTCAATGACTACAGACCAGTTGCCTTAACATCGCACATCATGAAGGTGCTGGAGAGACTGGTCTTGGCACATCTAAGACCGCAGGTGACCTCCTCACTGGACCCCTTACAGTTTGCTTACTGTCCAAAGGTGGGGGTGGAGGATGCCATCATATACCTTCTCCAGAAGGTCCACTCTCACCTGGACAGAGCAGGCAGCACTGTGAGAATCATGTTTTTTGATTTTTCCAGTGCATTCAACACAATCCAGCCTGGACTGCTGGGGGAAAAGCTGCAGAGGATGAGGGTGGACACAGGCATCACCTCCTGGATCATGGACTACCTGTCAGATAGGCCACAGTTTGTGCGGCTTGGGGGCTGTGTGTCTGAGCAGGTAACCAGCAGTACAGGAGCACCTCAGGGGACTGTTCTTTCTCCCTTCCTCTTCACTCTCTACACCTCTGACTTCCAGTACAGGTCAGAGTCTTGCCATCTACAGAAATTCTCTGATGACTCTGCACTGGTGGGGTGTGTTAGAGGGGGAGAGGAAAGTGAGTACAGGAAGATGGTGGACTGTTTTGTGGAGTGGTGCGCTAACAACCACCTGCTACTAAATGTGGCAAAGACTAAAGAGCTGGTGGTGGATTTTAGAAGGAACAGGACTAAGCCCAACAGCATCACAATCATGGGGAAAGAGGTGGAGGTGGTAGAGAGCTATAAGTATCTGGGGGTGCACATTGACAATAAACTGGACTGGAAACACAACACAGAAGCGGTTTACAAGAAGGGTCAGAGCAGGCTCTACTTCTTGAGAAAACTCTGTAATGTCTTTTAATGTGTGTACCAAGTTGTTACAAATGTTTTATCAGTCTGTGGTGGCAAGTGCAATTTTCTTTGCTGTAATCTGTTGGGGTAGCAGTATCAGAGCATGTGATTCTAACAGGATAAACAAGCTGATAAAGAAAGCAGGCTCTGTGCTGGGGGCTACTTTGGAACCCCTGGAATTGGTGCTGGAGAGGAGAATGATACAGAAACTGCTAAACATTATGGACAATCCCTCTCATCCATTACACAGTACACTGGCAAAGCAAAAGAGTGTTTTTAGCTGGCGGCTTCGCCCAACTCAGCTGCAGCCGAGACAGATATAAAAGGACTTTTTTACCAACTGCAATAGCACTTTATAATGACTCCTCTCTGAGCAGAGAGAGACGACTTATCTTTTAATCTGAAATGCACAATACTTATGTTTTACTAAGCTTTTACAGTCTCATTTGCTACTGGGACTAGTGATGTCTTGTACACTGTAACTCACCTCTGCAATGTCTTGTGACTGAATGTACTGTATATGTGCATAACTATTTATTTATTATCTCATGTGTACTGTATGTGTATCTGTTATATGTTTTAGCTGCTGGAACAATGGAATTTCCCTTTGGGATAAATAAAGTATATCTATCTATC
>JAODXP020000167.1:87285-89785 GCA_027497455.2 Sardinella longiceps
AAAGGGCTATTGACTGATTCACACCAGATTTCTCCTTCAACACATTCATTGTTTGTCATCTACACTGGGTATTGGTCGTGTCCTCCTAAAGGAGAGTCCAGCAGCAGCCTCCACTTGTGTGTGTGTGTGTGTGTGTGTGTGTGTGTGTGTTTGTGTGTGTGTGTGTCCTAATCTGAGAGTTAACACATTAGTAATTGTTTGTTCTCTAGAGTGGGTAGTGAACGGAATAAGCGTACCTTCCTAAAGGAGGGTCCAGTAACAGCAGCAGCAGCAGCCTCCATTAGCAGCTCCCACTCCTCAGATGCTGCAGAGCTGCAGCTCACACACAACACACAGATGCTCTCTGTCAACACACACACGTGAGTATGATGGTCAACAACAACACACACACACGCACACACATACACTGTGTCATTCAAATGTCCAACCAGATGTGTTCCACTAGGACAGCTTAGCTATCATTGGCTGTTCTTACTTTTGATCTGGCAGTAACAAGGTCATGACTGCGGTATGTGCCATGTGACCGCAGCACCACGACCATGCCTACTCACACTATATCTTAGACACACATAGTGAGGTAAGCACACACACTATATCTTAGAGCAACACACACGCACTCGATATCTAAGAGAACACAGGAAACAAACAGTGAGGTAAAACACACACACTGTATCTAAGAGGGCAGAACACACACACACACACACACACACACACACTATTCCTGAGCGGTGGGCAGTTGTTATGAAAGACCGGACTGCCCAGCAGCTACACCCCTCACATTGTCTAGGGGTTAAACTAATGTAACTCAAACCTCAACCCCAACATGTGAATGTGAACCCCACAGAACCCCCAGTTTATCCTACACACTAGCCCTACGTGTGGTGCACAAACTTGACTAACTGTGATGTGTGTGTGTGTGTACGTGCCAGCTTGGCAGAAGAATCAGATAGCGGTCAACATACCTACGGCGTGCTGGCACTCTCTGCCTGGTCTTCCTATGACTAGATAGGCCTTCGGCCAGCCCAAGCGTCTTCATTGTTAGTTCAGTTTCTTTGAGTGGTGTTAAATCCAAAATAATGAGTGTGAAACAAACAAATGGTCCATGTGCCACCGCGTCGATCCTGGACACACGTGTGGCCTAACTACTATGGAGAGGGAAATCTGTGGCCCTGCTCTCCAGGCAGCCCTAGGGTTAGCCCAGTAGGCTAATTGTGTCTCTGAGGGAAATACATACAGGTGTTCATTTAAGCAATTAGCCACAGGTAGTGACCCCACTGAAGCTTCACCTGTAAGTCAGTGCTGTCCCTACCGTGTGACCTAACCTATCGTAACATTAGCTCACACTCACACACTAACCTAGAGCAGAGGGCAGTGCACGCGCACGCACGCACGCACACACACACACACACACACACACACACACACACACACACGCACAGTCAAGCTAGCACACTCAGAGCAGTGAGCTAAACAAACACACACACACACACGGTGAAGTGAATTACAACCGAATTCCACAATAGTTGGGACACTTTACAAATTGTGAATAAAAACAGAATGCAGTGACGTGGAAGTTTCAAATTTCAATATTTTACCCAGAATACAACATCGACTACATATCAAATGTTGAAACTGTATCATTTTAAGGGGAAAATAAGTTGATTTTCAATTTCATGGCATCTACACATCCCAAAATAGTTGGGACAAGGCCACATTTACCACTGTGTGGCATCCACTCTTCCTTTTAAAACAGTCTGCAAACGTCTGAGGACTGTGGAGAGAAGTTGTGGAGAGAATGTTGTCCCATTCTTGTCTAATACAGGCTTCTAGATGCTCAACTGTCTTAGGTCCTCTTTGTCAAGTATTCCTATGTATAATGCACCAAAAGCTTTCTATGGGTGAACAATCTGGACTGCAGACTTGATGGTGCCTTTCCAGATGCGTAAGCTGGCCATGCCACACACACTCATGCATCTCCATACCATCAGAGATGCAGCCTTCTGAAATGAGCGCTAACAATAAGTAATAACAACTTGGGTTGTCCTTGTCCGGATGGTATGGCATCCCAGTTTTCTGAAAAGAACTTTGAATTTTGATTCGTCTGACCACAGAACAGTTCTCCACTTTGTCACAGTCCATTTTAAATGAGCCTTGGCCCAGAGAAAACGCCTGCGCTTCTGGATCATGTTTAGGAATATCTTCTTTTTTGACCTATAGAGTTTTAGCTGGCTATGGCGAATGACACAGTGGATTGTGTTCACTGACAATGTTTTCTGGAAGTAGTCCTAAGGCCAGTTTGTGATATCCATTACATTAGCATTCCTGTATGTGATGCAGTGCCATCTAAGGACCCAATGATCATGGGCATCCAGTATGGTTTTCCGGCCTTGACCCTTATGCACAGAGATTGTTCCAGATTCTCTGAATCTTTGGATGATGATATGCACTGTAGATGATTATACCTTCAAACTCTTTGCAATTTTTGTCTGAGAAACTCCTT
>JAODXP020000167.1:94785-152769 GCA_027497455.2 Sardinella longiceps
TCTTCTTTAAGTAGTTTTTAAGTAGTTTCTCTGTGGTAGCCTATTATAGCTGCAGTAAGATGTAGGCCTACTACCTTATTGTGTGAATGGTTTGGTGCATGTGTTTGTATTCACCATGACTAATAACACAGGATCACTTTGCTGAGTAGTAGTAGTAGTGCGTGTGTATTGGGTGATTGATGGGTGTGTATTATCAGTGCACAGTGATAACGGAGGCAGATAGATAAGCCCCACCCCCTCTCCTCTTCATCTCCCAGTATAAAGGTCTGTAATGTGTAAGGGTCCTGTGTGTGTGTGTGTGTGTGCGTGCGTGCGTGCGTGCGCGTGCGTGCTAGCACTTTCATATCTGTATTTGTGATGATTTCATACCCTCTAATATCTGTTCTGTTTAATTTCAGAAAGGATGTATGGATAGAGGAACATTCAGAGGCTAAGAAAACCATGAGTGAAAGGAAGATGAAAGGGGGCGACTGTAATGAAAGGGAGGATGAGGAGGAGGAAGCAGGATCTTCTTCACAAGTCCAACCCAGTCAGAAGAAAACGACACACCTGAGACCCATGACTGGTACGTCTTTAGTTACTCTGATAATATTTACTCAGTTTGGAGTTTTGATTGTGATGTGCTAAAAGTTGCTGATATGCTGGTCAGTAGAGGATAGAATTGCATTCCTCATGAAGACATGTGTGTAGACATACTAAACTATTTATTGTAAGAACCAGAAGGACTGTGAATTAATCCCATATATGTGGCACTTAGTGAGCTGGAAGAGTGTTTTGTTTTTGTTTCACGTTAAAGTATCCCATATGAAAAAGATTTATATGAAACTTATAAGAAGTGACACATATGAAAACCTTTCCTGCCAGAAACATATATGACTATCCAAATCTTATATGGCACATACTACAAAAGTGGCCCGTTTCTCATTTTATCATATATGAATGAAGCGCACAATATATATGATTTGAATAAGTAAATTATAAGGAACATTAAGTGTTGGTATATGAGACATATACATTACAGATATAGGTTTGTGTATGAAACATACAGTACATGTAACATACATGAAATTTATATAAAACTATCCAGGCTTTATATTTTGATAAGAATATGATTAACCAACATGGAATCAGTGAGACAGAGCACACAGTGAAGTAGCCTATACTGACCTGGTACAGTGGGCAGCATGCTGGAGAGTAGGCGTACTGATAGTTTAGATGACGCATTGGACAGGAATCGAACTGTCAACCTTTTACATTTACATTTGCATTTATGCATTTAGCAGACGCTTTTATCCAAAGCGACTTACATTTTTGTCAACTATCAATTACTTCAGGGCAAATATCCCCGAGAGCAACTTAGGGCTAAGTGCCTTGCTCAAGGGCACAACGGTGGCATCCAGGATTTAAACCCAAAACTTCCAGCCCACTAGAGTCAAGTTCCTTAACCACTACGCTACCACTGCCCCTCTAACCTTTTGACCTTTTAGTTAAAGTCTTAAGCAGTGATGTTCATAAGTCATTTTTTCCAAGTCCAAGTCAAGTCTCAAGTCTTTGTACTCAAGTCCAAGTCAAGTCCCAAGTCCTGAGGTGCAATGCCAAGTCAAGTCTCAAGTCAAGTCTCGAGCCTCCCAAGTCCATGTCAAGTCTCAAGGCTTCTCCCCAAGTCGAGCCTTTTTGAATCTTGGAAAAAAAATTCCCTTTGACAGGGTGAGGGTGGATATAATTGTGCACACAATCTGCTATTGACAAATCAGCTGTAATGTTAGACCTGAGAAAATTTAGAATGCAGTTGTATGCATGAGTTACATTGCACCTAAGAGGAAATATTGTGCTTATGCTTTCCCATAAGAAACATCAGAAAAACCAAAATAATGAAATGAACACTTCTGTGAAATGAACATTGTTCTCGAGTCACAAGGCTCAAGTCCGAGTCAAGTCTCAAGTCATTGAGGGCAAGTCCAAGTCAAGTCTGAAGTCTCCAGAATGAGCGACTTAAGTCAAGTCCAAGTCCAAGTCTCGAGTCCAAGTCCCCATCACTGGTCTTAAGCCCTAACCACTAGACCACAGCTGTCTGACACAAAACATGGCAACAACACCTAGCATGGCTTCCATGTATAAAGAATATGATATAAACCACATGTTTTTTATATGTGAAGTGTATATTTTGTCTGATTAAAAGAAAAAATATATATTTTTAAAAGTAAAATCGATGTGTTTAACTCATTGACTGCCAGCCGTTTTCAGAATAGAGAGTTCCATACTGCCAGAGGTTTTGGGGAATTTTGACTGTTTTTTAAAGAGCCACAGAATATTATGTGTTACGACTACATAAACAATGAAACTACCACAAGAAAGAGCAGACTCTCTTCTTTCACCAGAAAAAAAAAGTTCGTTTCTACCCCTTTCCATTGCTTAGAAATCAGCAGGCGAACATAAGCTACTTTCTCCAAACTTCCCGTTGTTCACCAAAAAAGGGAGAAAATTAGCGTTTTGTTTGACAACGTTAGTGTCTTGGATGCGCGTATTTTTCGGTCAGTTAGCACGTCAAACATCGGGAAAATGTCTTCCTTTGATAAGACCACAAAAACAACAGTAACAGGGGGCTTTTGGTAATAAAATAGACATTGTTGTAACAAGGTAAATATATGCTATTACAGGCTGTGACAGCGATAACTCTGTGATCAACACCCGGCTCGCAAATTCTTACCTGACCCGGAACTGTGAGCTCGTTGGGCACTGAAACAAGTCACAACTGCTATTTCCGTTTGCCCAAGGTTGATCTCCTTCATCTCCCACGATCGGAACACTACTCGAACTACTATGGCAGTGACACATACTCTGATCGAGTGTGAACTGCCTAAATTTCTCAGATTTACGTCTGCACTTTGCTAACAGCATATTTAGCCATGTCATTAGCTTTCTCTACTTCTCCCTTGGCCATACCTATGAATCTATGCTCATCTCACATCCAAAGTGACACACTGCCACCCTCAGGATCAATTTGGAACAACAATTTTCGACGGAGAATTCTGATATTTACAGACAAGGTTCCCTAGGTCTTTCTGCAGCCCGCCCCATTAAAAAACGCAGTTGACGTCTAAAGACGTCATTGGCAGTGAACGGTAGTATTTCAGTTGACGTCTAAAGACGTCATTGGCAGTCAATGAGTTAATGTGTGAATTGTCAGTGGCCTAATATCTGATGTCAAATATCCTATTGATATCCTTATAAGAATCTTATATGTATTTTATAGGGGACTCAAAGGTCATACAAAATCCATATAAAAATGCATATAATGAGAAAGTTGATATAAACTCGACAATGGTTTTATATGTTGTATAAGAATCTCAGACAGCTGTCAAACCACATGCAAAATACATTGCATTTATGAAGCTTATATAATTTTATATATTACATAATAATTTATTCATTAATGAAGTTAAATAATACAAATATAAAAAGAGAAAGGTCATCAAAACCTAACATACAATCAAACATACTTAAAACCATGTACTGAGACGGACACTCATTTAAAATGTAGCAGCAACCCCCCTGAAGTGTACAGTATATCCTGGATGCCAGGTGGGAATAAAACTTGCATTTATCCTCCTTTCCTTTAATGCTAAAACAACCATATTTGTTGTCATCACCCTACAGAGAACAAAGCTCACACTCACAAGTCATGGATGAAATTGTGTTCATTACCTGGTCACCCAACCTGATTCTTCAGAACTAACATTGTTGGTTCCAGTCCTTGGCTTGTGAACAAATCAACATTGTTGTGTGTGTGTGTGTGTGTGTGTGTGTGTGTGTGTGTGTGTGTGTGTGTGTGTGTGTGTGTGTGTGTGATTTCCAGATGTGATGGATCCAGACAGAAAGGAGGGGAGCAAAGGTCCTGAAGTGGGCGTGTCTCTGAGTGACTCTGACAGGTCAGTCTGTATGGAGGACAAAAATAATGTGTAGTTTGTAAAGCAATTTGTGTCTGTAGCTGAAACTGATGAATCAGGTGTAGGGCTGCTCATGTAATGGATGCCAGCTAGCTCGGCTCACCGACACTCACCAATCACCATATCATGCTTGCTCATTGTGTGGAATTATTTCTTATTTTTAAGGTTAGAATTACCATTGGCACACTGCATGTTGTGTTAATTCTAAGATTAAAGGACACGAAATAAAAAAGTAGAATGAACCCATTAAATAGGCCTACTGTGTCACATTCATCTCATCATCTCAGGTAGTAGGTTTAAAAACCTACTTTAAAAAAAGTCATAATTGAATAAAAACAGTACTACTAAATAGTTTTTTTTTTTTTTTTTTGTAAAACTGGAGGCACAAACACCATCCAAGTATTTCTAATGTGCCACCTGGTTTGAGAGACCCGCTCTCAAAGACTTACTTTAAGTCATTATTTAAGCAGCACACGCAAATTATAAATGCCTTCAGCTGAAATCAAATGAGCCATTTTAATCTAGATTAATCTAGATTAATTTCATATTTACATTGAGATTAATCTAGATAAAAAATAATCTATGCCCACCACTATAAATAAACCAATTGTATATAATATTTCCGTTTTCTCTGTGTGCGTATTTTTCTTGTGTAGTCTCCATTCCACCGTTCTGTGCACATGAAGCTCTGCGTCTCAATCAAAGTTTGGCAGGTTGCGCCATTACTCTCTGAGCCAGAGGGGTGGACTGTACCATGTTAATACAGCAGGCACTTCAATGACCATTGTTTCATGTGAATATTGCAGTTGGTGGTATCTGTTTTTGTTTTAACACCCACATACAATTATTCAGGTTATTTTATACTTACAGGGCTACATATCATTTAATAACAATAACAATATTAGTAATAATAACAATAAGAAGAAGAAGAAGAAGAAGAAGAATAATGATATTGATAATGATAATAAAAACTTGCTGTAAATATTTAAGATGAGGAAGTTTGGTTGGCTATTAGGCTATTATGTAAGATTCTTGTCCTTATAAAGTTCATAAAAGATCAAAGCAGGCTGTTAAAATACAAAAAGCTTAATGTCCAAATCAAAGGCTATTGAATGCTAATAATGGTAATTCTATCTTTGCCTTTATGGTGCCATACTGTGCCGTGTGTTGTTTCCATCCTAGTGTCAGCAGTGTATGTGTGTGTGTGTGTGTGTGTGTGTGTGTGTGTGTGTGTGTGTGTGTGTGTGTGTGTGTGTAAATGATCAGTGAACACTCACCATACATGGGCATGTTGTGTTGGCAGTACCCAACAGGGGGAGACAGACACAGAGTCTAAGAGGCCAGTGAAGACACAAAGGGACTCTGCTGCACAACTCAGGTGAGATCATGGATCATGGCATTCTGGCAGAATAAAAACTACTAACTACTAAAGTCCTCTAACCACATCTGCTTGGGCAGCTTTCATTCTGATGATCCCCTCCTGATTTCCTCTGAACATGCAATACTTTTATTAATTGTAATTATTGTTACGGTAATACAATGAGAAATTACACCTTAGCAGTCAAGTGCAAGTTGTCTCTGTGTTGTCGTGCGCTACAGTTTGTAAGGCCCCATTCTGGTAGTGATGAGAAAAATACTACACCACTGGATGAGCTTGGGCCCTTAGACAAACAATAAGAGGATAGATTGATATCACATTTTGGTGATTTAGAATTGTGTGTTGAATTTATTTTCCCTTCTTGGCACAACTCTCAATATTGTAGGAATATTGTGATGGTGTTTTCTTGCTGACCTGTCCATTGGATGTTTGCCTAGTTTTTATAAATATACTGAAAACACTGTATTATGTAGTGTAGACTGTGTAATTGAATACAATTTAAATTTATGTTTACAAAGTCCCTGTATGCTTCCACTTTGGTATTATTGTGAAGACTACGGCATCACTGGACAAACGTCAGTCTTTTTTACTGTAATAAACTGAGCTAATATATCAACTTACTATATTCACTTCCTAATATATTGACACATAATAAAAAAGATTACTACACTATATTAACTAATATAAAGAACAATAAAGAACATGAATTGAGAATTGATTTTGTTGAATTAAAATTGTGTGATAATTCTACTTTCTCTTGTTGACATGGCCCTCGCAAATATAGTAACAGTAGTGTATTTTCTTGACCTTCTTAAATGTGTATCTGTGCTTCTGTCATTGATCTAGATGGACGCCAGAGGAGGTAGAGGTCCACGAGGAACTAAGATCCACTCTTAAGAGGACGTTTCAGCATTTGTTTGAGGAGTACCAAATCAGGGAGAAATCAGACTTCTCCATGAGATCTACACAGAGCTCTACATCACAGAGGGGGTGGAGGAGGAGGTGTCAATGATGAACATGAGGTCAGACAGATAGAGAGAGCATCCTGGAGAGAAGCAAAACAAGGCAAAGCAATTAAATGCAGAGACATATTTAAACTATTATCGGACAATCACTGGAGGAAAGAGCAGCATGGACCATTTGAATTCTCCGAATTTTATGAATCTGATGATGACTCTTATAAGTATGATGATGTCTGTGATGAATCGGATCACTTCTCTCCCACATGGAGTGAAGGGTGGGCTGAACCATTTAACAAATCCATTAGACTAGTGCTGACAAAGGGAGTGGCTGGCATTGGGAAAACTGTCTCTGTTCAGAAGTTCATTCTGGACTGGGCTGAAGGACAAGCCAATCAGGATGTCCTCCTCATATTTCCTCTTCCCTTCCGAGAGCTGAACCTGATGAAGGAGAAGAAACTCAGTCTGGTGGAGCTTCTTCAACACTTTTTCCCAGAGATAAGAGATTCAAGAATATTCTCCAACTCAGAAAATAAAGTCTTATTGATCTTTGATGGTCTGGATGAGTGTCGACTTCCTCTAGATTTCCACTCCAATCTCAATTGTAGTGATGTGACAGAGCCAGCCTCAGTGGACGTACTGCTGACAAACCTCATCATCAGGAATCTGCTTCCCTCTGCTCTCCTCTGGATCACTACCCGACCAGCAGCAGCCAGTCAGATTCCTGCTAAGTATGTGGACCAGGTGACTGAAATAAGGGGATTCACTGACCCACAGAAAGAGGAGTACTTCAGAAAGAGAATCAGTGACAAGAACCTGGCCAGCAGAACCATCACACACCTAAAGTCATCCAGGACCCTCTACATAATGTGTCACATTCCAGTCTTCTGCTGGATTACAGCCACTGTAGTAGAGCGATCAGTGGAATCAGAGAAACTAAAGATGCCAAGAACTCTCACTCAAATGTACACACTTTTCCTGATCATTCAGATCAATATCAAAAAAGAAAAGTACACGGAGAGAAAAGAGACGAGAGGGGGGGAAAATGAGAGAGAAGAGATGATTTTCAAGCTGGGGAAGCTGGCGTTCCAACAGCTAGAGAAGGGCAATCTGATTTTCTATGAGGAAGACCTGAGAGAGAGTGGCATTGATGTCACAACAGAAGCATCAATTTATTCGGGAGTGTGTACTCAGATCTTCAGAGAGGAGTCTGGACTGTACCTGGGGAAGGTATTTAGTTTTGTGCATTTGAGCATTCAGGAGTTTCTGGCAGCTTTATATGTGTTCCTCTGCTTCAGCAACAAAGAGAGAAACATGCCTGACCAACAGCAAACCTCTCAGCTCTCTGCTCTGTTCAGAGCAGCAACACTTGATGACCTACACAAGACTGCAATTGACCTGGCCTTACAGAGTAAGAATGGACATTTGGACCTTTTCCTCCGCTTCCTTCTGGGCCTCTCACTGGAGTCCAATCAGAATCTCTTAAGACGCCTTCTGCCAGAGAGCAGTAGCCAATCACAGAGCTCAGAGCAAATAGTCCCGTATATTAAACAGAGGATCAGACATCAGAGTGGTTCAGACAGAGATATCAACCTGTTCTACTGTCTGAATGAGCTGAATCACCATGCTGTAGTGGAGGTCATTGACAGGAGCTCAGGGACTCTGTATGTATACACGCTCATACCAGGACAGTGGATGACACAGAGGTTTGAGTTTAGGATTCCAGGGGAGCAGCTGGATGAGTTTCACCTGCAGAAATACATAAAGACACCAGAGAAAGACCAGACTGAACTCCTCAGTCCAGATGAAGTTCTTCAGAGGCTGGTGCCAGAGGTCACATCAGCACTGTAAGTAGATCTGCACTCTGGGATTCTGTGTGTGTGTGTGTGTGTGTGTGTGTGTGTGTGTGTGTGTGTGTGTGTGTGTGTGTGTGTGTGTGTGTGTGTGTGTTGTATAGTTAGAGGTGCAGTATGTGAGTGTTATTATCAGACATGTCATTATGTGTTATGTCTCTCCAGGCTGGAGAAATGTTCCCTCACAGACAAGAGCTGTGCTGCTTTAGCATCAGCTGGCAGATCAAACTCCTGCAGTTTGAAGGAACTGAACCTGAGTGAGAATCAGCTTCATGATGCAGGAGTTCAGCATCTCTCAGACCTCCTCAAGAATCCCCACTGCAAACTGGAGAAACTAGTGTGAGTGTTAACACACAACAACACATCTCATCTGTGTGTGGGGGAGTATACACTTGTGATGAGTGAGTGGTGTGTGCGTGCGCGTGTGTGTGTTTTATAGTTAGAAGTCCAGTATGTGAGTGTTACAATCAGACATGTCATTATGTGTTATATGTCTCTCCAGGCTGAGTAGATGTTCCCTCACAAAGAAGAGCTGTGCTGCTTTAGCATCAGCTGGCAGATCAAACTCCTGCAGGTTGAGGGAACTGAACCTGAGTGACAATCAGCTTCATGATGCAGGAGTTCGGCATCTCTCAGACCTCCTCAAGAATCCCCACGGCAAACTAGTGAAACTAGTGTGAGTGCAGTGTTTCCCATACATAGACCATTGTGTGGCGGGCCGCCACAGAATGGAAACCTATCGCCACATAATAAGACTCACGATTAAAAAAAAAAAAAAAAAAGTCAGTTGCGTATCATTCCACTCCCCTCACACCTGTATCGTCACATTCTTTCATAATGCCCCTTCTTCTCATTCACGCACATGCACCAGGGTTTCCCCACAGCTCTTTAAAGCTAAAAACACCTTGCCAAAAAATGCCCGCCGCCTTGCGTCCCCCGGATTTTTTTTTAACGCATAGACCTACATAAAAGGCCAGTCGCATCATTATAACTGCGCGATGAGGCCATATAGCGGCATCTGAAAGTTACACTGCTCCATCGGCAATGTTACCTTTTGCTACGCTAACATTATTAGTTTAAAGGAAGAGGCTAATTAAACAACAACTGGAATTCATACCATGATCATGGGTAGAACACCTGGCGTTGTGTTTTAACGTTTAATCAAGAGAATATGTGTAGCCTGTGGACGTGGCTTACCAAAGTTGTCAATGCCCATCTTTACAGAAAAAAAATCTGCACGTTAATAGCAGTTCACTAAAGTCACCAAAGCGTCAAAGTTAGCTGTCTACGCTAGTTGATTTACGATCAATAAACACAAGCGCTACTTACGGTATTTGCAATAATTTCTTGCCTATGCTTGTAATGATTAACCATATTAGAATTGGAAAGCACACGCGCTCTCTTCCTCTTTCCCTTCTGTTGCGCACACAGACACTGCTCCCTCCCTGCCGGTCTCCTCATCATGCATGTATGTTCCTTATTGATTTGGTGCAGGAGATAAGCCTACAGCCCTCATACTTTTTGTAAACTTTAAACGAATGGCAAATAACATTTATTCGTCAAGTTGGATTTAATTCTTGTGACCTGTTTCACAGCAATTTATGATTGTGCCATGAGTGTGGCTGTACTGCAAGTAGCCTATTTGGTACCATGTCAGATGACACTTAATGACTTTAGAAGCAAATAGCCTTGGGGAGAAGGTTTCTTTTTTACATTGAACAGTTGGGATAAAAACATTTTTTGATGAAGAATAGGATAATAATAGGAAACGGCTTGGTCATTTTAAACAGGCATTTTATTGCTGTTTAAAACCTAAAAAAAGTTTTATCCCATTACTTGATTAATTGATGAAATAATAGGGTACTTAATTGCACTGTGATTGTAGCCTTTAAACTTTACCTAATTTATTTATTTGTTCAGTAAATAAAGTAAAGTAAAGCTGTTGCCAACTTAAATTTGTGCCCCATCGGGCAACGCCCCCTCCCCCCTGGCCATCTACCCACTACCCACCCTGGGGCGACCCCAATGTCGATCGATCGGCCGGGCAACGCCCCCTCCCCCCTGGTCACCACCCTCATCGCACAGTGGACCACCACAAATTGCTACCTAATCTGTGGGAAACACTGGAGTGTTAACACACAACAACACATCTCATCTGTGTGTGGGGGAGTATGCACTTGTGATGAGTGAGTGTGTGTGTGTGTGTGTGTGTTTGTGTGAGTGTTGTATAGCTAGAGGTGTGCAGTAGGCCTGTAACGATAACAGAATTTTGCTGGACGATTAATTGATCACGAAATTATAGGGAGCCGAAGTCACGCCCTCTTCCGCATTAGCCTACGATCCTATTGAGCCTATTAAAATGAATGAACAGATACATATAACTTCGTTTAACGCGTTAATAACGGCGTTAACGCAAACCCATTTTAACGGCGTCAATTTTTTTAACGCGCGATTAACGCATTTGACCCGCCATTATCAATGGAATGTGAAAAAAAATATCTCCGACATTCCAACACCTCCCGACGTTTCAGTATGTCCTGTATTAGGCTTGAAGTAGGCCTACTGCTTAGCCTAGGACCTAGGCTACTCATGCCTACAGTAGCCTACACACGCACTGCACACATGGCACGGGTGTCTGCACTCTGCCCTGCTGCTCCGATGTCAGTGAAAACAAATATTTTACCGACACAATCGATGACATTCACTCGCATGTTCGCATATTTAGGTTGTTAATTAGCTAGAGGATTGATGTTGTCACTTAGAAATCCCTTCTCTTGAACTGAATACCCCGCAAATAGGCTAATATCAGTTTCAAAATTGCAGCGCGAGTGAGAGAGGTGAAACAGGTCGGAGCGCAACTGAGAGAGAGAATGTTTATGAGCGTCATTTGATGTCAGTGAAAACAAATATTTTACCGACACAATCGTTGACGCTCACTCGCATGTTCGCATATTTAAGTTGTTAACTAGCTAGAGGATTAATGTTGTCACTTAGAAATCCCTTCTCTTGAACTGAATACCCCGCAAATAGGCTAATATCAGTTTCAAAATTGCAGCGCGAGTGAGAGAGTGAATTTGTGCAAACGAGACGCATATAGCCTACCTGATTCTGAACATTATGACCTTGTCACTAAAATGAGAGCTTCTTGCAGGGCAATTGCCAATATGGCAAAATGCATTTTAAAGGTATGCTCATGCAATGTAGGTTCATTCATGTAGACCATAATGCCATATTTTCATTGAGCCTCTTTAGAATAGCTTATAGGTTAGTATAATTTGAAGGGCCACCATCCAGGTTTTCTTTTTTTTGTAAACTTGTGAACTAGCAGCATAAAAGACATCAACATCTCTCTGGCAGTACTTGAACATGTTAATATTTTCTGATGCTGTAACTGGGTTTTCTTTTATTTTAAATTGGTATTCACCCCCACCAATGAATGCTGATAACAGCATTAAAATGAAAATAAATAAATAAAAATGGGACAAAAAGAAATCGAGGGACATTTAGAATAGAAAGAAATTTGCGATTAATCGTGATTAATTATGAGTTAACTACGGCAAAAATGCGATTAATCGCGATTAAATATTTTAATCGCTTGACAGCACTAGTTTATAATGTTGAAACTTACATTTTGAGCTTCACAAACATAAAAAATAAATTGATTGTAGACTAACTTCAAAAGTTATGTTACATAAAACAACAAACATAGTCTTGATTGGCATGAATGGTTATCATTTAAATGCACATGCAACATATGTGTGACTCAAGTTATAAATCAAAGTGGACCAAAAAGTCACGTTTATTTGTCCATTCACTCTCAGCTCGATAGGTCCCATATGCTAATCCGGAAGTTGCCGTGACTTTGGTTCCCTATTGCAATAAACGATTTTATTGACATTTTTAGACCCATTTTATTTTCATACTAGGCCTACTGGAATTTTCGGGCTATTGAACACACCTGAATTCACATGCACCCACTAATTTACAACAAAATAAATTAATTATATATATAGGTCACACTTCAGTATATGCCACCGTTGTCCACTTTTTAACATGAGATATTTACCAGAAAGATTTGGAAATCATTTCAAGTCTATCTTCATGAGGAAGGTTATCAAATGCTTCAGCTCTTTAGCCAGTTGTAAAACATAAATTAGCTGCATCATTAATTAAGCCAAAGTGTTCAAAGCCTGTGAAATAAATACTAGAGCGGAGTAGTAGGGTAGTATAATGAGAATGGAATAACAATGCAAATACACCCTTTAAAATAATAATGTCATGTTTTTCCGGAACAACGTGCGAGGGCCTGGCATGGCCGCTAGCGGCTTTAAATCTGTAATGCTGCCTGTAGCCTAAATTTGCACCGTTTTGCACTGCCGTGTTCGCAGGCCTATTTAGTTTGCCGATTAAGCCAGCGGTTATTGTGAACTGTCAGGCAGAAGCTGACGGCCCCTTTGTTGGATTTTTCCCCGCTGAAAAACTGCACCGGGTGAGTTATAAATGCAGTTGCATCCTCGTTATTTTGGCATATTTAGATAGGCTACATCATTTTACCACAAATGTAACATTGCCTATTAGCTTGCACAGGTTTAGTTGCTCACCACGATAGTTCGGTTTAAATTCAAAGTGGTCCCATAGGTTAGCCCAGGGGCGCCTGCAGGATTGAACTGTAGGGTACGCACAAATGCCCCGCGCAAAAAAAAAAAAAAAAAAAAAAGTGTGTGTGCGTGCGTCAGCCGTTCTTCTTTAGAAATCAACTTCAATACAACGTGAACTTGAACTTGAATTTCAAAATTGACCTACATGAACATTAACTCGCCTACATAGATTATGTACGATAAACTCGACAGTGAGCTTTTGTTGCATTCACACACACACATGCGCACGGGCGGCACTGCGTTACTTTAGGGGGAGAACCAATTTTTTTCTGTCATTATATGGGAAGGACGTGTCTTGGACAAATGGAGACTCCTGGTTCTCACATTCGCGGAGGGTTAATTTGGGTTTGTGAGCAGCCTATCCTGTTGAAGGTAGAGGACATCATGCATGTATGATGCATCAATTAGGTCTAAGCGCTTTGATGCTGTTGCTGTTGTTTTGAAATGTAGGCAAGCGAAGATTTCGCACAACCCAGGAAATTGTTTGTGATATTGTCGGGTTGGCTTAACAATATTATGAATGAAGTAGGCTATGCTTATTTCGAAGGAATTACTGCGTGGTGTAGACTACACCAACTTCTTGCACTATAGCTGCCCGGTGTAGGGACAGGGCCTCTCCCCCTCCCCTTTGCCTTCCACTGGTGCGCGAAACGAAGGGCGCCCACAACTCGCAAATGGCCCATTGTAAGAAAATTATAATGCATAGCCTAGGGTGATATCGGCGTGGCATGAGCACTCGCCAAAAAGGCTAGGCCCTACTGCTTTTCTCAAGCTTTCAAACAAAAGAAAATAGGCAAATAGCCTACATGAAAACATTAATCACAAAAACACTAGAGCGAAATCGCATCATGTCGTCGATAGATACGACCATGCAAGCCTCCTAAAATAAATTTGCCTATTGACACATTTAAAACATTTCAATAGGCTACTTCAGAACTTGACAAATCTCTACAAATGACAAATCTCTCGCCCGATTCTCGCTTGCGCGTCTCTCTCTCTCTCTCTCTCTCTCTCTCTCTCTCTCGCTCTCCCAAGGTACGCACAGTGCGTACAGCCGTACGCCTGGAGGCGCCACTGGGTTAGCCAGCCTACTGCTCAGCTTTCGTGTTCAGTTTTTTGACTTTGACTGTGGTGGCAACAGGCAAATAGTCTGCGTCAATACGCTAAAGAAACGAGGAGTCAGTAGAGAAACGGGGGCCTTTTAACCTTCTGTTTCTTAAAGAGAGAGACAGATGAGGAAAACAATCAAGCACGCAAATACAAATGACCGCGGCCTGAAAAGTTATCGTGCTCATAAAAGTTACCATACGATTAATTGATTTATTGTTTATCATTACAGGCCTAGTGTGCAGGTATGTGAGTGTTATAATCAGACATGTCGTTATGTGTTATATGTCTCTGCAGGCTGAGTAGATGTTCCCTCACTGACAAGAGCTGTGCTGCTTTAGCGTCAGCTGGCAGATCAAACTCCTGCAGTTTGAAGGAACTGAACCTGAGTGACAATAAGATCCATGATGCAGGAGTTCAGCATCTCTCAGACCTCCTCAAGAATCCCCACGGCAAAATAGTGAAACTAGTGTGAGTGTTAACACACAACACATCTTATCTCTGTGTGGGGGAGAATACACTTGTGATGTTTGAGTTGTATGTGTGTGTGTGTGTGTGTGTGCGTGTGTGTATTTGAGTGAGTAGAGGTATCTACTGTTTGTGTGCAGGAATAACTCATGGCCATGTTTATGGAGTTTATGGAGTTTGGTTGTGTGTGTGTGTGAGAGAGAGAGTGTGTTTGTGTCAATCTGTCTTTCAATTGCATCAGTTTTGCTCTCTCTTTGTGTGTGTTTGTGTGTGTGTGTGTGTGTGTGTGTGTGTGTGTGTGTGTGTGTGTGCGTGCGTGCGTGTGTGCGTGCATGCGTGTGTGTGTAATTCTGTATCATGAGTGAATGTCAGCAGAATGGAAGTCTTTGTCTACAGTGGCACTTGAATGTGTTGTGTGTGGCCATGTGGTCATTGTTATGGAGTGTGTGTGTGTGTGTGTGTGTGTGTGTGTGTGTGTGTGTGTGTTGACTTGTAATAAAGGGGTGGGGGAGGGAGGGGTTCATAAATTTTGTGTGTGTGTGTGTGTGTGTGTGTGTGTGTGTGTGTGTGTGTGTGTGTGTATGTTTGTTTGTGTGTGTGTGCATGTGTGTGTGTATGTGTAGTAGTGTGATATTTTAGTCCCAGTGTTTGATACATTGCTCAAAAATGAAGTGTGGGGGTCACTGTGTGTGTGTGTGTGTGTGTGTGTGTGTGTGTGTGTGTGTGTGTGTGTGTGTGTGTGTGTGTTGTATAACTCAGAGGTCCAGTATGTGAGTGTTATAATCAGACATGTCATTATGTGTTATGTCTCTCCAGGCTGGGGTACTGTTCCCTCACAGAGAAAAGCTGTGCTGCTTTAGCATCAGCTGGCAGATCAAACTCCTTCAGTTTGAAGGAACTGAACCTTAGTCAGAATGAGCTTCATGATGCAGGAGTTCAGCATCTCTCAGACCTCCTCAAGAATCCCCACTGCAAACTGGAGAAACTGGTGTGAGTGTTAACACACACAACACGTCTAATCTGTGTGTGGGGGAGAACACACTGGTGATGAGTGGGTGGTGTGTGTGTGTGTGCGTGTGCGTGTGCGTGTGCGTGTGAGTAGAGGTATCTACTATGCAAGGTGAGTCTGTGTGTGTGTGGTGTGTGTGTGTGTGTGTGTGTGTGTGTGTGTTTGTGTGTGAGTAGAGGTACAGTATATACTGTATGTGTGTAAGAATAACTGAAGGCCAGTGTTATTTAGGTGCCGTTTACACAGAGCTGCCTAAGCC
This sequence comes from Sardinella longiceps, assembly GCA_027497455.2. Lineage (NCBI taxonomy): Eukaryota > Metazoa > Chordata > Actinopteri > Clupeiformes > Clupeidae > Sardinella > Sardinella longiceps. Next base: position 110,424 of record JAODXP020000167.1, read on the forward strand.
TTTAAACGTACATTTATTTGATTGTTTGGGCCTCTAAATGGAGCAGGCGTTTTCATGCAATGAAACCAAACATTTTCCAAATCAGGGTCTAGGGTGGATAAATTTGAAATCACCGGTTTTGGTCGCTTTGAACTACATTGGTTTCATGCGTTTACAGAGATTCCATTTAACACACATTTCTTTTTCTTAGCGGTAGAGAAAATAATCGTTTGGCAATTTTATCGCTTTCGTGTGCACATGGCCTCAGTGTGTTTGGGTGTGTGTCTGTGTGTATACGTGTGCATGCATAATATGTTTGTGTTTGTGTCTATCTGTCTGTTAATTCTATCAGTATTGCAGTGTGTCCTGTGTATGTGTGTATGTGCTTGTGTGTGTTGACTTGTAATAAAGGGGTGGGGGAGGGAAGGGGAATAACTGTGTGTGTGTGTGTGTGTGTGTGTGTGTGTGTGTGTGTGTGTGTGTGTGTGTGTGTGTTATTAGTATGATATTTTAGTCGCAGTATGTGATGTTTAATCATCGTCTGGACCCCTTGGAATGACTACTGTAAATTGCTCAAAAATTAAGTGTGGGGGTCACTGTGTGTGTGTGTGTGTATGTGTCAGACATGTCATTTTGTGTTATGTTTCTCTAGGCTGAGGAACTGTAACCTCACAGAGAAGAGCTGTGCTGCTTTAGCATCAGCAGTGTGTGTGTGTGTGTGTGTGTGTGTGTGTGTGTGTTTGTTTGTGTGTGTGTGTGTGTGTGCTATTTTGTTATTGTGTGTGTGTGTGTTGTATAGTTAGAGGTCAAGTATGTGAGTGTCATAATCAGACATGTCATTATGTGTTATGTCTCTCTAGGCTGGAGAACTGTTCCCTGTGTGTGTGTGTGCGTGTGTGTGTGTGTGAGAGAGAGAGAGAAAGAGTAGAGGTATACACTGTATGTGGGTAAGAATAACTGAAGGCCAGTGTTATTTAGTGTGTTAAGCCCTATTCGTCGAGTATTCGACTAGTTTAATGGGGGGACGTATAGTAATGTTGATTAACCAGACGACGTCAGGCATTAGAAACGACCAATTCGGACGGGACAAGAAATCCCAATGATATTCATCTAACATGGGAGGAGTTGTTGGTTACGCACAAGCGAAAGTCTGAAATTGGACGAGAGGGGACGGAGTCAGGTTAGAGAGAGGAGGCTCTGACCCTACTTATTACCGAAGGGTCGCATTCGCACGGGATTAGTATTACCTATGGTATATTCTCCGGACCGTTTCACAGGAGGTAAAATTCTTTGCGAAGTTTACCGACATACGCCGCTATTTTTACTGATATGGCGCGTTCGGACGGGACTAAATTTCCCGGTTATCATTACTTTACCCCAGGTCCCCCCATTAAACTAGTCCCGTGCGAATAGGGCTTTCTTTAGCCCTGTTCGCACGGGACTAGTTTCATGGCGTGTGTGTGTGTGTGTGTGTGTGTGTGTGTTGTATAGTTAGAGGTCCAGTATGTGAGTATTATAATCAAACATGTCAATATGTGTTATGTCTCTCCAGGCTGGGGTACTGTTCCCTCACAGAGAAGAGCTGTGCTGCTTTAGCGTCAGCTGGCAGATCAAACTCCTGCAGTTTGAAGGAACTGAACCTGAGTAACAATCAGCTTCATGATGCAGGAGTTCAGCATCTCTCAGACCTCCTCAAGAATCCCCTCTGCAAACTGGAGAAACTTGTGTGAGTGTTAACATACAACAACAACACATCTCATCTGTGTGTGTGGTAGAACACACTGGTATTGAGTGAGTGGTGTGTTTGTGTGTTTGTGAGTAGAGGTATCTACTATGTAAGGTGAGTGTGTGTGTGTGTGTGTGTGTGTGTGTGTGTGTGTGTGTGTGTGTGTGTGTGTGTGTGTGTGTGTGTGAAGAGATACTGTATGTTTGTAAGAATAACTGAAAGCCAATGTTTTTTAGTTTGTTTGTCTGTGTGTGTTTGTGTGTGTGTTTGTATTTATTAGTGTGATATTTTAGTCGTCGTGTGTGATGTTTAATGGTCTTTCAGTGGCCCCTTGGAATGACTAAAATTCAATATGTGTTATGTCTCTCCAGGCTGGGGTACTGTTCCCTCACAGAGAAGAGCTGTGCTGCTTTAGCGTCAGCAGGCATATCAAACTCCTGCAGTTTGAAGGAACTGAACCTGAGTAACAATCAGCTTCATGATGCAGGAGTTCAGCATCTCTCAGACCTCCTCAAGAATCCCCTCTGCAAATTGGAGAAAATAGTGTGAGTGTTAACTAGTGCTGGCAAAATTAACTGATTAATCACGTGATTAATCCAAAAAATTTAACTCGGATTAAAAAAATTAACTCAGATTAATCCTGATGGATATGGTTCCACTTTCATGGCATGTATTATGTTCAATTTCAGATAGAAAATGGATCAGTTATCAAGTCAAACTATACAAAGATTATGGCCTAGCTCCTGACTGTCCAACAACATGTTTGGGGAATCCTCCGGGGTAGGGGACAGGTGTGAATTGCCCCATTTGAGACGAAATAAGCCAACTATTTAGTATCAGGGTCTTTACAGGGCAAAATAAGGATCCAATATACCCTAGCATCCAAATTCTAACTGGAGGAAATGAGTTGCGATTAAAAGTGATTAATCACGATTAATCTTTGAAAAATTTTGTGATTAATCAGATTAATTTTTTTAATCGTTTGACAGCACTAACACATATCACATCTCATCTGTGTGTGGATGAGTGAGTGGTACTGTGCATGTGTGTGTGTGTGTGTGTGTGTGTGTGTGTGTGTGTGTGTGTGTTTATGCGCGTGTGTGTCCTAATCTGAGTGTTAATACATTAATAATTGTTTGTCCTCTAGACTGGGTAATAGGCGTGGAGAATCCAGCAGCAGCAGCCTCCACTATGTGTGTGTGTGTGTGTGTGTGTGTGTGTGTGTGTGTGTGTGTGTGTGTGTGTGGGTATATGTTGGTAATATTAAAGGCTAGGGAAAAAAGATGTGCTTTTAATTTAGACTTAAAAAGATCAATAGTGTGAATGGACCTAATGTGGGAGGGAGACTATTCCAGAGCTGAGGACCAGACACGGAAAAGGCTCTGTCACCTCTGGTTCTAAGGTGAGTTGAAGGAACAGAAAGGAGAAGTTTGGAGGAAGATCTGTGGCCTAGAAGTACAGTATGAACTCAATAAGTTGCAGATGTATTGTGGTGCTAATTCATGTAGGGCTTTAAAAACAAATAGTAACAAATAGTAACTGATTTCCTGAAATTAGGAAATGAGCTGAAATGAGACCCAAGACACCTGCTGGAGTGGGTGGGTCAACCCTTAGGACACTCTAATGTTGGGCAACTAATTCGGGGTGCCAAGGTCATGGGGAAATGGTACTTCTTTGTACTAACCATACTTTGTTCCAGTACACTTTATTTTAATGTGTTTATTCCACTGTATCAAATAGTAATAGGGATGTACCAACACAGTTGTTGCATGTACTGTATACTGTGTAACCCATTTCATATTACAATGTAACAACAGTATGTGCACACAAAAATACATAATGTAAGTACAAGATTAGTACATGATATTACTTATTGTTACACAGGTTGTACCACTGTACTTACATAGGTAAATACACTGTAACAGTGACACTGTAAAATAAAGTGTTACCTGTTGATTTTATCATTAAAGAATCTGAGAAACTTTTCACAGATCTCAGTGGAAGGGGCAATAGTGGAAGTGGCAGCAGGAGGATTTAAAATTGAGTTGATAGAGCTAAACAAGATTCTAGGTCTATGAGAATTACTATTAATTAAGTCTGCATAATACTCAGCCTTAGCCGTCTTAACAGCTCTTTGGTACATTTTAAGAGAATCTCTATAAATGTCATAGGACACCTGTAATTTATCTTTTCTCCATTTACGTTCAGCTCTCCTACAGAATTGTCTGTGGGAGCGAGTGGAGTCATTCAACCAGGGGGTGGTTTTAATGGAGCCACACTATCAAGGGTGTCAGAACCGGAGGAGTTAAAGAGAGAAACTAGATGTTCAGTGTCAGTAAGGGTGGAAAGTGCAACTGAAATACTAGAAGAGAAGCAGAGTGTAAAAGTGTCAGAGAAATGAGAGGCATTTGATGAAGTAATAGATCGGGCATAAGAGTAAGTCTTAGAGGCCGGGGGCGGGGCACAAAACAAAGATGATTCAAACAAAATCATAAAATGGTCAGACACACCAATATCAACAATATCAATATTGCTAACTGAAAACCCAGATGACAGCACAAGGTCTAGTGTATGGCCCTTAATATGTGTCAGAGCCATAACAGATTGTGTGAGATTAAAAGAGTCCACTAGGCATAGAAACTCTTGCACCAAATGCTTAGAAGGGTAGCATATATGCACATTTAAATCTCCTATAATTAGCAACCTATCAGAGTAAGAAGACATCAGAGTTAACAGTTCTGAAAATTCTGAGATGAAATCATGCCGTGGAGAATCCAGCAGCAGCAGCCTCCACTAGCAGCCTATTGTTTGTCCTCTAGACTGAGTTATTATGGATATAATTGGCATCTCCTCCTAAGGCAAAGTCTAGCAGTCCACTAGTGTGTGTGTGTATGTGTGTGTGTGTGTGTGTGTGTGTGTGTGTGTGCGCGCGCTCGTGTGCATGTCCTAATCTGAGTGTTAACACTTTAATCATTTTTTGTCCTCTAGAGTGGATGAGCGTATCCTCCTAAAGGAGAGTCCAGCATCATCAGCAGCAGCGGCCTCCACTAGTGTGTGTGTGTGTGTGTGCGTGTGTGTGTGTGTGTGCCTAATCTGTTAACACATGAATAATTGTTTATCCTTTTGAGTGGGTTATGGTCGTATCCTCCTGAAGGAGAGTCCAGTAGCAGCAACAGCAGCAGCCTCCACTAGCTCCCACTCCTCAGATGCTGCAGAGCTGCAGCTCACACACAACACACAGATGCTCTCTGTCAACACACACACGTGAGTATGATGGACATCAAGACAAACAGACAAACATACACACACACTGAGGTCACACAACTCATCTGCACACAGATACGCACACACATGCACACACACACACACCCATGTTCATGCGTTCTGCAGTGAGCCTCCTCCGCACCCGCCCTGATTTCTTTGACAGTGTTGTTAGTTTAAGCCAAAACATCAAATGTACTTTGAAGGTTAAATCAACCGAGTGAGAGAGAGAGAGAGAGTGTGTGTGTGTGTGTGTGTGTGTGTGTGTGTGTGTGCGACAATGTTGTTAGTTTAACCCTCAAAGTTAAGTTTACACTGGTATTTTTCTTACTGAGACAGCGCTGTCTGCAGTGAAAGGCTAGGTTCATGGTGGATGTTGAAGTTGTTGTAAGTTGTATAATGTTGATCAATTTCAGTGTTGATCACCTTGCATTATTATGAATGATATCAGTGCATGCACACCGCTCTGTAACTATCTGACCTCAGTATTTACGGGAGAGTCTTTTAAGCGTGTTATGGTAGCTATAGAGCGTTTCTCAAAGTTGAGAATGCTTCCTAGGTAGCACACTAGCCTTTGACGCCGTACACTTCAAAAACGAGGATCCATCAGTGCATCCTTGAAAAATCTATGAACAAAGGCCTCTGTCCTCGCTAGAATTAAGAAGGATGCTTGACTTTGGAACAGTACTTGGCGACTGATAATGATGTGGAATGCTCGAAAAAGCAGCCTTCCAAGCATGCTTCCTCGACTTTGAGAAACGCTCATAGACTGCCATTAGAGACTTATTACCTTGGTGGGACATTCATCACCACAAATAAACTACATTTCAAGTTTCAGCGCAATCGAATGAACAGTTGTCACTGATGCTATCAGGACCCTATGGGGGTTCTTGCTGCTGATATTGTCACTGATGCTATCTGGACCCTATGGGGGTTCTTGCTGCTGATATTGTCACTGATGCTATCTGGACCCTATGGGGGTTCTTGCTGCTGATATTGTCACTGATGGGGTTCTTGCTGCTGATATTGTCACTGATGCTATCAGGATCCTATGGGGGTTCTTGCTGCTGATATTGTCACTGATGCTATCAGGATCCTATGGGGGTTCTTGCTGCTGATATTGTCACTGATGCTATCAGGATCCTATGGGGGTTCTTGCTGCTGATATTGTCACTGATGCTATCTGGACCCTATGGGGGTTCTTGCTGCTGATATTGTCACTGATGCTATCTGGACCCTATGGGGGTTCTTGCTGCTGATATTGTCACTGATGCTATCTGGACCCTATGGGGGTTCTTGCTGCTGATATTGTCACTGATGCTATCAGGATCCTATGGGGGTTCTTGCTGCTGATATTGTCACTGATGCTATCAGGATCCTATGGGGGTTCTTGCTGCTGATATTGTCATACCACTACAGATCATTTATTACACACATACCACATTCATCTCATTATGGTGTGTGTGTGTGTGTGTGTGTGTGTGTGTGTGTGTGTGTGTGTGTGTGTGTGTGTGTGTGAGATACCCCAGAAAAGAATCGTACCACTACAGATCATTTATTATACACATAATCCTGTCATCTGAAATAAATGCCCTCTTCACTGGTCCTGACTGAATTCATCTTATTATGCAGCTTTACGTGTGTGTGTGTGTGTGTGTGTGTGTGTGTGTGTGTTATTTTAAAGGGAGGATGAGCATATTGCTGCCCCACAGAGGAGCTGTGAATCCTGTGCTGAAGTTCCAGACTCCAGCCACTGGGTCCTGGTGAAGCCTGAAGTCTCCCCAGAGAAGAGCATCTCCACCTACAGCCTGAGCTCTCCTGCAGGGAGCTATGAGTGCTCAGAGTCTGGTCTGCGCTGGTCATGTGCTGCTCCAGTCACTCTGCACTACTGCTTCACAGACTGGCATGTCTTTGCTGAAGAGCTGGCCCACATGCAGATGAGTCCAGCTGGTCCTCTGATGGACATCAGGCTCATGTCAGGAGAGCTGGAGGAGATCCACCTGCCACACTTCCTCTGTTTGGGGGGTTCGGAGGTGTCTGTGTGTGATGCTGTGAGGGTCCTGCATGGACGTGATGGTGGAGTGTGTGTGGAGGAGTGTGAGCTGACCAGACACCATGCTAGGATTTCCCACCCTTCCTTCTCTCTGCTAAGTACAGTGTATTATAACACATTACACCAGTTTTCACTCAAAGTCCACTGTGAGCTGCTGCTCTTCTGCACTCGCATCACTCCTCTGAATCTCCACCTCTACCTGGTGCCCAACGACCGCGCCCACATCAACGCCATAAAAAAAGAGGAAGAGAAAGGGGTGAGGATTAAGAAACCCAGCATTGCTGGCCCACACCTACTGAGTGACCGCTTCCATGTGAAGGTGACAACCCCCAAGGCAGAAACAGAGCCTAACCCTAAGGAAGAAATAAAGCCTAAGATAAACCCTAAGTCACTGAGCCTGTTGCCACTCTCCACTGGGAACTTCTGTGAGGTTCACATGAGGCAACCGGAGGAGGAGTTTGACATGGAGGTCAGGAGTTCTCAGCACACAGAGCCCATATGGACAGCCACAATATGCAGAGACGACTGCAAGAGTCCTGGACAGGGCAGCAGCCAGGGGGCAACAGCCAGTCAGCTACTGGCAACCCAGGGCATGAGTCAAGGGACAACTGGACCTAACACAAACACAGGTAGTCTCTCTCTCTCTCTCTCTCACACACACACACACACACACACATATATAACTGTATACAGGGTTCTATACTGTGTACAGGGAATTCCTGGAATATCAGGGAATTTTAAGATGGACGGTTCCAGACAGGCAAAGTCAGCAAATTTGATCATTTTGCATGCAAAGTCAGGGATTATCAGGCAATTTTGTTATTATGTTGATAACCACCCATACTTCTTTTTTCTCAGTGTTTTTTAATTCAACTCAAATGAATTTACACTCTGATTGGCTTATTCATGCCTGTTAAAGCTGTATTCGTCAAGTCTACATAATCCCAAGACTTGAAAATGTCAAAATCACAAGTCTCTGGTCCCTCTCCCAGTCTCTACTACGCTCCCTAGCGGCCTCTCAAATCTTTCCCTCGCTGCAGCACGTTGTCAGCGGCTTGCTCACAGCTGTGATCGACAGGCAGCTATCCTTCCCTCCGAACATGATTGGTGGACGGCTACAGAGAGGGCTGGATTTTTGCAGCCACGATTACTGGCTTTAGAGGGAGCTAGAGAATTTGAGTTCGTTTCCCCTATACAGCCTTTTTCATGTACTACTTCCAGAATAATGTGACATTTAAAGGAATATTACACCTTTTAATGACAATTGGTTATTCACCCTCTTACCTAGAGTTAAATAAGTGGGTAAAAGCATTTTGTTCTCAGTGCATACGTTTACCCTGTCCGGCAACCCCAAATTTAGCTTTATTTTAGCTGTAGCTTAGCATAGTGGCTGAAATGTAAAGTTGCCAGATAGCAACTCTTTGGCTACTTTACTTTCCAGTGCCTATGCTAAGCTAAAGGTGAAATTGGGGTTGCCAGATTAGGAAAGTGCATGCACTGAGACCAAAATGCTTTAAACACAAATGTAACCAACCAAATAACCAACTCTCATAAAGAGGTGGAATACTCATTTAAGAGACTAAAGTCTCAAACCTTCCATAAGCACAATAGGGTCCAACTTTGATTGGAGACAGGGTTGTCTTTGTAAATAGGCTGGTGATTGTGCTCTGAGATTCACACACACACACACACACACACACACACACATACAGACAGAAATGGAGACAGACATACAGACAGACATTCTCTCTTTTCTCTCTTGTCTTCAGAGCGTGTGTCACAAGTGCGGCCCAGGCTGATAAATTGCGTCTCCAGAGGTACCCTGAATAGGCTCCTAGACAATCTCCAGGCCCACAATCCTCCTGTACTGAGCAGAGAGGAGGTGGAGGAGGTCTTGCAGAGCCACAGGGTGCTGCAGAACCAGGTGAGATGCCTCGTGGATGTGGTGCACAGGAAGGGAGAATTAGCCTGCAGTGTCATGCTGACTCTACTGCAAGTACTGGACCCCTTCCTTTATTCAGCGCTGGAACTGAACTCACCTGCAGGGGGCGCCCCTGTGGCCTGGTGCCCAGTGAGAAAGCCAGGAGAGAGGGAGAGCGAGACAATGAGCGGGTGGTGGTGGTGGTTTTCTATAATAGTAGTAGTAGTAGTAGCAGTATTTTTTTATTATCTTGTGTAATACAACAAATGGTGCCCCACCCACAGCATAAGGCGCAAAACAAACATATTTAAAGATGTGTACAGAGAACAGCAGTCTAAATCAAACATATTTAAAGATGTGTACAGAGAACAGCAGTCTAAATCAAACATGAAGTATTCTCTTTCTCAAGAGCAAAGCGTTCTGCACATATTGTGCTAACTGAAATATATGCCACTGAAACAAATACAATCATTTTTCATCATCATTCTTGTAAAATAAATCTGGACAAACAGCAAGGACCTTAGTAAACAATGTAAATTGTCATACAGAGGACAGTAAAACAAAAAATTCTCAACCTTATTTAAATCACACAAGGAGCATTTTCACTCCTACTCTGTTATTGAATGGAATCGACCAGTTCAAGCTAGAGGTAAAGTTGAGCACATACAGAGCTAAACCGCTCTTGTGTTTTATTTTGTAAGTTCTAAGTCTTTTATTAAAATGTACGTTGTTTACTTTTAAACTTTTGAAACATATGTAGTTTCAAAATAAATGGCTCTTTGTAAAGAGAATAAAAGAAAATAAAGAGAATAGAAAGAAATCTATGTTGTGAGGTGTTATTTCAGACTCCATAGCAAGCTCCATAGCATCTCAGTCTTCTCTGAAGAATGTTGTGATGGTCCTCCATAAGCAGGACTGTGGAGTATCTCACAGAAACATTTCTGGCGGCCCGCGATAACATCTGATAATGTCAAACATCTGATAAGGTAAAATTCTTAAAACATACTGTTTTAAAAGAATGAATCTCCATTTAGTGGTGTTTAGGGGCATATATAGGCATTTATTAATTGCAATAAATGTGATCTGAAGAGATGCAAACTGGTCATTGAAATAGTAACAAATTAGATTTTATTTTTATTTTTTCGGCCCCTACCTCTTTGGCGGCCCACAGTTGGCCCTCACCGGTCAAAACTTTGAGAACCCTTGATCTAGTCCCTGTAATCGTCATATCTTTTTATGGTGAAAATCCAGTGCTCCCTGTAGCATTCCACAAGGGGAGGGACCAACAACTTGTATGATTTTTTTTTTTTTGCCTAAGTCTCTACAGCTTTAATGAAACCACTTTAGCATTAATAAGACCACTCTCTAGCCCTTAATAAAACCACTCTGTAGCATTAATAGGACCACTCTTTAGCCCTTAATAAAACCACTCTGTAGCATTAATAAGACCACTCTCTAGCCCTTAATAAAACCACTCTGTAGCATTAATAAGACCACTCTCTAGCCCTTAATAAAACCACTCTGTAGCATTAATAAGACCACTCTCTAGCCCTTAATAAAACCACTCTGTAGCATTAATAAGGCCACTCTCTAGCCCTTAATAAAACCACTCTGTAGCATTAATAAGACCACTCTCTAGCCCTTAATAAAACCACTTTGTAGCAGTCCAAGCTAGAAATACACAGACAGCACAGACATACAACAGGAAGTAAACAGCATCGATACGCTTGGCCACTGTCTTCATGCGCTGGAAGGCCTTCCCATGATTCTCTGGAAGGTCAGAGGTCACGCGTGCCTGTAGTGCCTGCAGCTCGGCCAGGATGAGACGCAGTAGAGATGCAGTGCTCTTCTTCCTGTCTGCTGAGCCTCCTGCTCCTGTTTCTTCAGCTGTTGGGGAAACCAGAGTTTGATGCATATAGGACTAAATGTCAAACACTGCCCCCTGTAGGCCAGGAAGTAACACTCAAAACATCTATTTTTTTGCCCTCAACTGTGCCTTCAGTGAACTACTCTGCCCAATGTAAGGTTAGGGAGAAGGTTGAGGCTGTTAGAGTTAAGGTTATGTAGTGCCTTTTAGGTTATGCTGCCTGGAAGGTGCCGTTGGGGGCAAAATACACTATTGAGGCATGCAAACATACACACACATTCACAGTCTAGAGGACTGAAGCTGAGTGAACTAACATGAAGTCTTAAGAGACTAGTCTGACCAGGGGGTCAAGAACGCGCAGATTAGCGGCAGCACTTTAGCATCGCCATATTTACGTATGGAGTCACAATCCGAACCATGCCAGCGCATGCACGAGAGTCATGCTGGGCACGAGCACTCATGCACTTACAAGTTGGTGGGCGGTTACATGCGAAATGTTATTTCTCCGGGGAGAGTAAAAGCAATATTTCATGATCTCTGGTTAGTCTTTGCTTATTTCTTGAGGAGCTTATGAAAAAAAGTGTACTGTCATGAATGCTATAAAAACTTCAGGCACGTTCTCGACAGAACTTTCTTCCTCGTGTTATATGGCAAACAAACTAGGTGCATTATCACCACCATCTGGACTGAAGGACTACTGTTTGGACTACCAACTTTGGAACTTTGCGCATGGGCAGCATGGGCATGGCCTGGCCTGTTACCTCCAGTGTTCACAATGGCGTTGACTGTCAATTCACCGCATTTACTAGCCTAGCCTCGGCCATTCAGTTCTATGGAGGGCGGGACTTAGTCGTTGTCTCCAGTTTATATATAACCTCCTTGAGTCTGACTCACCTGTTGCCCCATCACTCTTCTCTGACCCACCTGTCTGATTGGTTAACTCGTCACTCTTCTCTAACCCACTTGTTTGATTGGCTGTTTCCCCATCACTCTTCTCTGACCCACCTGTCTGATTGGTTAACTCGTCACTCTTCTCTAACCCCCCTGTTTGATTGGCTGTTTCCCCATCACTCTTCTCTGACCCACCTATCTGATTGGCTGTTGCCCCATCACTCTTCTCTGACCCACCTGTTTGATTGGCTGTTTCCCCATCACTCTTCTCTGACCCATCTGTCTGATTGGCTGTTTCCCCATCACTCTTCTCTGACCCACCTGTCTGATTGGCTGTTTCCCCATCACTCTTCTCTGGGGTCCTCCCAGTGAGGGCTTTTGCATCACGCTTTGAGGACATCCGCATCAGGAAACCGACAATGATGGTCTCCACAATGCTGCAGCCCACAAACACGAAGATCCCAGCGCAGAACATTCCTGTGAGCAAGGAAATTCAATGGTTGCGCAAATGGCTGCCTTTTGCTCTGCCTGAATAAAAATACACTACAGTAGTCTGGTGTATTTCGCTTGCTTATGAATGTTTCTTGGATTAACTCAATGTACCCTTGTGTTACTGTGTGTGTGTGTGTGTGTGTGTGTGTGTGTGTGTGTGTGTGTGTGTGTGTGTGTGTGTGAAACGAACCTATTACCGGCGTTTTCTGGTGTGTGGAAGGTAGAATATCATGTAGGATGAGTAGCAGCACAGATATGGCCAGTAGGATGGTAACCTTGAAGCCCAGCTTCTCCCCTCCAGACTCGTTCATGAAGTAGGTCACCAGGTCCAGAACCAGGAAGACCAGGAGAGGAACCAGCAAGTTGATGACATAAAGTTGGGGTCTCCTGCCGATGGTGATCTGAGTCAGTGAACAAACACATGCGTGGGTTGTTGCTCACAGTGTTTTTAATCTTTTCTATATGAAATAGCCATATAAATAAAGTTTTTTTATATATTTTTCACATGAAGAGTGCCTTGGTTCTTTTCAGGTTTTTTTTTTTTTTTTTCAAACTTTAGTAATCCCAAAAACCAAAGAGCACCTGCAGTACACTCTGTCATGAATTTCTGAGCACTTTTGAGCAATTTTTTTCATCACATATCAGACAAGGTGGAGCTGGGGAGGAGGTGGGTGGCAATCCACTGACAGGGGGAAAGCATGGAATGGCAGAGCGCTACAGGTTTAAACATGGCGTTCTATGTTGAAAAAGCAAATACCAAGCAGAGCAGGGAATCAGCTGAGCTATTCGGTTAATTAGGACCAGCTGCTGTAGAGGCGTGAGCTTGACTTCTGAGCGTCCTTGTCCTGAATTAACTAGCTTAAGCAGCATTCCTTATGCCAGCTAAGAAACTAGCTTTAGCTGTACACCTAATACAGCAGCAGCATACCTTATACACCAGCTAAGTGACTAGCTTTAGCCGTACAGCTAATAAACCAGCAGCATACCTTATACACCAGCTAAGTAACTAGCTTTAGCAGCATACATTATCTACCAGCTAAGTGACAAGCTTTAGCCGTACAGGTAATACACCAGAAGCATACCTTATACACCAGCTAAGTGACTAGCTTTAGCAGCATACATTATATACCAGCTAAGTAACTAGCTTTAGCTGTACATATAATACACCAGCAGCATACCTTATACACCAGCTAAGTAACTAGCTTTAGCCGTACCTCTAATACACCACCAGCTAAGTGACTAGCTCTAGCAGCATACCTTATACACAGCTAAGTGACTAGCTGTAGCCATACAGTTAATACACCAGTAGCATACCTTATACACCAGCTAAGTGACTAGCTTTAGCAGCATACCTTATACATAGCTAAGTGACTAGCTGTAGCCATACAGTTAATACACCAGTAGCATACCTTATACACCAGCTAAGTGACTAGCTTTAGCAGCATACCTTATACACAGCTAAGTGACTAGCTGTAGCCATACAGTTAATACACCAGTAGCATACCTTATACACCAGCTGGTCCCACACATCCTGGGGGCCTAAGTCCAGGATCTCCTTGGTGGCATAGATGCTGATGAGGTCCCACTCTCCCTGTGACTGGAACATGACTCGAGAGTGCGCCGTCACATCCGAAAAGTTGGACAGGTGGAACAGATGTAGCTCCTCAACTGTGTGTGTGTGTGTGTGTGAGTGTAAAAGGTGTGAGAAGAGTTATCGGTGATTTGTTAATGAAAATAGCAGTAACCGATATTGAGTTTATTTTTTCTATAGACACTTACCTCTGTTGAGAAAGGCCACAAGCGTGAGTTGGCACATCTGTGTGTCGAAGGGGAACTTGTACAGATCCATCTTACAGGTGCTTGTGACCTTGAGAATGTCTGCAGAGAAGACTTCACCAAATGACTTTAGGAGAACTTGGTGGCTCTCCACACCGCTCTGCTTCATCTCCATACTGAACACAGACAGACAGACAGCATTTCAGACAGACAGACAGCAACAAATTAAAGGAATAGTTCACCTCTTTATGAAAATTGATAATTCACCCCCTTACCTAGAATTACATATGTGGGTAAAAGGACAGTGCTTGCGTTTTTCTAGTATGGCATCCCTTAATTTAACTTTAGCTTAGCATAGGCGCTGGAATGTAACGTTGCCAGATAGCAACTCTTTGGCAACTTATTTTCCAGAGCCTATGCTAAGCTAAATGTGAAATTAGGGTTGCCAGACTAGGACAACACATGCACTAAGACCAAAATGCTCTTACCCACATATGTAACTCCAGGTAAGGAGGTGAACAACCAATTTTCATAAAGAGGTGAACTATTCCTTTAAAGGAGATATGGTGTCAATCAATTCAAAGCCCTGTTATTCAAGGTCACAGATAGTGGGCCGCCAAAGGACCCCATGATAGATACAGAAGTGGAGATTCAGAGTCAAGTCTGTTATATGGGCCTGGTGATGCGTATTTATGGGGAAAGGAAGGACTTCTGTATCACCTGCTACATACACCAAACTTTCCAGTGTCATTCCTAACAATATTTTGAAGATTTTTTTATAGAGGAATATGTTGATTTATATTTTTAATCCTGAATTATATGACATTTTGGCTTTAAAAATATATGGCGAAAACTCTTTTTTATTTAAGGCTGTTGGCAGTATTTTCTGTTAACAAAGTAAGACATACTCAACATACTCTGTAAATATTTTCTAATCTAAAGTAGTAACAAAATGAAAAAAATAGTTTTGAACCTAACTTTTTCCAATGTCCAGATTTTTTGTTTTTACATGTATGCAAGTTTGCGCATATTTAATTAATTTGAGCTAATTAGCATATTTAAACATAAGATTACAGAAAACTTTTTTTTCTCCTATTGATGTGAGCCATCAGCTGGTGATGTTTTATGGTAATATCTGCAAGTTACATTTTGTACCCTATTCACTTGTAGTATCTTGATTCTGTTTCATTCGTCTCCTAAAGCATTGTTAAGGGGAAACTTGCTCTTGGTAGGCCTATTATGGTAGGCTTATTAGGGGTATTGAAGGAAAATACCGGAGTGAATTCAAGCATAGCCCTGCTGCACGAGCCTTCTAACAGCAATATATTTCGCATGAAATGAAAGAATTTCGAACAGCATAGACCTAACATGAACGCGAAACACTTCATTGAGTCAATGTAACCTCAGATCTTACTTTCGGTTTCCAACAGTCAGGTCCCATTGATTGAGTGTAAAGTGCCTGTTCGCTTCTGCGGTCGCATTCGGTCTGTGCTGTACCAAATTATTGGTGTCAGCTCTATGTTCCCACATTTGTTAGGAATTTGTATTTTTCACAGAGTTATTGGAAATTAGGCCCTATGTTCCCACAGCCCTATGTTCCCACAACCCTATGTTCCCACATTTCTGCTGTGGGAATATAGGGCTGTGGGAACATAGACACGCTCCCAAATTATTTTGTTCCACTCGCTAACTAGCGCATTTCAACAGGGCTATGCTTGAATTCACTCCGGTATTTAAAGGAAAACAGTTTTTGCTCAGAAACTAGTGAAATAGCCACATAAAAGGCATACAAATCCTTACAAGTCCTACTGACATTGTAACCCCTGACATAGGGGAATGTGAATCATAAAGTTTTACAGCACAATTTTTCTGCTAACAATATAAGACACACATACAGAAAGAAATCTCCATCCACCCATCCAGTTGGCCTGGCACACCCACCTCTCCAGAAGGGCAATGTAGGGTCTCCACACATATTCTTTGGGAACAGAGAACTGCTTGACTCCACAGAAGTCATCAGGGTCCCACTTGAGGAATTCATTTGCCCAGGACTAGAACCAAGAAATAGATCCACATTTAACCAGGACTCGAACCGAGAAATAGATACACATTTGCCCAGGACTAGAACCAAGAAATAGATCCACATTTAACCAGGACTCGAACCGAGAAATAGATACACATTTACTATCACTCATACCATTACAGGACTAACCAATCACTCATTCCAGGACTAGAAGAGACAAATAGATCCACAAATATGCATCACTCATCCCTGAGACTAACATACACAAATAGATACTGACTATGCAGTATTTGCTAACCATTAACAGGGAGAAATACAGAGAAAGCTCACACACACAGACAGAGAGACAAACAGACTTGAAATCACCTCTCACTGTATAGTATGTTCACACCAAGAGCTACTAAAACTGTAAAATCACTTTTGTCTCTCAAAAAAGCAGCTGCTAAAATTTGTGTTTGCTCAAATCGCTCGTGATTTGACTGTTGTCATTCCAGTTAGCGTCAGAGCTAATTTGCATAATTTTTCTTTTTTTTTTTTCGCCCAACTTTTACAGCTAGCAACTAGTTTGTAGCTTTTGTAGCTTTTGTCAGTCTTGCCCATGGAAAGTGAATGACTTCCACCGATTTTACAGCTTTAGTAGCTACACTAACAAGGATGTGACTGAGATTTGAGACTATTTTACAGCTTTAGTAGCTACACACTAACAAAGATGTGACTGAGATATGAGACTGATTACTCACAACAGTCATGCTCACTCCAGTCGTTAGGCTCTGGAACTTCTCATTCTGGTGCAAAAATAAAAATAAATAAATGAATAAATAGAAAAAATTAAAATCATACACACTCCTCTATTAAACATCATAACACAGAGCATACAGTAATGTAAAGTAATGCACACATAATCACTGACAAATAGATGGAGATATATGAAGATGGAGACACACCATTCACACCTGCAATGATGTACCTGTTGATACACACTGCACTATACCTGAAGGGGCACCTACACACACACATAGGGACACACACCACATCTGCAATGATGAAGAGGTAGAGGTCCACAGTGTTGTTGGTGGGGGTCATACACACACACACACACAGAGAGAGAGAGAGAGAGAGACACACAGACACACACACACACACACACACACACCACATCTGCAATGATGAAGAGGTAGAGGTCCACAGTGTTGTTGGTGGGGGTCATACACACACACACACACACACAGAGAGAGAGAGAGAGAGGGACACACACACACACACACACACCACATCTGTGATGACAAAGAGCTAGAGGTCCACAATGGTGCTGGTGGGAGTCATACACACACACACACACACACAGAGACACACACACACCACATCTGTGATGACGAAGAGGTAGAGGTCCACAATGGTGTTGGTGGGAGTCTCTTTCACACACACACACACACACACAGAGACACACACACATACCTACACACACACACACACACACACACACACGTAGAGAGACACACACACCACATCTGCAATGACGAAGAGGTACAGAATCACAGTGATGCTGGTGGGAGTCTCTTTCACACAAACACACACACACACACACACACACACACACACACACACACATACCTACACACACACACACACAAACACACACACACACACGTAGAGAGACACACACACCACATCTGCTATGACGAAGAGGTACAGATCCACAGTGGTGCGAGTGGGAGTCTCTTTCACACACACACACACACACACACACATAGAGAGAGAGAGACACACACCACATCTGCTATGACGAAGAGGTACAGATCCACAGTGGTGCGAGTGGGAGTCTCTTTCACACACACACACACACACACACACACATAGAGAGAGAGAGACACACACCACATCTGCTATGACGAAGAGGTACAGATCCACAGTGGTGCGTGTGGGAGTCGTGGCGTTCCAGACAGGTCGCACAGCTGAGAGGCTGTAGTTTTCCGCTCCCAACCCCAGGTGTTCCAGCAGAGACAGGTAACTACAGGTAAACACTGTGTCCACACACACTGCACCTGAATAACATCAACATATGAGGACACACAACCATCTGAGCACTTCTGTTAATACTGTATTCACTCACACTACATCTGAGCACCTATTAAAGGTATAATCCGGCATGAATCAACACCTAGCCCTGCTGTTTTACACTGCTAAGCACTACTGAAAGCCACCTCAATGATAAAATTTTGTGCATCGTAGACCGAGTTTGTGAAACGGCAGCTAACACTAACTGAATGAGACGTGTCAAAAAACTAAACTTAATCGATTTGCTTTCGTTTTGAAATGCCCCATTCTGTTAACGTTAGCTGCCGTTTCGCTATCTCAGTCTGCCTTGCATGAAATCCAGTGATTGAGGTGGCTGACAATAGCGCTTGGCACTACAAAACAGTAGGACTACGTGTTGATTCACGCTGGCTTTCTCCTTTAATACAGGTTAATAATATATATACACACACACACTACATCTGAGCTCAATTAATACAGGTTAATACACACTACACACTACACACTCACACTACATCTGAACCACATCATGCACATTTTTTTTCACACATTTACCATGATAGCGAACATGCCCACATATCTCTCTATTGTACACACACACACACACACACACTCACCTATGATAGTGAAACTCAGTAGAACCCACAACGGCATGGTTACCTGTCCGCCACTTTCAGGTATCAGCTACTCAGGTGAGTCTCTTATACCATCTGCAGCGCCTCAGGTAAGCTCATGACCACACCTTCATACACACACACCTACATACAAGCACACATACACTCAAGCACACACACACACCTACATACAAGCACCCATACACACACACTCCTACATACAAGCACACACAAACACCCCTACTGTACATACAAGCAGGCACACACACACACAACTATACACAAACACCATGACCGTCTGAATGTAATGTGTGGTCTGTTTATAACACACACACACACACACACACACACACGGACAAAAGGGCTTCCATGGTTTAACCACAGCATCAGGTTTCTCAGCTAATTACTTTTATTTGGTCTTTTTCTGGACTGCGGAGCTACAAAAAGTCAACATATCATCTCTCCATTCAATGTATGTCATGCATGCTTATACACACACACACACACACACCCAAAGAGACACTGACAGAAATTCAGGTTTATATGCAGGATTACATAACACACACCAAAAAAAACGCAAACAAACAAACAAACAAAACAATCATAGGGTTCAGGTGCTCAAACAAAATTGAACTGAACGCAAAAGGGATTTAAACACACTCACAAAGCAAATAACACAGACAGACACACACACACATACACACTAGGCTGATTGTCCTGAAATAAACAGATATGCACTGAGAAAACACATGCACACAATCATATTATTGTAATTAACCCTGGAAGTATATCCTTTGAATAATATAATTTGTACAAACAGAAAAGTTTAATGTTCAGATCATCCCTTAAGAAATTTGATGTTTAATTTGAAGATGCATCCAGAGAACATAAGAGAAAAAAATATAGAATTTGATGTGCAAGTCCCACAAGTTCACAAGCATAAATACAGTCAATAAACAATATTAATAATTCATTTACTTTTCTGTATGTTGACACATTTGTAGAGGCATTTCAATGTATTTATTTATTCATCATTTATTTACTCTTCCTCATTTGTTACAAGTTTATTAGTTATTATCCTGATCCGATGGACAGAGCAATCATCATTGCTTACTTTAGATATATCCGTCAGTGAGTGTCTGGCTTAGTCCCCATTTAGCCCTTTAAGTTATACAGGCTTCCACCAATACAGACTTATCACAGCTGGTATTAGAAAAAATACACACAAAATTTACACTGCAAACATCCTTTCAGCTATTACTGACTATTTAATGATATAGTGGGGTAAAGTATGTATTTGAACCCATGCTAACGTTGAATAATACAAGTCAATCTTCTTTTGAAAATGTATCTTAACTTCTTAATTAAAAAATAATAATAATAACATTTAAAAAATTAACTGTTAAATTAAAAATGAAATGTTCTTCCTTAAAGTTTAGGGAATTAAGTTGCCTTTATAAGTCTTTTGATAAATTCCCATAAAAGCAGGTAGTTTTTTTTTGGCCGATTGTTATTCTTAAATTACTATGCATCCTGATAATATTCCCTTGTCTTTGGAATTAAAACAGCCTCACATCATCACATACGGTAGCAGTCGCCATACTAGAAGATTGGCATGATTTTACTTCAGTTAGCCACAGTAGCTCTGACGCATTGCATTGAGGGAATGATTTTATTGGATGATCTTATTGTTACCCCATGCCATCGCCACATATGGTGCAGGGTGTGTGAGGACAGAAATGGGAGTCCTTAAAGGTTGTTCCTTTCCTTTTTTCCCCCTAATTAAACAGATTAACATACATTTTCAAAAGATTATTTTTTGTCACTGGATATGTATTGAAAATAAACATATTTGAGTGAGAGATGTCTGTGTCTGAGTCCGGAGTCCACTTACAAATTTATGCAAAAAATGAGCTCTAATAATAATCCCCAAGCAATTATCAAAATGCAATTTAAGCATTACAATGAAGACAAATCAAGTCAAGTTAAAATTATATAATACATATTTTAAAATATTTTGAATAATAAATTTACTTGCATCTGAACTCTTAAAGGAGAATGCCGGTGTGATAAGACCGCAAATATATTGCAACATCATAAAAAGTTCAAACTTTGCCAGGGAGTACAATGTTGATATTTTTGTGCAGACCGGAGAAGACTTGGTAGTTGTAGCTTCCAGGAGCATATCACTAGGTGGTAAGTAGCTAACTGTACAATTGCAAGTTTTCAATGCCTCGATTTTAATGTTGGAACTGTCATTATACTATAGTATGGGGCTACTTTGAGCCTCTTTTATTGTTTAAAACAGCGATTTGGCCACTTCCACCTAGCGATATGCACCCGGAAGCTACAACTAGCAAGCAGGCTTCTCAAGCACAAAGGTGTTAAAATTATTCTCCCTGGCAAACGGTGGTACTTTTTATGATGTTTTTATGATACTTGTGGTCCCTATCACACCGGATTTCTCCTTTCAATGCCCTCTGAGGAGTGGATGTAGTTGAGCTCAGAGGAGGAGATACAGCTAGTAAAACCACTTAGCACCAATCCATGCCAGAAATACAAAGACAGCACAAATATAAATCAGGAAATAAACTATGTTGATGCACTTGGCCGCCGTCTTCAGACGCATGCAGGCCTTCCCATGATCCTCTGGAGGGTCAGAGGTCATGTGTGTGCGTATCGCCTGCAGCTCAGCCAGAGTCAGGTGCAGGAGAGACGTGTCGTTGTGCTTCCTGTCTTCGGAGCCGCTCATCCCGGCACGGTCAGCTGTGAGGAGAAACGGTGTGTTTTAAGTGTTCAAGTGCACGATTTGAGACACAACCCATAATAACACAGGTGTTGGCATTAGTCAATGGATGACTGGCTGATTTTGTTATTGTGAACGTTGTTCAGCCTAGGAGCCTGGAGGACCCACCTGGCTGACCATCCACTTGCCCAGGTTCCCTTTGGACAGCAGCTTTGGCGTCACACTTTGAGGCCATCCGCATCAGGAAACTGACGGTGATGGTCTCCACGATGCTGAAGCCCACAAACATGAAGACCCCTGTGCAGAATTCTCCTGAGGATATTGAGATATAATAATATAATATAATAGTTGTGTTACTTCCCTGCCCTGCTTCAAATGTCTATTGGAGGATCCCATATGATATCTATCTAAGCTGGCCTAGGGGTCTAGGCTAGCCTGACATAGCCCGCCCATAATACTACTGTTCATCCATATTCATGGTCTGGAGACAGTCCTCTGGGCAGGGTTTAGTCTATTAACAAACAACCGGCCAATCCGCAAGGCTGTCCAATCGTTTCAAACCAAAGCTGAGTGCACACCCCCCGCCCTATAATCGCCCTATAATCGCTTCAGGTTAAAGAACCTCCAGACCATGAATATGGATGAACAGTAGTATTATGCGCGGGCTATGTCAGGCTAGGTGTAGGCAGTCTAGTTTACATTTTTCTTGAGGAGGAAAGCCAGTCTAGTTTACAATTTGCCAGTACAGCTTTCATCACATTGCTAGAAGTCATTGAGTACTGTCAGTTATAAAAAAATTAAACAAATCCTAGGCTAGATATCACGGTTAGCAGCGAGTCTGCCATATCTGAGTCTATAGGGCAACTTTCAGTACAAATCAACAGAGGTAAGTTACAGTTTGCATAAAATGCTGTGTGAAAACATTTCAGTACCACTACTTGGTTAACCATGCATATTGTTTTGGTCGTAACACATGTTACACATGAGGTAAAAATTTCTTTGTAGGCTCTTCAGATTCACAGGGTCGTGATTTGTTTTGTAGTTAAAAAGTTGGCCTATACATTTAGCTTGCTAGTTGCATTGGCTGGCTTGCTGCTAACTGTAGCATCTTGACCTAGACAACACGGATTTGTTTCATTTTTTGACAATCAACAGTACTCAACGACTTCTGGCAATGTAATGAAAGCTGTATGTAGCAGTGTTCCTCTTTTTCAGCAATAGGCATGTGTGTCTAACAGACCTATGACAGGTGGTTCCGTGTCTGTTGATGGCAGGATGTCATGTAGGATGAGCAGCAGCACAGATATGGCCAGTAGGATGGTGACCTTGAAGCCCAGCTTCTCCCCTCCAGACTCGTTCATGAAGTAGGACACCAGGTCCAGAATCAGGAAGACCAGGACAGGGAGCAGGAAGTTCATCACGTAGAGCTGGGGTTTCCTGGCGATGGTGACCTGCAGCAGAGATCACAGACATCAGAAGAAATTCTAAATCAGAGGAAGTTCCCTTCTGTGCATATGAAGAGTTCAGATGCAAAACCCCCTAACTCCACTTGACCACTTTTTGAGAAAAAGGCCATTTTTTATCAGGCGCTTACAGTGTTTTGATTGTAAACAGATATTTTAGAGGAGTAGGTTTTATTTATTTATTTTTTTTTTTTCACAAAAACATTTAATTTACATATTCTAGATT
Source organism: Sardinella longiceps (assembly GCA_027497455.2). NCBI lineage: Eukaryota > Metazoa > Chordata > Actinopteri > Clupeiformes > Clupeidae > Sardinella > Sardinella longiceps. Next base: position 133,496 of record JAODXP020000167.1, read on the forward strand.
TATACAGGATTCACACAATATCATTAACTCAGTTTCACAAAAATGGTGTTTAGGGGGTTTTGCATCTGAACTCTTCATATATAGCAAAATACCGCAGGAGCGCCCTCAGCGCAGTTGCATTTCTTGCCTCAAAATATTTGACTTTGTGTCGTCAAAATAAACCTCTTTGGCTATAACAATAATTAGCACATAATTATATAATTATATAAATTTGGTTTCAGTCCTACCGTGTACACCAGCTGGTCCCACACCTCCCCCATGCTGGAGGTGAGGTTCTTCTTGGAGACGTGGATACTGATGAGGTCCCATTCACCCTTAGGCTGGAACACCGCCAGGGAATTCGTTGTCACATCCGAGGAGTTTGAGGTGAGGAACAGACGCAGCGTGTGGACTGTGTGTTTGTGGGAGGGGAATATTTTACCACACAGGATGTGTTGTTTTTTTTCTTCTTCTTCTTTGAAAAGCTCCCTATGGACTCGTGTTGCAAATTATCACCTGTGCTAAAACACTTAAACAATGCATCTGGTCTTGTTCAATGCACAGTAATTTCTATGTCCATATCAAATAAAGTAAACTAAACTATAGCCTACTATACTATGATGACAAACCACATTCAAACACTCACTGTAATATTCTCTAGCGTCAGAAGAAAAGGAAAGTGGAGGGTTTTTTGAGCAGAATGGCCTGGAACTTCTGTGCATTTTCAATTTCAAAGTTAAGGACAAAAGAAGACAATTGACTTTTTTTGCACACCTTGTAAAAACAGGTGCGTTGGATGTAACCAATGGCCTATGCCTTAGCAAGGAAAAAATATTTACCACTTTTCTTTTTTTTGTCATTTGTAGTCATACACACTACAGCTTAAATATTTGTAAACATTAAAAGCACATTATGATGTATTGAAACACACCAACTGAGACCAGGGCCACTATCAACACAGAGAGACAAACTTACTTTGGTTCATGAAGGAGATGACAGTGAGTGTGCATCTCTGAGTGTCAAAGGGGAACTTGTAGAGATCCATCTTGCAGGTGCTCTCGATCTTGTAGATATCTCCGGACTGAATGAAGCCGTTTGATCTCAGTAAAACTTGGGTGTATTCGATATAGCTGGGCTTTGTTTCAATACTGCAGAGATACAGACGGCAAACATTTACGCCTGCTTTTCCACTTACTGTAAAGCAATCATTCAACCTACAGGCCTTTTGTTCAGTACAGGGTCACTGTCAGTTGGTAGTTGGAAGAAGAATTTAGAAATTTAGTACAACGCAGACTTCTAAACTGCCAGGTATCGCTAAATGAACAAGGGAAGGAAAGTTAGCAATGGCTAAAGTTTCACTTCTGCTCGATAGCCTGATAGCATGGGAATAAACTGGGAATTATCAAAGTTGAATATTAGGACGAACATAAATAGAGTTGGTGGGGGAGAAAATGAGCATAATATTGGCTAAAACAATCAGATTTGATGTGAATACAATTCAGTATAATATGTCATTCCTCCATTACAGTAGGGACATATCACACAACTTCCGGTAGAGCTATTTAGGCCACACCCCCTACATGCATTGTGCATTCCTCCATCACATGCACAGTAATTTCTAAAATTCTGAATTAAACTTTTTATATGGGAGGGGATATCCTTTCATTTTGAAAGGGGAGCTGTGTTTTTGGCTGTTTAGTGAAACAATTGATTGTTTGATGAAAGTGTCCTAAACATTCATAAAGTTCCATTCTTACAGTTAAATTGTTTTTTCTGTCCTTCTACAAACAATTCTATCCTTATGTAACATCCGCTTATGGCAAAATAAAATGTTAACGTTTGTCTTGGTATATGACTATGCTTCTTTAAATAATCCCAAATTTAAAATTCATGTTAATTTCCATAAACTCTATTAAGCTTTAAATTCAGACAAATTCTGAAAATTCCCCAAATTCCTGGACCAAAGTTTCCATGGAAAGTTTCCAGAAATGTACTGGAAATTTTCCGCCCCTTTGCAACCCTATACATACGGTAACCGATATCGGCCGCCGTGGCCCATTATCTCTGATATAGGGAATAATGGGCAAGGTGGAAACACAACAGCAAAGTCCTCTCCATAGGGACTCCTCAAAGGCCACTATCTCGATAAACACTAGCTACTGTTAAGACCAGGGGTGGGCGATGATTTTGGCCAAGGGGCCACATTGGCTTTTAGATTTTGACAAACGGGCCAATTGATGCTGGTAAATTGCCAAATCTCAAACCAGTAGCCTCACTTACATCAGAGGACATGTTAACAGTTTGGTTGCCAGGTGTTTTTAACAAGCTTTGGCCCAGAGTGCCAGCAATCCAGGCCACTGTTGCCTATTTTTATAGAGCCACAGCGTATTCTGTGTTATAGCTATCGACACATACTATGGGTCATTTGAAAGGTAAGACTCTGAGCTCTCAGTGGGTGAAAACCGTTTATTTCTACATGCCTCCGTTCCTGAGAAATCCCAAGCTAAACAGTGGGTAGTTTTCATCAAAATCCTTGTTTTTTTCTAGAAAAGGAGATATCGCTTCTTTTATGATTATGATGGAGTGTTCTCTGTCAAGTTTCGAGGAGTGACACAAGCCGAATCATGCCTGTGGTGAGACTGCCACCTAGTGACGAACCCGCGAAAGGACAACATGACATGACGTGCATTATTTGACACAAATGCTGCAATAGTAATCAAATGCTGCCTTGTGATGTGAAAATGTCCAGACAAAATGTGCAGATCGTGAGTTTTTATGAGTTTCCGATCGTAATTTATTTGAGTTCTATTTATCACAGAGTTCCAAAAATCATATATAACCTGTGTGAGGGTTTCTATTTTCGTAAATTAAAAAAAAAAGGCAAAAACGTAACTCAACGCACTCAACGCATGACAAGTTATAACGTAACATTACGTTTCTGGCATTCAAAGTGTTAATATGCAGGTTTAAAAGGGTGGAATTTGCATTTCATGACTACAACACATTTGATGAATAAAGCCTATAATCTAAGTCAGCATGACTAAATGAGAAATTATTTTATTTTGGGAAGGCTCCACGGGCTGCATTAAATAGCTCCGCTGGCAGCATCTGGCCCCCTGGCCTTAGTTTGCCCAGACCTGGTTTAGACAGTCCACTGATGGAAACACCACAAATAGTTTGTTTAAAGGATGCAAATGTCTGTGACGGACAAGGTGGCTAAAACCTAAATGTGCCTGGATCTGTGGCTAGCATGATAGCAGAGAGGTACGACTGTCTCTCGACTAGCTAATGTAGCTAAATCATAGAATAAAACAGTTGCTGAAGAACCAGAATTAAACCCCACACTGGTGTCCAGTGCCCAGGTGGGGTTGGTTGCTCTCACCTCTCCATGATGGAGAACTCCGGTCTCCACAGGTAGTCTTTGGGAACGCCGAACTCTGTGATGCCACAGAATTCTCTGGGGTCCCAGCGGAGGAGCTCATTGGCCCAGGACTGCAAGGGGGAGGACAAGAGAAAGATGTGAGGGAGATTGGGAGAGATATGTGTGTGTGTGTGTGTGTGTGTGTGTGTGTGTGTGTGTGTGTGGCCCAGGACTGCAGGGGGAGGACAAGAGAAAGATATGAGGGAGATTGGGAGAGATATGTGTGTGTGTGTGTGTGTGTGTGTGTGTGTGTGTGTGTGTGTGTGTGTGTGTGTGTGTGTGTGGCCCAGGACTGCAGGGGGAGGACAAGAGAAAGATGTGAGGGAGATTGGGAGGGAAACACCCAAGCCAGTCAACCCGAAAACACACACACACACACACACACACACACACACACACACACAAACTACAATCACACACACACAAACTACAAACACACACACACCATAACTAGGGTAGCCTGACAAGTCAGACTATCACAAAATGTATAGTCTGGTCACGAGTGATAGACCTTCGGATAAGACGGCTAAAACCTCAGTGCAACTAACAAGCCGATTCAAACAACACTAAGCCTGCCCAATAAATTCCAGTCCAGATAGAATGTTGTGATAGGCGTAACATCACAATGCCTGAATACAACCTAGAGCGTTGCAATTGGATTTACACAGCTCAGACACCACTGATGTCTGAGTACAACCTATGGCTGATTGCTAGAAGTACTCGCTGAGTAGCCTAAACTCAATTTGCTACAGCAAGAGTACGTCTAGAGTTCTAGACTAGAGGGTGAGAAGAGGCTGGGAGATCAGATGATAAGATGGGAAATGACAACCCTATGGATCTATAGCTTGACAAGCCAGACAATAACATATAAAGGAAGTGGGGGTGCTAAAATATTGCTAAGGAAATTTGTGTATAGGCCATAGTACTCACATAGACATTGTAGAGCTTTAATCGGGCCTTAAAAGTTAGGCCCGACCCGGCCCGAGCCCGACAGGATTCTGCCCGAACCCGTTTCAGCCCGAATGAAGTTGCTTTTTTCAAAGCCCGAACCCGTTTACAGCCCGACAAATTCCACTGCACGCACACAGCCATATGCGCCGGAAGCAGGGATGCAGGGATGCATTTAAAAATCCTAACACTGCACGAAATTCATATTTGCATCAGCAGTCACTTTCTACTGTTCATGTTAGGAATTAATCCAATGCCTTGCTGCCCCTAGACATATGATCCCTGGACCCCGCACAATGGCAACAAAATAATGTTTAAACGTGATTTGCGATAAGCCTATGCAAGGCAACGCAGTGCATTGTAAAGTCTGTGAAAAGTTATTCTTTTCGTGCGCAGAAATCAGTCAAATCGATATGAGCTTGCAAATTCAAGCAGTAATATGGATAAACTTTCCTGAAAGAAATGAAGAGCGACATGCTGTTGGCGAGTAGGCTAGAATATTTAAATTGCTGCTGTGCTCCCGTATTACAACCTGTCCTGTTTCATGTTAGGAATTAATCCTATGCCTGGCGTGGATGGGGTCAGGCAGGCAGTTCCGCACACAATGAATGACGGCAAAATTGAGTTGTTAAAACTTTTTTTTAACATAATTTATTGACTGTAGGCTTCAGGCCACTTGGTCTTTCTTGACAAATTAAAATAAATTCTATCTATCGCGATCTATCTCGCGCTAATCGAAATGCATCACCTGATCAGTCAATAACCGCGCAAGCCCGAGCCCGGCCCGAGCCCGAATAAAATGACAGAAATTAAGACCGAACCCGACCCGAACAGTCGGGCCCCGATGGGTCCCGTCGGGTTCGGGCAAAAATCTTAAGCTCTAAGACATCGTATATAGTAATCCATATCAGATAATAAAGAATTGTGGGTCCCTTGAAAGGATCTAAAACACACACACACACACACACACACACACTCACCACAATTAAGTTCACTCCCGTCGTCAGGCTCTGGTGCTTTTCATTCTGTGGCAAACATTACATTCACATTTGTGCTTTTAGCAATGTAATTACAAATTACAGAATAAACTACAAATTACAGTACTTTGAAAATACACTTCCATTTATGATGACAAGCAAGAAAATCTGCCACCTGTTCACTGATATGCACATACACACTTACTATATCTACGATGACATAGACGAAGAGATCGACAGTGGCGTTGGTGGCAGTCGTCCAATCCTTGACGGGTCGGACGGCTGAGAGGCTATAGTTGTTTGGTCCCAACCCCAGGTGTTCCAGCAGAGACAGGTAACTACAGGTAAGAGGCTCTGCACACACTGCACCTGAATTACATCACATATGAGGACACACAACTATCTGAGCACCTGTATTAATACAGGTAGATACTGTATACATACACACAGTACCTGAATTACATCACATATGAGGACACACAACTATCTGAGCACCTGTATTAATACTGTATCTATACTCACTGCACCTGAATTACATCATATTTGAGGACACACAACTATCTGAGTACCTGTATTAATACAGGTAAATACTGTATCCATACACATTGTACCTGAATTACATCACATATGAGGACACACAACTATCTGAGCACCTGTATTAATACAGGTAAATACTGTATCCATACACACTGTGCCTGAATTACATCACATATGAGGACACACAACTATCTGAGCACCTGTATTAATACTGTATCTATACTCACTGCACCTGAATTATATCATATTTGAGGACACACAACTATCTGAGTACAGATAGTATTTACAATTTTTGGAAATTTGCAAGAGCTCTCCACATTTTTCACAATTAAGTCAGAGACAGCTGTTAGGAACATGTGCATGAGCAACTTTTATTCTGACTTCAATCGAAGATTGCTTAATTGTTAAAAGTTACATTTTGAAAACATCTGTTTAGTATCTGTGCATACCCAAGTCAGTGGGCTGCAAATCAGAATGGCATAAACTCAGTAGCATAACAAAAGCTTTGGATACAATTGAATGGCATGACTCAAGCCGCTTTGGACATAACTAAATGGCATAACTCACACAGCTTTGAGCATAATTGAAAGGCATACAGTACCTCACACAGTTTTGGGCATAATTGAATGGCATACATTCAATGGTGTCTGGTTGTCTAGTTGGATTTACTGAAATACTTTCAACTCCATTGCAAGACCAGACCAAAGTTTCCAAAAGAAAATGAGCATCACGTAGCATCTAACCACATCACGTAGTCGTCCTAGTTCCACCATATCCATACACACTGCAGCCCCTAAATACAGTATCCATAGAAACCGCCCTTAACTACAGTATCCATAGAAACCACCCTTAACTACAGTATCCATACACACTGCACCTTAATCATATCACATATGAGGATACACACATCCATTTGAACAGAACACTTACCTACCATATAATAAAATAGAGATTCATTCTTATTGTACGTTCACACCAAGAGCTACTAAAGCTGTACAATCACCAGAAGTCATTCACTTTCTATGGCCAGGAGCGACAAAAGCTGCAAACGCTACTAGCTGTGAAAGTTGGGCGATTTGAGCGCCTAAAAAAAAGTAAACAAATAAAAAAAATGTAAAAAAAGATACATTTTATGCAAATTAGCTATGACGCATTTCAGCTATAAATCTGAACCACTGTGCTGTAAACAGAATGACGACAGACACATCATGAAAGATTAGAACAACTTGAGCGAACACAGGAATTTGCTTTTTTGGGCAACCAAATTCAACAAAAAGCGATTTTACAGTTGTAGTAGCTCATGATGTGAACTTGTTATGGTTAATGGGAAATCTTTCTTCTTCTACCTGTGTGTGTGTGTGTGTGTGTGTGTGTGTGTGTGTGTGTGTGTGTGTGTGTGTGTGTGTGTGTGTAATCAGTTAATGAGCGATATTTCTAATCCCACATGTCGGTAATGTATTCTCAGTAATGTACACACACGCATACACACACACACACACACACACACACACACACTAAAGGACAAACTCACCTATGGCAGCAGTGAAGGTTAGGAGTATCCAGAGACACATGGTTACCTGTCCACCTGCACACCTGTCCGTCACCCTCAGGTATGAGCCTCAGATCTCTCAGGTGAGTCTCTTGTAACACCTGCAGTGCCCCAGGTAAACTCTCGACCACACCTCAATCCATACATACACGGTTTAACTTCAGATTGAGGAAGAGAGATATAGTACAGAATCACAGAAAGAGATAGTAATGCACATAGTATTTACATGCACTCAGTGCACACATAAGTACTTACTATGGAAACACACACACGCACGCACACACACACACACACACACACAGATGGTTTGGTCTGGTGTGTCATTGGTTCAGGTTTCCCACTTCTCTGTTTGCCTTTATTTGGACCCTTTCTGCACAGTCGGCCTGGAAAAAAGATCAACAAAGAGATCTATCTTGTGATGAATGTCACGGAAATGAGAATGTCAGACAATATGATTGTGTGTTACACACACACACACACACACACACACACACACACACACACACACACACTCACCTGGGCACAAGGTGAAGTACACAGACATGAATCATAAATCACACAAATTAAAAAGAAGATTAGCCTACAACATTCTCCACGGTATTACAACAAATCTTTATTTAACAGATACACAAATGACTGTGTGTGGGAACCTGACAATATGATTCATTTGAGCTACATCATAAAGAGGTTTTTACATTTTTTTTTAAATTTTTTTTTAACAAATGCTTTAAGTTAAAATTGTTAAAACGATTGATTTTGTGGTTATACCCCATAAAGAAACATTTGGTTATATTTATTTTAAAATTGAAATAATATTGCTTTTTCATGTTTAAGCTTCACTACTTCGTGCTGCAAACATGCATTTTTTTCTGCCTATGCTTGGCCATGTGAGTAATAATGCTTTTTTTTTACACACATTACTACAATGTAACAGACTAATAATAACTCATATGCACTTTGTTTCATATGCATTTTTTGTAACAACATATTTGTAGAGATATTCTGGTTAGACCAGTTGGCATGAACTTTAATACTTCAGCAGCAGAAAAGGATCATCATAATCATATACAAATCATAATCATAAATGCTACTAACTTTTCATCCTAAATTTGATCAAATTGGGGTCAAAATGGGGTAACTGATTAAAATTTGTGGACAACAATGTGACAACTATTTTGCAGAGGTCATATCATTTGACATGTAATTTATTGAATGGATATTAGCCTAGAGTATAATTATTTAATTGCACATTTTATGTGAGTTACCAACCCTGACCCTCAGCACATCTTGCCATAAGATCTATGACACAATACTCACAAAAAAAAAAAAATACTCAAATGATAGTTACACCACCTGACACAATCCCCATATTAATCAAAATAATTTAGAACAATGGTGTTTTATTACTTTGGTGCAACATTAAAAAGGACTAAATTATATAAGATTATGTCAATTTCACATTTTTGTGTGATAAGTGTAATGTTTTGGCCAATATTTATTTTGGTTATACCATAATGACATTTTGACAGTAATTATTTTGTTATTACATCAAAATGGGATAAAAACCAGATTTTGAAAGATTTTCAGGTTTTAACACTTTTTAACAAGTGCCAACAACAAAATTGAGTTTCAAATCATTGACCCAACCACCCTACCTTGGGAAGACAAATACTAGATCTATATAGTCTGACCTATATAGCCTGCGCCACTACTTCCTGTAACTGCATGAAATTTCGCGATCAAGTTTCATTTCTGAACGTAGTCGCGGAAGCCAGGCTAAGATCTATACTGTACAATAATTTCACTTTATTAGGAATCAAACCAGTAACAAGGTCTACAATAGGAGTCAAACTAATTTCTTTTAACACTATCCCTGCCTCTTGTCTTATTGTATATTAAATCATTTGACTCATGGGGTTATGAAAACCACTCTTCCCAAATCCAAGCTAAAAATATAGAAACACCACAAATATAAATCAGGAAGTAAACTATGTTGATGCACTTGGCCGCCGTCTTCAGGCGCAGACAGGCCTTCCCATGATGCTCTAGGAGGTCACAGGTCATGTGTGTGCGTTGCGCTTTCCCATGATGCACTGGCAGGTCAGAGGTCATGTGTGCCCGCATCGCCTGCAGCTCTGCCAGCATGAGGTGGAGCACAGACGTGTCATGTTCCTTCCTGTCTGCAGAGCCATCCACACTGAAGCTGTAATCTTCAGGAGTAGAAGAAAAGACAAACTTTAGATCAATAGACTTAAATCATGAAAGACCAGGAAAAACTACTCTTTAGACCTTCATATGGAATGAAATGAAATAGAAATCCTTTATCTCCTGCCTGACTCTGATTGGAAGCTTTCCCATCACTCTTCTCTGACCCATCTGTTTGATTGGCTGTTTCCCCATCACTCTTCCCTGACCCACCTGTCTGATTGGTTAACTCATCACTCTTCCCTAACCCACCTGTCTCATTGGCTGTTGCCCCATCACTTCTGTGACCCATCTGTTTGATTGGTTAACTCATCACTCTTCTCTGACCCATCTGTCTGATTGGTTAACCCATCACTCTTTTCTGACCCACCAGTCTTATTGGCTGTTTCCCCATTACTCTTCCATGACCTACCTGTTTGATTGGCTGTTGCCCCATCACTCTTTTCTGACCCACCTGTTTGATTGGCTGTTGCCCTATTACTCCTCCCTGGGTTTCTCCAGCTGAGGGCTTTTGCATCACACTTTGAGGCCATCCGCATCAGGAAACTGACAGTGACGGTCTCCACGATGCTGCAGGCAACAAATATGAAGACCCCCGTGCAGAACATTCCTGTGGACATGAAGATCAGACAGAAGTGCTCATGGCTGTTCATTAGCCTAGAACTCTAGACGTACTCTACCAGTAGCAAATTGATTTGGTCAGTGGATATGTCTAGCCATAAGCCATAGGTTGGACTCAGACAACGGTGATGTTTAGCCAGTCACAAAGCTCTATGTGGACAGAGAGTCGTTGGGTGGGCTTAGCGTTGTTTGAATTGTCTTGTTCATTGATCTTGATCGGTTTTAACCATCACAGACAGTTGTGAATGATTCCGCCCCAAGGATCTATCTAACGTGCCAAGACTGTGGCTTGTCAGGCTAGCTGTCCATTGCGCTGCCTAAATAAATACCAAGTGGATTCTTTACTGAATCCCAATAGTCTATTAGTGTATATTCAATATATCTTTTCCAAGTGACAACCCCTGTGTCTGTGTGTGTGTTTTTTTTTTTGGGGGGGGGGGGGGGGGGTCGTGCTGGTGTGGACTGACCAATTACAGGTGTTTTCTGGTGTGTGGACGGTAGAATATCATGGAGGATGAGCAGCAGCACAGATATGGCCAGTAGGATGGTAACCTTGAAGCCCAGCTTCTCCCCTCTGGACTCATTCATGAAGTAGGACACCAGGTCCAGAACCAGGAAGACAAAAACAGGAACCAGGAAGTTGATAATGTACAGCTGGGGTCTCCTGGCGATGGTGACCTGTACAAAGAAACCACATGCAGCACAGGACTCAGGAGAGGTTGCTCTTGCCACTTTAAAGACACTTCAGGAGGCAGACTTTAAAGGATAGCTCTGGAGTAAGTTTAAGTATAACCCTGTTGCATGAGCCTTCTAACAGCAATATATTTCACATGGAATGAAAGAAATCCGAACAACATAGACCTAACACGAACACGACACACGTTACATTGAGTCAACGGCACCTCAGATCTTACTTTCAGTTTTGAATAATTAGGTTACAGTGATTCAGTGTAAAGTGCTTGTTCGCTTCTGTGTTTGCGTTCGGTCTATACTGTTCCAAATTATTTTGTTCCACTCGCTAACTGGTGCTTTTAGCATGCTCCTTCAACAGGGCTGTGCTTGAACTCACTCCGGAGGTATCCTTTAAAGGAAAGAAACTCTGGCATAGTTTTTGAGTTCTGCATTTTCCTCTATGGTCCAGCTCTGTTCTCACCCAGCCCTAGGTCGAGCCTGTGACCTGCAGTACTGGTGCTATCTGAGAAGGTTCAATGGGAGGAAAACGTTCCCCTATGTGCGCACTTCCGGTGAGGTACTGCACATTAGGGGCGCTCGCACGCAGTGGCTGGGGTTTAATGAAGCTTGTCAAAAAATTGCAAAAACAGTTTGGCAACCTCTAACCTAGGACATCTGGAGAAGTGAAACGGCATCAAGCTGGCCTACATCTTAGCAGTTAAAGATATGAGGCCCTACCAAAGCTAGACAAGATAATGTTCATTTCATACCGTGTACACTAGCTGGTCCCACACATCCCTGGGGCTCATGGTGAGGTTCTCCTTGGAGACGTGGATACTGATGAGGTCCCATTCCCCCTGAGACTGGAACACCATCAGGGAACCCGTTGTCACATCCGAGGAGTTTGAAGAGAGGAACAGAAGCAGCCTGTCGTCTGTGTGTACGTGTGTGTATGGGTTGGGGTGGGAACACACACAGATACGAGTAGACACGAGTAGACACACATCAGTGTGTGCTTTTGGAACGTAAACATGAGAGTCTGCACTACATGTGAATGTTAACGTAACTGCAAGTTGTACATAGCAGTTGGATTCAACATCCAACGTGATGTCCTGCAACAATCTTCAAAGCCCTGACAGCATTGGACCCTTACAATATATTTGAGTGGGGGTCCAATCTTGTAAATTAAGGTAACTTCATCTAGTGTTTCACGTCTTCTATAAACTTGTCCACAATACATAACAATCTTGAAAATGTCCACAATACATAACATGAAGCCAGTTGCCTTACTGCACAACCTTTCTGCATCATCATCACATATCTCAGCTTTACTAGCATTTTGCCCCTTAACCTGCATGCTTTGCTTTGAGTGGGGCAGTAAAGGGTGGTTAGCCTTCATCTGCAGAAGGGTGCCAACTACGATCTCAGCTACCAGGCCCTTTTTTTATGATGGCTTTGTTCACATGCCTCAGCTTGAGGCTGAGACTTTGCAAGAATCAGGGCACCAATTTTGCTGGAAATCCTTAACAGCCTACTGTGATGGGAAAGGTGTTTGTATGCATCCTTTGATGAGAGCTTTGTTTTTTTCTGTTGGTATCAACAGCTTTGTTCTATATTCTGTATTGGCCTTGCTCCACTAGCGGTGTTGTGTTGTAATTTCCAAGGCCCGAGTGACCTTGGCAAACTATGCCAATAATTTCTTGCTGCTTCCAGTTGGGTGTCTTAGTGTACAGGCTTGCAGAGCTGAAAGACGGAGGACCACCCAGCTACTTTTGCAGAAAACTTGCTTGCCCGAGTCTACCTCTTCCAAGCGTACTAGCCTACTGTAATCCAGCACGGTACACCTAGTGTGAGTACGCCCTTACTGTACAGATTCATAGAGCTGAAAGAAGGAGGACCACCCAGCTACTTTTGCAGAAAACCTGCTGCACGGCCTCTCCATTACATCAACTTGTGACATGGGGAAATCATACTGGAGGGACGGCCACTGGAACCACTGAACTAGATACAACTGAACTGGATTCAACTGTACTAGATTCGACTGTAAAGGATTCAACTGTAATGGATTCAACTGAACAGGATTCTCTGCCAAGACAATGAGGTCACAGACGCAATATAAATTCCAAATCATGTTCTGGATCACCGATCGCCACCAAAATCGAATCAGTTCATGCTCGTCCCAATATACACATTGTCCGAAAATGTCATACAAATCCATGCAGTACTTTTCGAGTTATCCTGCTGACAGACAAACAGACAGACAAACCAACTCGTGCGAAAACATAACCTCCTAGGCAGAGGTAATAACCTGAGTAAATAAAAAACATATCCCTGAAAAAACTCACTTTTGTTCATAAAGGATGTGATTGTAAGTGTGCACCGCTGTATGTCAAAGGGGAACTTGTAGAGATCCATCTTGCAGGTGCTGGTGATCTTGTAACTTTCTCCAGAGTAGACGTAGCCAAACCACATCAGGTTCAGTTGGTCACTATCAGCATAACTCTCCTTTCTCTCTGTACTGGAGAGATGGGCACAGCAGACATTCATGTTCAGCCTGTTCTGAATGATCTGTAATACAATGCTGATAGAGCAGACACTGAGCCTTATTGTTCAAGTCCAGTGCATCTTTACACCTAGTATCATGTCTACCGTTCATGGGCCTTTATTGAGCGGAAAACATTAGAATCTTTTCTTTTTTTTTGTATTCACCGATTTTATTTGTAAAAACCAAGTTCACACATTGAAATACAACAAATCAGTAACCATACACTCCCCACCCCCTGCCCACACACACACCCCCAACCCAACCTCAGACACCATTCATCTGACTCAATAAGATATAATTAGACTCTTTTTAAAAAAGGACAGTGGTAAATGCATATACTCCTAACCCCTAGCAGTTCAGTTTGCCTTCCTATGCAATTCCACTCAATTCTCATCTCCCTTCAAAATTCCAGTCTGGGGTTCAGGAGGATGCATCCCACACTGGCCAAAAACTTACGATAGGCTATGTATACGTTCAGTTAAGGGCTGATCCACTCTTTTTGAATTTAAACACCTCCCGTAAGCAATTGTTTCTCAGAGGTGGACCTGTGGAACATAGGAACTAACTCTGCCTAGAGCTACTTAGCAAGGCAGCTAAAACTCAGGAATGTCAGCCATTTTTTTGTTACCAAAGTGGCTAAAACTCAAGGATTTTAGTGTCTCAATTTGCAAGGTGGATAAATAAAACCCATGGATACAAATGTCTGTGGCGGACAAGGTGGCTAAAACCTAAATGTGCCTGGATCTGTGGCTAGCATGAAAGGAGAGAGGCACATCTTGTCTCTTGACTAGCTAATGTAGCTAAATCATAGAATAAAACAGTTGCTGAAGAACCAGCATTAAACCCCACACTGGTGTCCAGTGCCCAGGTCGGGTTGGTTGCTCTCACCTCTCCATGATGGTGAACGCCGGTCTCCACAGGTAGTCTTTGGGAACACCGATCTCTGTGATGCCACAGAATTCTCTGGGGTCCCAGCGGAGGAGCTCATTGAGCCAGGACTGCAGGGGTAGGAGGAAGAGAAAGGAGGCGAGAGAGGAGAAGGGGAGAGAGAGGGAGACAGAGGAGGATAAGAGGGAGAGGTAAAGAGAAAGGAAGCAAGAGAGGAGAAGGGGAGAGAGAGGAGGATAAGAGGGAGAGGTAAAGAGAACAGAAGCGAGAGAGGAGGACAAGAGGGAGAGGTAAAGAGAGAGGAGGTGAGAGTGGAGAAGGGGAGAGAGAGGGAGACAGAGGAGGATAAGAGGGAGGACAAGAGAAAGGAGGTGAGAGAGGAGAAAGGGAGAGAGAGGGAGGAGGTAAAGAGAAAGGAAGCGAGAGAGGAGAAGGGGAGAGAGAGGGAGACAGAGGAGGATAAGAGGTAAAGACAAAAGGTACAGAACAGGTAGGAGGAAAAGAGAGAAACCCGGCAATGAATAGTAAGACAAGATGGAGAGGAGGAGAGGAAGAAGAGGAGTAAAAGAATGGAAGGAGAATGGAGAAGAGGGGGATAATGAGACAATAGGATGGAGAGGTGGAAAGGAGAAGAGGGGGATAATGAGACAATAGGATGGAGAGGTGGAAAGGAGAAGAGGGGGATAATGAGACAATAGGATGGAGAGGTGGAAAGTAAGGAGAGAGGAGGAACATGGGAGGAGAGAATGGAGAAGAGGAAGAGAGGAGGAGAATGGGAGGCAAATAAGAAAGGAAGAGAGGATGAGTGGAAAGGAGTAATATTGTGTGTGTATGTATGCGTTTGTGTGTGTGTGTGTGTGTGTGTGTGTGTGTGTGTGTGTGTGTGTGTGTGTGTGTGTGTGTGAGTCAGATAGGTCAGACTATGCAACTCACCACACCTACATAGGCTCCAAACGTGAAGCTCTGAAGCTTCTCATCCTGGCTCAAGATGAAAGAGACAACCAAATTAAAACAGTACATGCCTGATGTAACGGAGGCCAGCTAGCTCGGCGGCAGTACATTTAATTCATCACCACCCACTTCCTTGGGCACAAAGACACACACACACACACACTACACTTGTAATGATGTAGACACAGATGTTTATAATAGACATTTATGATTACACATATGCGCAGAGATACACACATAAATAACACACCACAATTTCAATGATTTAGAGGTGCTCACACACTCACCACGTCTATGATGACATACAAGTAAAGGTCCACAGTGGCGTAGGTGGGAGTCGTCCAGTTCCTGACGGGACGGAAGGAAGTGAGGTCATAATTGTTGGGTCCCAACCCCAGGTGTTCTCGCAGAGACCGGTAACTACAGGAAAGAGGCTCCGCACACACTGCACATGAATCACATCACATATGAGGACACACAACCATCTGAATCACATCATATATGAGGACACACACTGCACCTGAATCACATCACATATGAAGACACACACTGCACATGAATTACATCACATATGAGGACACACAACCATCTGAATCACATCATATATGAGGACACACACTGCACCTGAATCACATCACATATGAGGACACACACTGCACATGAATCACATCACATATGAAGACACACACTGCACATGAATCACATCACATATGAGGACACACAACTATCTGAATCACATCATATATGAGGACACACACTGCACCTGAATCACATCACATATGAGGACACACACTGCACATGAATCACATCACATATGAGGACACACAACCATCTGAATCACATCATATATGAGGACACAAACTGCACCTGAATCACATCATATATGAGGACACACACTGCACCTAAATCACATCACATATGAGGACACACTGCACCTAAATCATATCACATACATACAACATGCATGGACATGCAACAATCAGAGCACATTACAGTGGCTTTATACAAGTTATAACATAGGTTGAAGTGAACATGAGCTTCACATTACTATGAAAATATTTTTCATATGCTACCTATACCAAAGACACAAACATCTCACCACAGACTAATTATGCCCATTTCAAATTGCAGAGCTTGCAATGCAGTACAAAGGGAAATGCTGGAGGCAGTAAGGTACAGTAGGTACTCTGTCTATCTAGACGACTTTATAACATTCACATCATAAGCAGCATAAGCGTAAAACATTCAAGTCATAAGCAGTGACCCATTAGTAGCTCTTGCTGGAGACAGTCAGGTACAGTAGAAACTCTGTCTATGTCAGACCTGGGCAAACTGAGGCCCGGGGGCTACATGCGGCCCGTTGAGCTATTTAATCTGGCCCATGGAGCCTTTCCAAAATAGAATAAAATAGAATAAATGATTATAGGCCTGATTTTATCAAATTTGTTGTATTCATGAAATACAAATCCCCCTTATATCCCTGCATGTTAAACTAGAGTTATGTCCTCTGAAGAAAGTGGGGCTACTGGTTTGAGACTTTGAGCCAATCTACCAGCATCAACCCCCATTAACCGGTAAACTATTACTGTAACACCTGACTCGCTAGTCCAAATCTAAAACCCAATGTGGCCCTTCGGCCAAAATAATTACCTTCCCTGGTCTATCTAGATGACTTTAAACTCTGTCTATCTTTATAACATCCACATTACAAAGTCATAAGCAGGGAGCCACTAGAAGCTTTTCCTGTTAGAATTCCTTTTAGATGTCCTTTTAGAACTAGAAAAAAAATCAATACAATTGTTCTCGGACTTGGTTTTAGGGGTTTCGTTTTTATTTATTCTGCCTAGGTGTGCAATGCAACTGGTTTCTATAGTGATGCGGAAGTAAACAATCAACAATCGCTACAGTAGATAAAACCAAAGGGATGATTTAATCTGTCCTGCAGTGCCAACACTTATAGCTTGCTGCTGATCGATTACGTGAGCGATAATGTATCGTCTGCTTGTCATTATGAAGTCAAGTCACTAAATTATGTGTCCAGGACCTGACTACTACAAGCCTGCCCGGCACTAGTGAAAAACCAAGTGTCACACCAAGAGCTACTAAAGCTACAAAATCACTTTTGTTGCTCAAAAAAGCAGCTGCTAAAATGTCTGGGTTCGCTCGAATCGTTCTATCGCCCAGGATGTGCCTGTTGTCATCCCATTTACAGCGCAGCGTTTAGATTATACAGATGAGACGTATCATAGCTAATCTTGCATAAATTTGACAGTCGCTCAAATCACCCAACTTTTACAGCTCTTGCCCATAGAAAGTCAATGACTTCCGGCGATTTTACTGCTTTAGTAGCTCTTGGTGTGAATGTACAGTCAGAAGTCATGTACAAACAAGCTTTGTTATTGCCCTCTTAAATGACCCTGAACACAGAAGTGCGCGCACACACACACACACACACACACACACACACACACTAAAGTGCAAACTCACCCATGGTAGCAATGAGGCTCATTAGCATCCAGAGACGCATGGTTACCTGTCCACCTGCACACCTGTCCGTCAGCCTCAGGTATGAGTTTTACATCACTCAGGTGAGTCTCTTATAGCATCTGCAGTGACACAGGTGAACTCTCCACCACACCTGTACACACAGGGCAGTTATTCGACTGTAACCTGATGTCGCTTTACCATAGACTCTTTATGCAGTTCATATACAGAATGTATACATAAATACAATTCTTTGAAATATCAGGTCACACACACACACACACACACACACACACACACACACACACACACCTAAATATGTTCAGACAACCATGAAGGCTAGCAGTGCCTGAAACAGACACACACACACACACACACAGATACTCAAAGAGCCATGAGACATGATCCTTGTCTACTACAGAGTTAGTCACACAAACAGACAGAGACAGATATATATATATCAGAGAGAGAGAGAGAGAGATTGTTTGCTGTGACATAGGGTCAGGTTTCCCTCTTTAGTCCCTTTCTGGACAGTGGAGCTGAAAAGGGTCAGCAAATAATCCTGTTTAATGACTTAATGGAAAGATGAGAAGTTTCTAGACACACACAAAATATTACTAAACATATGTATACACACACACACACACACACACACAGAGAGAGAGAGAAAGTCAAACACACACCCATCAAACACAGACAGAGAGACGCTCATAGAGCACATTTGGTTGATGGTGGCAGTCCACTGACTCCAATGACCATGTTCATTTCTGTCCTTCAACAGTGAGTTTTCTGATGGGTGTATCATCCTGCCCTGGAGCCACAGGTCTTTATGCAGGCCATGTGCTTCAGGTCAAGTGCAAATAAAAGAGACTTTTGACCATTTTACACATTTTGTGTTCCTCAAACTGTCAATAAATTGATCAAATTCGAAATCTAAATTGGTGCCATTTGTTTTGACTTTTTCCTGAAAATACATCCAGTCTATGTTTCTATTATACTTTTGTGTTTACAAACACACACACTCACACACATAGAGATGTAAACACTCGGCTGGTTGTTTTATTGCATGGCTTACTTGAGAAGGTCATACTGTATTTACACTCAGATCAGATCTTCTGGTAGCCTGGCGAATGCCAAACTAAAATCACAAGTGATATTTAGTCTGGGGACCTACCTATTGCATTTCTCGTAGCGGAAGCATCGTTTACAATTGTCCATAGCCGTTTATTGGGCGCTACGAATGTCTATCATAGCGTCTGTACATACCTCGGAGCCAATACCAGAGCCACCACGTGACGTAAAATGCAATCGAGGGCCGTACAACCGTACAAATCCCTTTTTGTTCTGCGATTGGATACCGAAAGTAAGCGAGAAAAACGGCCATGGTCACCATGCTCCTCTGCAGAGTGAAATGAAATAAGCTCGCAAAGGAGCATGGGAATTCCCAGGCTAATCTTCTGGATTACCAGAGCATAATCAACAGGTTTGTGGCTTTCA
>JAODXP020000168.1:0-17500 GCA_027497455.2 Sardinella longiceps
ACACACACACACACACACACACACAGCCCTCTGTTGCTCACTCTCCTAACCTATGACAGTACACCTACACAAACGCACACACACACACACACACACCTACACACACAGCCCTCTCCTAACCCATGACAGTGCACTTCCACGCTGCACCAAATTCACTGAGGCCACAGCAAACAGGTAGGTAGTATTGATAAGCAGAGACAATGAGGACCCGTGCAGAGAGGAGGAGACACAGCGACTCAGCAACAGGTGCCACCACAACAACCGACCCCTCAATATGGACATAACCTTAATAAAGAGCTGATTATTGATTTAAGATATCCTCCAGACAAGCACACCCCACTGACCATAAATAACCTTCCAGAAGAGATTGTTCAGTTTCTGGGCATCCACATCACACACAACTTCACTTGGACCTACAGTACACAAAGAAAGCCCAGCGATGCCTCTATTTTCTGCGGAAACTTAATTCATAACAGTCAGTGCTCTATTACAAGTCAACTTTATGCACCGTCTCATTATAGACCCCTGTCTTGTCCCTTGGCATGTCTTAAATTCTCTACCTTATATTTAACTCCGCCAAGGAGGTGATGTTTTCGCCGGCGGTCTGTCTGTGTGTGTGTGTGTGTGTCTGTCTGTCTGTGTACATGATAACTCGAAAAGTATGGATTTGGATAAAATTTTCAGACAACGTCTATATTGGGATGAGTAAGACCTGATTTGATTTAGGTAGTGATCGGTTATCCAGATCACCATCTGTGACCACATTACCTTGGCGGAGGTCAGCGCTCTCCGAGCACTTTTCTAGTTTTAAAGTGTGTTCACTCAATGTAACCGGTCTCCCAAAATGTCTTTATGTAGTTTAAACACTATAAGACTCTTGGTGAAACTTTTTTGTTTAGTTTTTTTCCTAAGTCACAATGTAGACTAGTGTAGCCTATATGGTGGAAGTGATAAACACTTGTTTTTGCGCCGGTGCACGAGTGACATAACGCCACGCTGTCGGTTATGAGACTGACCTTAAACTCTCTGACGCCACTGCTCACAATGACACACATTCTATACACTACTCCACGGCTGACAAATCCAAACATTTCACAATGTGTAACCCAGACACACACACACACGCTCGCGCGCACACACACACACACACACACTCACACACACACACACACTCACACTCACACACACAAACTAGAGGTGTAATAGTTGCCACTTCACCAGTGCAGGTCAGGCTGACCCAGATGTGTGTGTGTGTGTGTGTGTGTGTGTGTGTGTGTGTGTGTGTGTGTGTATCAGGATTCCTGAGGACTGCAGCTTTCTCTGACTTGTGTAAATGCCACAGATAAGAGCAGAGTATGTTTTTGTGCGTATGTGTGTGTGTGTGCATAAGAGCAGAGGATGTGTGTGTGTGTGTGTGTGTGTGTGTGTGTGTGTGTGTGTATAAGAACAGAGGATGTGTGGCCCATCCCTAACCTGACATAAACCTGCTTCTGTAACTCCAGAGATAAGAACACAGGATGTTTCCAGACCTTACCCTCTGGTTGGAGTTTGGGTTAAAAATTGACATAAACCCGCTTCTGTAACTCTACAGTTCCCGTGGTGATTATGTTACTGAACCTGTTGTTATTTACATAAACCCGCTTCCATAACTTCAGAGTTCCTGTAATGATTATATTACTGAACCTGTTGTTATTTACATAAACCCACTTCTATAACTTCAGAGTTCCTGTAATGATTATATTACTGAGCCTGTTGTCTAGGCAAATGATACCCGTGTCCATCAGGAGGAAAGGTGAAAGGCCAATCCAAAGTGATGTGTACAGTGATTAATTCATTCTAGATTTAAAAGCACTGTTTATTTTATTTTTTTCTTTCTTATATACATATTTTTTTATTGTATCTTCTTCCCCAAATAGTTTATCAGGATGTTCTGTTCCCTTCTCAGATTTCTGTCTTTGTTGAGCTGCCACATTCTTTTGCGATTGAATCAGGCCTAGAACTTGAACTAAAGGCTAAATTTAACGGCTTTAGGCGACTTTAAATACTAAGGAATAATTTGTATGATATTTTGCGTTGTTCAATGTTGGAACATAGTGTGCAAGGAGATTGCTAAACTGGTCTTTTTTTTGTCTTCTTTGCCCTTTCGGGCCCACCGGTAGCCTGTGACCTTCACTAGTTCGATATGAATGTTGAGAATGACAAGCGGCAATTGTAATGTTTAATGTTAATTCCGGCACAGCAGGCGTTTGCTGATCTCTCTGCAACTTTTGGCGAGTTTGCATTAAAAATGTATTGTAACTTGCATTACTGACAATTGGGGTACACCCTATTTAGCAGTGGGCCTAGAACAGGGCCTTGGGGTACACCATATTTAGCAGCGGGCCTAGAATTGGGCCTTGGGGTACACCATATTTAGTAGCGGGCCTAGAATTGGGCCTTGGGGTACACCCTATTTAGCAATGGGCCTAGAACTGAGCCTTGGGGTACATCATATTTAGCAATGGGTCTAGAACTGAGTCTTGGGGTACACCATATTTAGCAATGGGCCTAGAAATGAGCCTTTGGGGTATATTATATTATATATATACCATAATTCACTTAGGGGTGGTTTGATGATTCATATTGAGCATGTATAAATTGGCCAATCTGAGAAGTAAGTCAGTGTGGAACCAGTTAGTGTGGAACCTTTCATGCTTATCTATTCAAACCTGTGTAGTAAGATGTGTAATTATTGCTATGCTCAATATTGCCACAGGCTGCATTAAGATTTAGTAGAACTAATATTGATATATATGGTATATCCACATCCACAGAGGTCAGGAGGTCACAAATAACTCACTAGGGCTCATTCCATGCTATGATTAGCTCTAACGATTTCCTAGATATAATTTAAATTTTTCATCCAACAAATTTGCTTAAACACAATTTTTTTCAAGAAGTTAGACACTGGCTGGTATTTAGCCAAGACATCAGGATCAAGATTAGGTTTTTTAATAGATTGCTCAATATCAGATGTCTTGAGAGGTGTTGAGACATGCCCTGTTATTAGCGAACATTTACATTTATGCTAGGAAGAAATTATCACATGGGTCTTTAGAGACAATTTATAATGTTATAGTATTGCTATTAGCCATTTATAATGTTATAGTATTTCTATTAACCATTTATAATGTTATAGTATTGTCTCAGCCAGCAGGGGAAGAGCAGCCTTAAAGTAATTATCTGGAGGGAATCAACACGTATTGTTTTATAGTGCCAAGCACTACTGACAGCCACTTCAATTATCAGATTTCGTGCAACGTAGACCGAGTTTGTGAAACGCCAGCTAACACTGACAGAATAGGGCATGTCAAAATGAAATGTACTGTAATAGGTTGACCAATTTACTCCGGATAATTCCTTTAAGATGTGTAGGGACTGATCAGTAGACATTTTGATGAGCTCAACTGCGATTGCTGGTTATTTTATATAAGTACAGGCAGTACTCACGGTGCTCAGACCAATCAATATCTAAATGATTTTAAAAATATCAGCTCAGTACTCACGGTGCTCAGACCAATCAATATCTAAATGATTTTAAAAATATCAATATCTAAATGATTTTAAAAATATCAGCTCACGGCTGGCAAGTAGCCAGTTTTAATTTCACATGTACAGGGTCACATTACTCAACCTCTGACCTTTAACCTTCTTTAAGTGCCCTTCCAACGAGGCCCAGGACGCCTCCAGCAGAGGTAACAAGTTAACTTTGACAGAAGGCGCGCACGCACACGCACGCACGCACGCACACACACACACACTGCACACACACACTTGACGAGCAGGAGATACACTCAATAAGTTTATTTATGCTATTGTACAATCTGCATTTATAACAAATAATAAGAATAAGAATAAAAAAACATCAGGAAGGTGTACAGTATCCAGATGGAGAAAAACAGATGTGGCTGATGGCTCCGCCCTCCAGGGCGTCTGTGGTCCAATCAGAGCTCCAGTGATGGGAAGGGGAGGGACTTGGGCGTCTGTGGCCAATCAGAGCTCCAGTGATAGGGAAGGGGGAGGGGACAGGGCATGAGCGACAGGGCCTGATGTGAAAAGTGTGTGTATGTGTGTGTGTGTGTGTATCTACATTGTACGGATGAGTGTGTGTGTTTGTGTGAATGAGTGTGTAATAATATCTTTGTGTGATTGTATAAGTGTGTGTGATTGTATGACTATGTGACTGGCTGTTTGCATCTGGATGTATGTTTATTATGTTGATCGTGTGTGTGTGTGTGTGTGTGTGTGTGTGTGTGTGTGTGTGTGTGTGTGTGTGTGTGTGTGCAGGATTGACAAAGCTAAACTGATGGTTGAAGGAATGAAAGAATGAATAGAGAGAGAGAGAGAGAGAGAGAGAGAGAGAGAGAGACCAAACACATGAAACAGACAGAGGGAGCGAGAGAGGGATGGAGGGAGAAGGGGGGAGGAGAGAGAGAGAGAGAGAGAGAGAAAGATGGGTGAAAAAGACAGAGAGGAAGCAGCACAGATAGACAGAGGTAGGCAGAGAATGATAGAGTGAAAGAATAGAGAAAAGAGAGACAGAGAAGATGAAGGGAGTCAGAGAGCTATAGCGAAAGAAGAGAAAGAAGAAAAGAGAGAGAGAAAAGAGAGAGAAGAGAGGTAGAGAGAGTGCAGACATACCAACAGAGAGACCAACAGAGATGTGATTGCTAGCGACATGAGAGGGTGTGTATGTTTGTGTGTGTGTGTGTGTGTGTGTGTGTGTGATTGCTAGCGACATGAGAGGGTGTGTATGTTTTGTGTGTGTCTTAATAGATTTATGTGTGTGTGTCTGCATGTCTGAGTATGTGTGTGTGTCTGCATGTGTGTTCATATATACTTGTGTGTGTTAATTGGTATAGATCTGTCTGTATGTATCTGTGTGTGTGTCTCCATGCGTGTGTGTGTGTGTGTGTGTGTGTGTGTGTGTGTGTGTGTGTTACTTGATGTGGGTCTGTTTGCGTGTGTTTGTGTGTTAGTTGGTGTAGATCTGTCTGCATGTCTGTGTGTGTTTGTGTTAGTTGGTGTATGTCTGTCTGCATGTGTGTGTGTGTGTGTGTGTATGTGTGTGTGTGTGTGTGTGTGTGTGTGTGTGTTAGTTGGTGTAGATCTGTCCCTCTGGTGGCTGCGGCAGCTTCATGTTCTCTTTGCACATCATGAGTCTCCTCAGCTCCTGCAGAACCACACGGATGCTGTACGAGTTCTGCCACTTGGCCAGCGCCGACACCGCACGCGTGTCCACCTTAGAGACACACACACACACACACACACACACACACACACAGAGAGAGAGAGAGAGAGAGAGAGAGAGTTATTAGAACCACACGGATGCTGTAGAAGTTCTGGCGTGTATGAAGTGTATGAAGAAAAGTACCCATACTCAAAAGGAGGGAGTATATACTGTATAGTGTATGACGAATAGCACCCATACTCAAAAGGAGGGAGTCTATACTGTATAGTGTATGAAGAAAAGTACCCATACTCAAAAGGAGGGAGTCTATACTGTATAGTGTATGAAGAAAAGTACCCATACTCAATAGGAGGGGATATACCAAATAGTAGGGCTGTCAACGAATATTCAAAAATCAAGTATATATTCAAACTGTTTAAAAAAAAAAAAAAAAAATGAAATTCAAATGTGAAAATTAATACTCAAATGTGGAGAAACACGCCCATGTGCAGAGCGTGTGGGTGCAGGTGCAGGTGTGTGTGTGTGTGTGTGTGTGTGTGTGTGTGTGTGAGAGAGCAGAGCCCACTGGAAACGTCAGCCACTCGGGTGCAGCGCAAAAGGTTGAAAAAAAAAAAACGTTTCTAAAATCTGCGCATCAAGCCCGTGGACCTGGCTAGGTTTGCTATCAAATTTGTGTAGACTAGACTATGCCGTTTGACCATTAAGGATGAAGCTAAGAACGCTGCTTGGTTTAAACCAGGGGTTCTCAACCTTTTGCAAGCTGGGCCCCCCCTAAAGCGGCTTCATTGGAACTGGGCCCCCCTATGCCCTCCCGGTCCCAACCCTTCTACCGGTACACTACCTCGGATGGAAGGATAGGTAGATAGAATTGGATAAAACTTAATTTTGTGTTGTAAACAGCAATATATGTGATGCTTCATGAAAGGCCACATAAAATTACCCAGCCATTGGTTATCATTCCTGACAAAAAAGGTTACTTTTACCTCAATTCTTTTATTCCAAAACTTCTGTTGGGTCAATACCCAAAAACTTGGGCTCCCTGGCATCTAATTCAATAAGTGTATGTCATCTAACATTGTAACAATTAGGCTTGCACAATGTTAACTTATTTGTGAAACATAGGCCTACACAGGCTGTATCACATGAATCAAAAACTTATTCAAAGCTATTTGTCCTTACTTTTAGATTTAAAAAAAAAAGTAAAAAAGGATTGTAGGCCTATTTACTGAAATAAATCATGTAAGAATACAGAATAAGCCATACGTGCAGGAAGGGGAGGCAGAGGCAGAGAGAGAGTGCGTGTGCGCGCACGTGTGTGTGTTGTCTGGGCGCGTCAGGGGGAGAGAGCGATAATGAGTGACAGTGTTGGTGCGTCTCCTCTCTTAATTCTTCTAAATATCATAGGCCTACTTGGGCATTATCAGAACTGGGAAAATAATTGTAAATACCGTAACTAACGCTAGTGTTTATATTACCGGTAGTAAACCAGCTAGGGCAGGATTTTAAGCAATGTTGAGACGGTGAACTGTTCCGTGCGGATATTCTCGACACAACTTGACAATGTCGGCAGCGTCCATAAACCTAGTATTCTTTACCTAACATTTTAGCCTATCTTTGATGACATGTTTCCACGCTAGCTGTCCTTGTCTTTACGAATGCGAAGCTCGGTTTTCCGATCTCGCTTGGAAAGAAATCACACAATTTGTATTTTTGAATGGGCTTTAATCAGCCTATAACACTCAGTGTGGAAAAGTGATGTAGGCGAGTAGTATACGCAAAACTTGAGGTTGATTTGTTTCTGTGTTGTAGTAGACCAACCACTTACATTTCCAACATGGGGATTTATTATTTATTTTTTTGTAATGATTTTTTCCCACCTCGTCCTGAAGCCTACTAGCGCCCCCCTGGGAGAGTCTCCGTGACCCCCCGGTTGAGAACCACCACTTTTCTTCTGCAGCCATTGCCATCGGAAAAGGAAAGTACCTAATGCCATATCGATGACCTAGCTCATATTTGGCTGATAAAATGGCTGATTGTCTTTGTTGTGCCTTAAAATAGCGCTAAATTAATAGCATTAAAACAGTCTGTTTCTGTCTTTATTGGGTCTTAAATAGCGCTAACTTGGATCATTTTGCACCGTTTTGATGGCAACCTGTGAATGAAATTGAATGTTAGCTGCATTCTATAGAAGGTTACTTGTGCGTTGTGTTGGGTGGGCACCGGTCTTTAGTCATGTAGCCATAGATGTGTGTGTGTGTGTGTGTGTGTGTGTGTGTGTGTGTGTGTGTGTGTGTGTGTGTGTGTGTGTGCTGGGTGGGCACCGGTCTTTAGTCATGTAGCCATAATGTGTGTGTGTGTGTGTGTGTGTGTTGTGCTGGGTGGGAGCCGGTCTTTAGTCATGTTGCCACAATGTGTGTGTGTGTGTGTGTGTGTGTGTGTGTGTGTGTGTTGTGCTGGGTGGGAGCCGGTCTTTAGTCATGTTGCCACAATGCGCAATACTAGGTATTCGAATCTTCATGTTTTTTTAGAGCGAATATTCGAAAATCATTCTTGAGCATATTTAACAGCCCTACCATATTTTCTATGAAGAATAGCACCCATACTCAAAAGGAGGGAGTATATGCTGTGTAGTGTATGAAGAATAGCACCCATACTCAAAAGGAGGGAGTATATACTGCATAGTGTATGACAAATAGCACCCATACTCAAAAGGAGGGAGTATATACTGCGTAGTGTATGAAGAATAGCACCCATACTCAAAGTATATACTGCATAGTGTATGGAGAATAGCACCCATACTCAAAGGAGAGTATATACTGTGTAGTGTATGACGAATAGCACCCATACTCAAAAGGAGGGAGTATATACTGCATAGTGTATAGAGAATAGCAGCACCTATACTTAATGGAGTGATGGAAGCATGACACACTTGCACCCATACTACACTTACAGTAGGTGAGTGGAGACAATCACCACACTTTCACACTATTCACACTGGGCTTCACAATCATCTCAAGACTAAATTCACACACACACACACACACACACACACACACACACACACACACACACAAACTTTTACAGATGATTGGTCTCCTGACCCAGCGTCCACACGGCAAGAGACAAAGGGCTTGTGTGTATGTGTGTGTGTGTAACCCAGCATTCCTATGTGTGTGTGTGTCTTTTCTCTGAGGGGTGTGCATAGTGTTAGTAGGTTTGCACTCGTATGTGTGTGTGTGTGTGTGGAGACTGTCTGTTACAGTATGTGTGTGTGTGTGTTTTCTCTGAGAGGTCAGCAGTGTTAGTAGGTTTGCGTTCCTGTGTGTGTGTGTGTGTTTTCTCTTAGAGGTCAGCAGTGTTAGTAGGTTTGCGTTCCTGTGTGTGTGTGTGTGTGTGTGTGTGTGTGTGTGTGTCTCTCAGAGAGGTCAGCGTGTTAGTAGGTTTGTGGGTTACAGTAAAGGAAGAGCTGTTTTAATGGAGCAGAAAAGTAATCCATTAACACAGACTATAGGGCACACACACACACACACACACAGTTCCTACTACTCCCCTGAGCTATTCTTACTGTCCAGGCAAGGAGGGTGTGTGTTTGTGTGTGTGTGTGTGTGTGTGTGCACACGCGCATGTGTGTGTGTGGAGTATTCACCACACCGTTAAAGTTATGTACACCGTCCAGATTGATCTTGGTAACGAAGCGTGTGGGTGTGTGTGTGTGTGTGTGCGTGTGTGTGTGTGTGTATTGAGTACTCACCACACCGTTAAGAGTTGTGTACACCGTTCAGGTTGATCTTGGTAACGAAGCGTGTGTGTGTGTGTGTGTGTGTGTGTGTGTGTGTGTACTGAGTACTCACCACACCGTTAGAGTTGTGTACACCGTTCAGGTTGATCTTGGTAACGAAGCGTGTGTGTGTGTGTGTGTGTGTGTGTGTGTGTGTGTGTGTGTGTGTGTGTGTGTGTGTATTGAGTACTCACCACACCGTTAGAGTTGTGTACACCGTTCAGGTTGATCTTGGTAACGAAGCGTGTGTGTGTGTGTGTGTGTGTGTGTGTGTGTGTGTGTGTGTGTATTGAGTACTCACCACACCGTTAGAGTTGTGCACACCGTTCAGGTTGATCTTGGTAACGAAGCGGACGAATGGGGGGGTCTCTGGGTAGCGGGGGCCACACTCCACCCTCAGACTGTACATGCGGTTCTCATAGATGGTCTACCACACACACACACACACACACACACACACACACACACACACACACACACACACACAGACATACACAGACATACACAGACAGAGAAACACAGACAGGTTTAGAAACTCAAGACTGTACATGCGGTTCTCATAGATGGTCTACCACACACACACACACACACACACAGAGAAACACAGACAGGTTTAGAAACTCAGACTGTACATGCGTGTGTCTCATATGATGTGTGTGTGCGTACGTACACACACACACACACACACAGACACACACACACACACACACACACACATACACAGAGAAACACAGACGGGTTTAGAGAGTAAGACTGTATGTATATGTGTGTGTGTGTGTGTGTGTGTGTGTGTGTGCTCACCCATGGGGGTCCTATGATCATTCCTCTCCACCGGGTGAGGGTCATGTCCTCTGTGTGTGTGTGTGTGTGTGTGTGTGTGTGTGTGCTCACCCATGGGGGTTCTATGATCATTCCTCTCCACCGGGTAAGGGTCATGTCCTCTGTGTGTGTGTGTGTGTGTGTGTGTGTGTGTGTGTGTGCTCACCTGTGGGGGTCCTCTTTAGGTGAGGGTCATGTCCGTCTCCTCCCACCTGGTGAGGGTCATGTCCTCTGTGTGTGTGTGTGTGTGTGTGTGTGTGTGTGTGTGTGTGTGCTCACCCGTGGGGGTCCTATAATCATTCCTCTCCACCGAGTGAGGGTCATATCCTCGTCGTCCTCCAGACCCCAGCTGACTGTTCCATCTCCAACGCCTTTCTGACCCTCCTCCAGCTCCTCCAAAAGCCGGAAATTACGAGGCACCTTCACGCCTGTGGGGCACGCACACACACACACACACACACACACAAACACACACACACACACAAACACAAACGCATATAACGTATATTATGCACACAAGCCATTTGATAAACACACACACACACACACACACACACACACACAATATATCGAATATTATCCCCTGTTCCATTCCTGCGAGAGTGTGTGTGTGTGTGTGTGTGTGTCATTATGAAATGGCTTGTCCAGGTCCTATCTGCTGGACAGGAAACACAGAGTACCTTCACCAGTCTCCGCTGTATAGAAACAAATCCTGTTTATTTGGCCTTTTGTAACTATGCAGCTACTGGCCACTAGGGGGCGACACAAACAGCTGCTGAGGATCTGATCTGATCGGAGTCTGTCATTGGGTTCTTACCCCTTGGTCACACGGGCGATAATATCACTGGTGTTGGGAGACTAGTTCCCATTCATTTTCAATGACAGTAGGAAACGGCGATTAGCCTAGTTGAGGCAACTGAGCAACAGATCGTCTGGTGGGCGGGGAAAAAATAGAAATGCAGGCTATTTTCTGCAAAAGTTGGCCAATTTAACCAGGCGATTTTTCATAAACGCCAATCAGAGTGAAGCCATGCGTGACGGCATACTTTCAAAAAGAAATAGACACCTGTCATGGCGGAGCTAACTCCAAAATCGCATTTATCTGTAACAAACTAAGAAGTTAAGGATTTATGACTTGATATTTTGTAAAACGAGGAGGCAAATGAGGTAAGATAAAACTGAAAATATGGGTTTTGTAACACAAAAATACATCTGTGGCGATATACGTTGTCGCTACCAGATGCATATTTTAGCAACGAACTTCATACGAGTCACGCCTCCTTGGAAAACCGAGTTGCTTGTTCAAATTGCCCAGTTGCCCTCCCGTGTGACCAAAGGGTTAATGACCACTGAACACTCACTCACACTCACACATGTAACATTTACTCACACTCAGACACACACACACCAGTCAAGTCAAACACACACAGTCACAATTGAGTTTATGTAACATGTAGGTAACTCACACACACACACACAATCACAATTTAGTTTAGCATTGCTATGTGTGTTTGTGTGTGTGTGAGCGCGCAAAAGTGTGAATGAGTATGTGTTTGAGTGTGGTAGAAACCTCCCAGTTTCCTTCGTGTGCACACACACACACACACACACACACACACACACACACACCCTGCTAAACCTGCTGGCTGTCTAGTTGAGGCCTGGACAAAACTAGACTGGTGACTGGGAGCAGATAGAATCTCCAAAACCAGACCAGCCAGAGGGCTGAACTGAGACCAACCATCAGGGCATCAGGGCACAGCCTAAGAACAGCAGTCATTCAGGGCCCTGCCTAGAAACCCATGCAAAAGGAACAGTCATCGTTCTAGACCCTGCCTAGGAACAGTAGTGGCCCTGCCTAGCAACCCATCCAAAAGGATCAGCAGTCATTCAAGGCCCTGCCTAGCAACTCATCTAAATGGAAACAACTTTGCTTAAACCTGTTCAAATAAGTAGATAAGTGAGTTCCCAGCTAAAGACATATAGCATATCTGTTTCTAAGCAGTGCCTACATAGAACACACACACACACACACACACACACACACACACACACACACACACACACTTGACTTGTGTTGGCTCATTGAAGGCTGAGTGAAGGCAGGCACCAAGGCTCTGAGCATGTCTGGCCTGTAGTGTGTACTCTGCCTGTGTGATGCACCTTACAGGCGAGGACACACCTTTCCTTTCCCGTCCAAAACACACACTCACACACACACTTCTGCCGTGTTTCCTAGGCTAGCTTCACAACATCCCCTACGACAGATAACATACCGTCATATGATTCCATATTATGTGTCTAATTTCAGGCGCCTCCTAAAACTGTGAGCGTAACGCATCAGTAAGGATGAGGTTCGAGCGTGAGGGGGTTTGCGTTAGGAAACCCCTGCGTCAGTTTAGCATTAGTTACGTGTACTGAATGTAAAAGTCCTAGCCCACAGAATGTGACAGTGCGAAAACAAAATGGCACAATTCCTGCGCAAATAGCTAACGTTAACGTTAAGCCACAACAAGCAGGAAAGAGTAGGAGAAAGCTGCTAGCCATCTAGCCTGGCTAGCTACTTGACAGATGGCAGGAACCTTAAAGCTAACGTTAATGTTAGCCCTTTTTATTCTGTCGTTGCGTCAACTTGAGCAGAATGTAGCTTGTCGAAGAGCTGCGTTCAACAGAATAGGAGTAAGAGACACGCAGCTCGTAAAATGTAGAAAAGAGAAAAGTTGGCAATGGCTTGGTGTGGCCCGCCTGTAGAATGCATGACATGCCGGTGGGGAGTGGGGACGGGCTGGCTAGTTCTAGCAAAACAACAAAGCGCGCTGAGTGAGTGAGTGAGTGAGTGACGCGGCAGTAGGTGGCTAGGTGTTGGAGGGCCACTGATTTGGTGCCGTGCCCAACACCGCGTTACTGACACCGTATTTCGGCTGGTTATTGACGAGCCTTGAGGAAACCCAAACACGTCCCATCACTCTACGGTGCCCAAACACTTGACACAACACTGGTACAGCAGTGTCACCTAGCAAGCTAGCAAACAAAGGCATGGTTACTCTACTAAATGCAAGGCGGCAGCTCACTAACGTTAGCTAGCCCGCCTTGCAAACTAACCAGTATGCTAGCTGGCTAAGCGTATCGGCTAACCTTAGCCTTAATCACAATCGTATTGTTAACGACTAAATTATTTAGTGGTACACACCAGGGGATGACCATACACGGTCTGTATGTTAACACCATAATGTTCCCAAATAACGGCCTGTATGTGAATCAGATTCTGCCACGCAGAGAAGCGAATTCTGATGCTCATGTTGAGAGATTCATTTACCTGATCCGGCGGACACCGCCATCTTGTCGCTGTGCAGAGGGTGCGCGCACGCTAGACACGGGCGCGGCGCGGTGCGGCCCAAATGAAGAACTAAACACTTTCAGAGCTGTAGAGAAAACACACACACACACACACACACACACACACACACACACACACACACACTCGCTCGCTCTCTCTCTCTCTCTCTCTCTCTCTCTCTCTCTCTATGGCTGAACACATTTAACACCACCGGTTTTTGTCTGACTTGAGCAAAAAAATGGGTAATAACATTTTAAAACATGTCTACATTTACTTTCTTTCAAAAAATGCCCATGGGAAGCCCACAAATTGGGAAGTCCCAAATAGATTGAAGCTTCATGCAAAAAAAAAAAAAAAATGTAAAACCACTTTTATCTATTCTGGGACTTCCCAATTTGTGGGCTTCAGATGTGCATTACTTGAAAGAAAGTGGATTTAGACATTTTTTAAATGTTATTACCCATTTTTTCAAGTCAGAAAGAGGGATAAATTCAATGCATTTCAATGATAATGTTCAGTTTACTACCATGGAATGGCTTTAGAATTTTGGAATGTTCAGGTGTGAAATAAGTTAATAGAAAACTCTCTCTCTCTGAACACATTTAATGCCACCGGTTACATTTGCAGTGCACAGAAAACACTGATATGATTCACACTGTTGGCTAAAGATACAAGATGGAGACGGGATTGTTTCCTCTTCATTTACGGTCGTCCAGGTGTGGTTGGCTACACACATTTAGTGTTAATACACAAATGACACTGACACAGGAGATGTAGTCATAGGCATTTATTTAGTTTAATTATAAATATAATATATACAAGAGTACACCCAAGTGGGAGCCAACAGAAAGGCATCAAGGCATTGTTTTGATATTTTAGTAGAGTTTAAAAAGCATTTTTTTTCTTTAGAAAACCCCCTTAAAATTCAGGGTAAAAGCACATCCTCTGGCAACAAGAAACCACCTCACCAACATCTACCACAATGATGTCACTGAAGAAAACCAGCAACTTCAACACTTAAGCGTCCTATCTCAAACACATAATAGGCCTACTGTACTCCAATGGCATCTCAAACATAAAGTAGGTCTACTGTAGGCCGACTCCATGTTCCTTTTGATGGGGAGTGGGAAGTGCTGTCGTATAGTACTAATAGATAAAATAAGAGCTATGATAGACCAGTAAATATATTTATTATTATTCATTTATCATTTATTTTCCCTGGTGAGGTTCCACTGAATATGATATGAAATCTAGTTAGCATCAGATCTTTAGCCAGATGTAGCTAGCATCAGAAGTTTGGCCAGAATTGATCTTCAGATAACGAGGAGCCTGTGCTGTGGAACCTCACTGGTCTGGTACCAATGGGTTCTACTGTTCTATTAGAACCAGAACCTTATTCGGTCTGGGTGGTACTGACCAATCCAGAGTCTGAGAGAGTTATAGGGCTTCGACTAGCCACGACCCGTCCTCCCCATCACACAAAATATCACAACACACTTGCAAGTAACATTACTGCTGAGGATCCCACCCAACACAAGATCTCCTCTTGCTAGAGGGATCTCCTGACCCTTAAACATACGAGATCTCCTCTTGCTAGAGGGATCTCCTGACCCTTAAACATACGAGATCTCCTCTTGCTAGAGGATCTCCTCACCCTTAAACATACGAGATCTCCTCTTGCTAGAGGATCTCCTCACCCTTAAACATACAAGACCTCCTCTTGCTAGAGGGATCTCGTCACCCTTAAACACAAGAATCACAGCGGACCACAGCCTAGTAACTAGCACACACTCACCTAAAGCATCTTAAGACTAGCTGACCTGACACCTCTCTGCCGTCCCAGTAATTAGCGACGCAAAAAAGCACCCTTTAACCCCCCGCAGCACTAGGGGGCGACACATTGAACCAGCCACCATCGTGCTGCTACCTTATTGACCTTACTGATATATAGAAAAGCTAGATTGACCCTCCATTATTGATCTCTACATAAAGAAGCAATGATGACCCTTGACCTTGATTGCCCCTCAATATTGACCTGTATAAAAAGTAGCTTCTATAGCTCATACTATAGCTTCTATAGATCATGAGTTCTAATTCCTCCTGACCTTTGACCTTTTGAAACAAAAACAATGTCAACATGACAACGTGGTCGCACAGGAAGTTTGTACCAAAACCTCAAATGTTTGGCACCCGAGCTCTCAGAGTGTGACTGCTCTGTGTGTGTGTGTGTGTGTGTGTGTGTGTGTGTGTGTGTGTGTGTGTGTGTGTGTGTAGAGCCTCTGGAAAGGCGGTGAGGAGTTGTAGGAAAATAAGGCTGTTGAGCTCTGGACATTCATTTCGACACAATCTCTGAGCCCAAGGTGTCCGAGACTATATATATATACACACACACACACACACACGCACACACACACGGGATTGGCTATTCTGTCAAACATACACCACCACCACCAGGAGTGAAAACAACCATTTGACTACAAAAATCATATTACTGTATATATATGTAGATATATAGGTCTTACACAAACGCAGACACAGACAGACACACACACACACACACACACACACACACACACACACACACACACACACACACACACACACACACACACACCTTGTGGCCAGTATGCTACTCTTCCTCATTAAGACATGGGATGGTATGAAAACTCAGACTGCATAGGGCTGGATTATGACTAGCATGTCTGAGTCAATCAGCTTCAACCAGGAACAAACTCACACACACACACAAACACACACTGACTGACTGACAGAGAGACAAACTACTCGTCCATGAGTGTGTGTGAAGAGAAGGTCAGACATGGCAACCCTGGTCTTTGTCACATTGCACACACACTTCTTTGTCTGGTTGCATTTGGACAGCTCCCAGACAGAAGCTGGATTATGGAATGAGTGCAGATGCATCACACACGCACACACACACACACACACACACACACACACACACACACACACACACACACACACACACACACATACACACAGCTATGAGGAGTGACACTTTTGGGGTGCCGAATTTGGCATGATAGCTGTAATGAGTGTGTGTGTCTGTGTCTGTGCCTGTTAAGATAAGGCAGAGCCCTGGTTTGCAACACAAAAGTAGCATTCTGAGCTATAGAAAGTTCTAGAAAACAAAGGCAAAATGAAAAACGAGCACACACACACACACACACACATACACACACAGCTTCTAGAAAACAAAGACAAAGTCAAAAAAGCGCATACACACACACACACACACACACACACACACACACACACAGGTTCTAAAAAAACAAAGGCATGGTGAAGCGCGCGCACACACACACACACAGGTTGTAGAAATCAAAGGCATGGTGAAGCGCGCGTGCACACACACACACACACACACACAGGTTGTAGAAATCAAAGGCATGAGACACTGGCTCTACTGCACTGAACCGGGACAGCCACCGGCTCTGGCCCACACACGGCCCAGACACGGCCCACATGCGGCTCTCTAGCGGCTTTAGACTGGACTTAGACTTAGACTTAGACTTGACCGCATGGTCTGGTCTAAATTAGCCTGACTTTGGCCATCCTCTTGGTCTACGCTTTAGCTTTGTACAAGGGTCTGGCATTTCACCATTGACAAACGATTGCAAGCTGGAGGTGTGAACAGTACAAGTTTCGGATTTCACGCAGTCGCTAACATTATGCACCCGCTTGGTCGTGAAGTAGGCTAAGCTACAGTAACGGTCTCTCACAACTCATGATTCTGCTTGCTTTTTAGCACGCTATAAATGATGCCAATGCCAGTCCGATGCCAGACGGAGTCGTGGAGGGAAATGATTATTGAGCGGAGCTACGTAGGAAGGCAAAGCCAGGCTAGATCTACATGTTTTACACTTGACTTAGACTAGAGTTAGACTTGGACTAGACCACATGAGCGGAGCTACGTAGATCTACATGTTTTACACTTGACTTAGACTAGAGTTAGACTTGGACTAGACCACATGGTCTGGTCTACAATGGTTTTACACTGGGGTTTAACCACATACACAGGTCTGAAGTGGTTTTAAACTGGACTAAGACCTACTGTACATATTCAGCTCTAAAGTGGTTTAAGACGAGACTTTAAACTTGACTTGGAGCACATGGTCTGGTCTAAGGCGGGTCTAACCAATAACACATAGTCTGGTCTAAACCTGGTCTACCCCATAATAGTCTGGTCTAACGGAGCCGTGTCTGGTCGCTGGGCCAGGGCTGTCGGGCTGCTAAGGCTACAGGAAGTGAACTGCATAACGGACAGCTAGTTGCGCCCCGCTGGACACAAGCACAGAATGAAGACACTGAAGAG
>JAODXP020000168.1:25000-30000 GCA_027497455.2 Sardinella longiceps
ACACACCCTACAGCACACACTCTGGCTAAGACAGACAGACACACACACACACACACACACACACACACATACACACACACACACAGACTGGATCATGGCTTGTTTGTTTTTGGTCAGACAAGCTGCGTGCTTGTATGTACTGTGTTTGTGTGTGTGTGTGTGTGTGTGTGTGTTTTATTTGTGTGTTAGGGTGACACAATCCCGGTTCTGATGATGTACTATGTCACGAAGAACACACACCGGGACCCTAACATGCCCTGGTTCTCAATCCCTGCCATGATATTGCTCTGGTGTTCAGCGTTGAGTCGGTGTGATCATGTCAGTCATGGAGGAGCCTGCAGTCTTCTCTCTTTTCTTTTGCCCACCGGAGAGCTTCAAACAGTCAGACAGGGGGTGCAAGACAAGGTGAATCGGTCCTGTGTTTTAGGCTATTTTTACAAACATAAATTAACAGGGTGAATCGGTCCTGTGTTTTAGGCTATTTTTACAAACATAAGTTAACAGGGTGAATCGGTCCTGTGTTTTAGGCTATTTTTACAAACATAAATTAACAGGGTGAATCGGTCCTGTGTTTTAGGCTATTTTTACAAACATAAGTTAACAGGGTGAATCGGTCCTGTGTCAGGCTACCTATTCTAATGATTACCTATGATACCTATTCTTATGATTATTATTCCGGGAGGCATAGGCTACATGTGGGCGCTCTCATGTGGGCTAGTGCTCTCGTGGGCCAGTGAGTCGGTCTGAGTCCAGCCCAGTCTGCTTGTGAATCAGTCTCAGTCTGTCTGAGTCCAGTCCAGTCTGCTTGTGAATCAGTCTCAGTCTGTCTGAGTCCAGTCCAACACCAGACCCACTGCTCCAGTCTGTGCAGGTGAATGTGTCTCAGTCTGGTCCAGTCTGTCCAAGTCTTTCTGGGTCCAGTCCAACATCAGACTCACTGCTCCAGTCTGTGCAGGTGAATGTGTCTCAGTCTGGTCCAGTCTGGTCCAGTCTGGTCCAGTCTGTCCAAGTATTTCTGAGTCCAGTCCAACATCAGACTCACTGCTCCAGTCTGTGAGGGTGAATCAGTCTCAGTCTGGTCCAGTCTGGTCCAGTCTGTCCAAGTCTTTCTGAGTCCAGTCCAACATCAGACTCACTGCTCCAGTCTGCATGTGAGTCTGTCCAAGTCTGGTCCAGTCTGTGCAGGTCAATCTGTCCAAGTCTGGTCCAGTCTGTGCAGGTCAATCTGTCCAAGTCTGGTCCAGTCTGTGCAGGTCAATCTGTCCAAGTCTGGTCCAGTCTGTGCAGGTCAATCTGTCCAAGTCTGGTCCAGTCTGTGCAGGTCAATCTGTCCAAGTCTGGTCCAGTCTGGTCCAGTCTGTCTGAGTCCAGTCCAACATCAGACTCACTGCTCCAGTCTGTGCAGGTGAATGTGTCTCAGTCTGGTCCAGTCTGGTCCAGTATTTCTGAGTCCAGTCCAACATCAGACTCACTGCTCCAGTCTGGCCGCCTCTTCCAAGCTGCTGTCACTGAGATCAACAACTGACCGCATGATGGACACAAGACAATAGACAGTCTGAGATACACACGCCAGCTTCAGCAGCGCCTGCCTGTGTGTGTGTGTGTGTGTGTGTGTGTGTGTGTGTGTGTGTGTGTGTGTGTGTGTGTGTGTGTGCGTAGAGAGAGAGAGTCCTTTTGTTTAATGACTAAATTTTCTGTGTCAGACAGACCCTTCTGATAGACTTCATAGACTGACTCAATTTGTCACTTTGCTCACAAATAAAACACACACACACACACACACACACAGGGGTTAAAGTGGGAGGGGGACACATTCTTCTTCTATACATTTTTCTTTGTTCGTGAAGACACAAAATACGAGTTCCCCCTCCTGCCAAATCCCACTTTAACCACTGCGCACACACACACACACACACACACACACACACACACACACACACACACACACACACACAGGGGTTAAAGTGGGAGGGGGACACGTTTTTCTTCTATACATTTTTCTTTGTTCGTGAAGACACAAAATACGAGTTCCCCCTCCTGCCAAATCCCACTATAACCACTGCGCACACACACACACACACACACACACACACACACACACACACACACACACACACAGTATGGCATGCTGACCCAGTGTTAATGTAATGTTTTTCCAACACAACTGTAATTCTCCCCTCCCACACACACACACACACACACACTCAAGGGTTTAGCAGAGCACGTCACCTGGCATATTCAGAAATGCCACCAAACCACTCCTTACTGGGTTTCCAACAGGCATGATATCTAAAGCCTACTGAGGAAGACTGTCTAGCTGAGGACTGTCTCACATCGTGACGTGACTGAGTGTGAGTGTGTGTGTGTGAGAGAGAGAGAGAGAGATTCACGAGTGGAAATGACTCGTCTGCGCTCTTAAGTAACCTAGTAACGCCGCTACTTCATATTCTGCCTTAAAGGTGAGAAACAGATCGCACGGATGTGTCAGAAAATCCAGCAGGTCTAATCCCGTCACACAAACTATTCAATTTGCGATGTTATAAATCCCGTCACACAGACTATTACTGTATTCAATTTTCGATGTTATAAAAGGTCAGTTTGGGCCCCTCCCTTTCCGCGGCCCCGTAGCTACAACTCCATCCGCCGCACTCACTAACGTTATCGTTAGCTCCGGTACCGGGAGGCTATGGCTGTTCAGGCTCTCGTGGAGCTCCATTCATTTACCGAGCACACAGACTTGCGTGTCCATTTGCTTTACTGTAACGTTAATTCACCGGAAAGACGTGAATCAATGCGTCTCGCTCGCACGCACGCAGCCAAGGATCTGCTCTCTCTCCAAACATGGCTAACAGCTTTATCTTACAAAACACTCCGACAAGACAAGCCGGAACCAAAGCAAAACACATCGATTACTTGAGAGGGTGTAGAATAGATAGTGTTGAAGGGGGTTACTTGTTCAAGTCGATCAGCGGGTGTCTTCAAACTTCTTGGCTAATAATTTTCATCTGTCATACATTAACGTTACGGAAACTATAGGGCTCCGGTAGGTTACCAACACAGGCGCACGGTGGTGGACAGGTCAAGCCGCCTTACCTGGCGAGTACAAATTGGCGAGTTCCCGTGCACCTGCGTGCTGTGGGCCCCATCTCTTAGCTGTCCGATCCGTTTCTCTCTCCTCGGGGGTTTGGAACTTTTCTTTAAACCCGTTCTCGTCCGCGAGACTCGCCATGTTCCGCTCCCGGTGGTTCAGCCCCTCGCGCAGATCGGCAACCCGACAAATGTACAATTCCTCGCGCTGAAAGCCACGCCTAGCAGTTCTGGCTCATTTTTGTCGTTCTCGCTCTCAGCTCAACAGTGATTGGTTCAAACTTTCATAACTAAACCGGCCACCAATCCGGTGTCCGGAACAGAGAATGACTCCACCCGTTTGGGCCAATCACAGGAAGTCATCAGTCGCTCACCGACGTTTTCTCATTGAGTGCAAGACACCAAACTATGATATTTTAAATTCTCCCTCTCACATAGCCTCGGCTACTTCACCAACAACAGGTCCTGGATTTACACTATTTCCCATAAACACTCTTCCCACAACTGTTTTTATTCATCTGCTCTATGTTTGGTTTAAAAGGTCTGTTTTACAGATGTATGCTCTATTGACATCTATCCTGAGGGGGGATTCTAAGGGCCTGGCACTGACAGGGGGGCCCAGGAAAATTTTAATATTAAAATCAATATTTGAGGTGCCCAAAACTTTTTGTGATAAGGCCCAAACTTTCTAGCAGCACCCCTTACATCGCCCATTACATTGAGAGTTGTTAGTGTACCCCAAGGGACTATTCTACCCCAAGGGACTATTCTACCACAAGGGACTATTCTACCAGGAGACTGAAGCTGAGCTTGGGTATGAAGGATCATCTTACGAATGTCTTATTTCACATTTGTTCAGGATAGGCCCCCCACCCAACTCAACTAGAAGTTGGGGTCTGCCGGGACTTTGGGAGACATTTAGAATCTTTGGCAGATTTTAAGTTTTAATTGTGTGCATGGGGGCGGCAGCCCATCGATTCTGGAACTAGTTATAGCAGCAAAATAAAAACATTGACACTCACATTTCTGTAATTGCCTTCAAATCCACAAGAGGGCGTCTTGAGATCATCAGTAGCCTCTCCAGAGCCATATCTCTCTACCGAAGGCATAACTAGAACACACGGCGTCACGCTTGGTTTCAGTTACGTTGCCTAACGTCAACTTGTGCGCTGAAAACGCAAGGGCCACAACACGCCCCCTTCCCGTGAGGACAGTTTGTTTGTTTGTTGGTTTGTTTGTTTATGTCAACACTACCTTGTTGATCCGAATACAGATTCTAAATGTAACCAACTTCATTTGTCGCTCAGTCATCCCCATTACGCACACAGTCCCTTCCTAGAGCTTTTAGGGGCGTTTTGTGATACGGCATCAATGTTTAGCTTTATACCTAGACAAGTTTTTAAAAAATGTTTTAAAATTGTGCATTTTGACACATATGCCTATTTGATTGCGCTCGAGATAGTAGCAGTTTCAGTGACTGATCAAATTTCGCTCTCGTTGAATGTGTTGGAGCCTATTCCGCTGTCTGTCATGCACTTGCTGAAGTAAGTTTACAGAGCCACGCCCACCTTCTCGCCAGTTAAATTCTTTGCCGCAAACCTGTAGGACACTTCAGTTCAGTTCAGTTCAGCCAACAAACACCGAGGAGCGCCGACCCGAGACTAACCGACTTAAAGAGACTTTTCCGTGTCAGATACCTGTTACAACAGTGTAACTAACGGCGATAACTAACGGCGAGTGTGTGAACGTGCAGCATTGTGGAACTTTACTTTGATCAGCTACACAGACTCCGTGAGCTCCTGACAGTTCGAGCGCAGTAGCGGCGCATATTTTCGTCTATTCCCGCAATCCGGCGGGTGTTAAGATCCATGGAAGTGGCCGGTTTTTACGAGCCTGGGGATTGCCTTGCTTTC
>JAODXP020000168.1:47500-50000 GCA_027497455.2 Sardinella longiceps
ACTGTATGTTTGTAAAGTTAATTTATCGTCTGGCATTATTTCTCCCGCAAATATCTTCCACGGCATATATTTTTCTGCTGCCGGTAGCCTACTTTTTAATATTCTCCCATCACCGTCGATTCAGGTCTATTTTATTGTGAAAACCCGACATCAAGTTGTGGACAAATCAAACCACACGCTTCAGAAAACAGGACAATTATAGACGGTGTGTGCGTTGCTCCAAGTGGTTGTTAATTCCAACAAAAAACGACGGCAATAATATAATCAAGTCAATAATCCGTAGTGCAATAAGTATTGCCGTAGTGCAATAAGTCCAATAAGTCCGTAGTGCAATAGGCTATACCACAGGATCTGGACAGATTTCATGTAGGCCTACAGTGAATTATTTCAATGCCGTGCCAAGGGAAACTTTTTACTTTATTAACTTGCTTACTTGATTTCTTCTGCAGCAAATCAGGGATTCTTTGTATGACAAGTAGGCTTGTTAAAGACGTAGTAGTTCTCGGTTTTGGAGCGCATTATGCATCAGGCTTAATTTAACGCCAAAACTTTTCCAAATAGCCTGTATTAGT
Organism: Sardinella longiceps; assembly: GCA_027497455.2. Lineage (NCBI taxonomy): Eukaryota > Metazoa > Chordata > Actinopteri > Clupeiformes > Clupeidae > Sardinella > Sardinella longiceps. Next base: position 48,073 of record JAODXP020000168.1, read on the forward strand.
AGTGGTGGAGTCCACCTGATTTTACCACTTGCTCAGTTTGTTGGTTTGAAAGTGAACGTGCGTTCACTTCTTCTCCCCTTTCTCCCCTCTTCTCCCTATCTCTGTGTGAGACACCAGCCTGCGCAAGGGCACTGGTCTTTCCCTAAGTGCCATGCAAATGAATTATGATGACCGAATTAACGCACAATTTCCACGTTTTTCATGTTTATTTAGGACTACAGTATGAAATGTAGGCTTAGTTTCAAAATGCATAGGCTAGTCTAAGAGCTAAGAAACATGAAAAAAAAATAAAAATAATAATATAGGTTACTCATTAGGAGTAGGCCTATATGTTGGCTAATTCATGAGTATTGTAATACCCCTCATTTAATCCTCTATCTCGTGATTGATCTATTTTCTAACCTTTACAGAGATTGAGCAGGCAAAACAATGTCTCAATGTCAATGTCAATCTTTTCATGGAATTTGGAAATATGGGGGGGGAGCGGGGTAGGATCAGATAGGATAGTGTAGAGATGACGGGAAACAAGTGAGAGAGAGAGATGGGGTGGGATCGGGAAATGACCCCGAGTCGGAATCAAACCCGAGTCCCCGGATTGATGGTTTGACGCTCTAGCCACTGAGCCACGGCGCCCCCGGAAATATTATCCCTTTTGTAGGCTATAAATCTATCATTTAGCAGTCCAGTAAAACAGCTGAAAAAATGTACAATATCGGCCCAAAATATCGGCCATATATCGGTTATCGGCCACCCAGAGGCAATAAATATCGATATCGGTATCGCCCCCCAAAAAAGCATATCGGTCGACCCCTAACACACACACACAGAATATGAAAAAGAAGATAATCTGTAAAGGCCTCTGCACACACACACACACACACACACACACACACTGTAAACCTCTACCTAGGGTCTCACCTGTCCCCCCATCTGCAGAAAAACAGAAAGAGTCCAATCAGCAGATAGAGAGAGAGAGAGAGATAGACAGAGAGAGAGAGAGAGAGAGAGAGATAGACAGAGAGAAAGCGAGAGGGAGAGAGAGAGAGAGATAGAAAGAGAGGGAGAGAGAGACAGACAGAGAGAAAGAGTCCAATCAGCAGATAGAGAGAGAGAGAGATAGACAGAGAGAAAGCGAGAGGGAGATAGAGAGATAGAGAGAGGGAGAGAGAAAGAGGGAGAGAGAGAAAGCGAGAGGGAGAGAGAGAGAAAGAGGGAGAGAAAAGGAGAGAGAGAGAGACAGAGAGAAAGAGGGAGAGAGAGAGAGACAGAGAGTCCACAAGTTTGAATCCACTACATGGCAAATCAAAATGGAAACACTACTAGGAAATGGCAAGTTCACGCTACACGATTTTAGAGCCGATTCTGAGGTCGCAGGGTCGATTAGAAATCACAGGTGGTCGTGGGGAAACTCGGCAGTGGATCTGCGAGTCCAAGTCGTCATGTGTGAACAGCTCTCCGACACGATTTAGGGCAGTCGCGGGCTTGACGCAAGTTGTTGGGGGACATCTAGCATGTTAGATATTTGGAGAAGTCGCAAGCGATTTTCCAGGCAACAGCCAATCAAGAAACATGACTCACGTTATCATCTTTAAAATGTCCAAACTCCAAAACCATATGAAGTTGCACTTCTTCACGAAGCAATAGCCTTCTTTGAAAACATGTGTCATGTGAAGTTTAGGCTACTTGCGAAAACGGATACAATTGGCCATCCAGATAACCTCGCCAATAATTCTAAAATGTTTTTGCGGCAATAACGAAAACGAAACAGTAGCTACAGACAACATGAGATCAGTGGCAAACTAACAAGTGGCAGTCATGACTGTAGCGTATAGTCAGAAACATTTTAACCGTAAACTGGCTCTGCTATAGTCTGTATGCTAACGTTAACATTATGGTGTTGATTATACGAACGTGGACACAACCAGCGC
>JAODXP020000168.1:67500-77500 GCA_027497455.2 Sardinella longiceps
TCCAAGTGCACGTCCACAGGGGGCAGTCAGGAGTAGCTATGGACCTTCATCATTTGGCATCTTATGCACAGATTGCATTTGATCTTTGGCATTGTGGATATGTATTACTATTATGTGTGTTGGCATTGTGGATATTACGTGCGTTGGCATTGTGTATATATATTATATATTATGTGTTATGTGTGTTGGCATTGTGTATATATATTATGTATTATGTGCGTTGGCATTGTGTATATATATTATGTATTATGTGCGTTGGCATTGTGTATATATATTATGTATTATGTGCGTTGGCATTGTGTATATATATTATGTATTATGTGCGTTGGCATTGTGTATATATATATTATGTATTATGTGTGTTGGCATTGTGTATATATATTATGTATTATGTGTGTTGGCATTGTGTATATATATATTATGTATTATGTGTGTTGGCATTGTGTATATATATTATGTATTATGTGCGTTGGCATTGTGTATATATATTATGTATTATGTGCGTTGGCATTGTGGATATGTATTTTGTGTGTTGGCATTGTGTATATATATTATATATTATGTGTTATGTGCGTTGGCATTGTGTATATATATTATGTATTATGTGCGTTGGCATTGTGTATATATATTATGTATTATGTGCGTTGGCATTGTGTATTATATATTATATATTATGTGCGTTGGCATTGTGTATATATATTATGTATTATGTGCGTTGGCATTGTGTATATATATTATGTATTTTGTGTGTTGGTATTGTGGATATATATTATGTATTATGTATTATGTGCGTTGGCATTGTGTATATATATTATGTATTATGTGCGTTGGCATTGTGTATATATATTATGTATTTTGTGTGTTGGCATTGTGTATATATATTATGTATTACGTGCGTTGGCATTGTGTATATATATTATGTATTACGTGCGTTGGCATTGTGGATATATATTATGTATTTTGTGTGTTGGCATTGTGGATATATATTATGTATTTTGTGTGTTGGCATTGTGGATATGTATTTTGTGTGTTGGCATTGTGGATATATATTATGTGTGTTGGCATTGTGGATATATATTATGTATTATGTGCGTTGGCATTGTGTATATATATTATGTATTATGTGCGTTGGCATTGTGTATATGTATTTTGTGTGTTGGCATTGTGGATATGTATTATGTGTTATGTGTGTTGGCATTGTGTATATGTATTTTGCGTGTTGGCATTGTGGATATTACGTGCGTTGGCATTGTGTATATGTATTATATATTATGTGTTATGTGCGTTGGCATTGTGTATATATATTATGTATTATGTGTGTTGGCATTGTGGATATATATTATATATTATGTGTTATGTGCGTTGGCATTGTGTATATATATTATGTATTATGTGCGTTGGCATTGTGTATATATATTATGTATTATGTGTGTTGGCATTGTGGATATATATTATGTGCGTTGGCATTGTGTATATATATTATGTATTTTGTGTGTTGGCATTGTGTATATATATTATGTATTATGTGTGTTGGCATTGTGGATATATATTATGTATTATGTGCGTTGGCATTGTGGATATGTATTTTGTGTGTTGGTATTGTGTATATGTATTATGTGTTATGTGTGTTGGCATTGTGTATATGTGTTATATATATCAAAAGAGTGCGCCCTCTGGTTGCAGTACCACCCACATGTAACATGAGTGTTTGTTCTCTCTGATTAAAAGTTCTCTGGTCTTTCTTGACCTAACGTGACCCCTGACCTCTGTCTGGGCTCAGGGACCCCAAGCTCTCGTTCCGCAGCTCCCGACTGTCCTTCACTCCACCGCTGCGAGGACACCTAGTGGCAGAGCTGGGTCTGTGCACTGGGAAAATTAATAATGGCTGAGTTGTGCCTGTGTACAGTGTGTGTGTGTGTGTGTGTGTGTGTGTGTGTGTGTGTGAGTGTGCGCAAAAATAATACAGAGCAAATACACACATGCCCAAGTCTTTAGAGCCAAGTATAGTGCAGATTAGTAGTCTGAGGTTACGGACTATCCTATGGGGCTGGGCTCCATGAGTTACTCCAGCAGGCACACTCATACAGCGCCCCTCTGTGGACAAATGAGGAAGTGCATGCTGTGCGCTCTGAAGAAGTTTTTTTTTTTTTTTTTTGGTAAGCACATTTTTTTTTGCAATCGGTTGCTATTTTTTGGCAAGACATGTACACGTCTCAAAAAGATCAACCAAATCAGTCAAACAACATGGTAATGTACTTCCAAAAAGCTCACAAATCAGTGAAACATGGTAAATGTACTTCCAAAAAGCTCACAAATCAGTGAAACATGGTTAATGTACTTCCAAAAAGCTCACAAATCCTATTTTCCTTAATAAGAGCCTTTTAAACAACATTCATAACTCCAGCACAGGATCCTGATCAGGTCAGCGACTACATCAGTAGTGATGGTAGTCACACACACACACACACACACACACACACACACGCAGTAGAGGTCAGCGACTACAGCATCAGTAGTGGTGGTAGTCACACACACACACACACACACACACACACACACGCAGTAGAGGTCAGCGACTACAGCATCAGTAGTGGTGGTAGTCACACACACACACACACACACACACACACACACACAGTAGAGGTCAGTGACTACAGCATCAGTAGTGGTGGTAGTCACACACACACACACACACAGCAGTAGAGGTCAGCGACTACAGCATCAGTAGTGGTGGTAGTCACACACACACACACACACACACACACACACACGCAGTAGAGGTCAGCGACTACAGCATCAGTAGTGGTGGTAGTCACACACACACACACACACACACACACACACGCAGTAGAGGTCAGCGACTACAGCATCAGTAGTGGTGGTAGTCACACACACACACACACACACACACACACAGTAGAGGTCAGCGACTACAGCATCAGTAGTGGTGGTAGTCACACACACACACACACACACACACAGTAGAGGTCAGCGACTACAGCATCAGTAGTGGTGGTAGTCACTCACACACACACGCAGTAGAGGTCAGCGACTTCAGCTGCATCAGTAGTGGTGGTAGTCACACACACACACACACACACACACACACACACACACACACACACACACACACTCACAGAAGAGGCGAGCGACTACAGCATCAGTAGTGGTGGTAGTCACTCTCTCTCACACACACACACACACACACACACACACACACGCAGTAGAGGCGAGCGACTACAGCATCAGTAGTGGTGGTAGTCACTGACTCACTGAAACAGATTTATATTGTAATGATGGATACTGGGGAGATTTGTTGACATGAACATAAAAACATGTATTGGTGGAATCCCTCTCCTCCGACTGTGAGCCGAGACGAGACAGTCGAGAGAGAGTCGAGTCTGAAACGAGATGGAGAAAACAGAAGTGGGTCTCGAGATCAGATTGGAGTACGACATCACCATTGTGGGATTCTAGACTCAACACTGAGGGGCGCTTCCACACTCTTCAGATAGAACACACAGTGTAGGGCTTTTGTGTGTGTGTGTGTGTGTGTGTATATATATATATGGCTGTATGGCTGAATAGAGGCAAACACAAAAAAATCATATCATGATTTACATCATAACAATATGTGCCTTTCCATTTGCGTTGACTTGACGAAAAATGGACAAGCTTTTATGGGAGATTACAGTTGTTGCTATGAGGTCTGAGAAATTTTCAGAGAAACGTACATATTATTCCATTCATACCAAACAGGACACCTAAGTGAACACAGAAAAAGCCTTAATTTAAATGTGAATGTAAAATAAGTTGGTTTTCATTCGGGTTATTTTGGGAAAAATTGCGTTATGGACGTGACATCTGGAAAAACCTACAAAACAAGTGTGAATGGTGGATTTTAACCTGTAATGACTGAAATAGTAATAGAAAGATAGGAAATAACTGATGGCATTGCAGCTTTGTGTGTGTTATCACCCACTTATGCCCCTTATAAGCCCCTCCATAGACTAACATTATGGCTGAATAGGCTAAAACTTTTAACAAATAGATATCCTTTTCCAAACTTGCTCAGTTGATTATTTACAGTACATCGAGACAATACTTTTTTGTATTACACGTTTTCTGAAATATTTGTTCTGTTCATGCAGTTAACACTTTAATTTTTAAGGTGAGGTTGACTTTTTCGTGGAATTGCCCATATATGTGTGTGTGTGTGTGTGTGTGTGTGTGTGTGTGTGTGTGTGTGTGTGTGTGAGAGTGTGATGTGTGTGTGTGTGTGTGTGTGTGTGTGTGTGTGTGTGTGTGTGTGTGTGTGTGTGTGTGTGTGTGTGCACGCGCAGCAGAAAGGACACAGACTGCAGTGGTCAGAGTCATATGCTTTTATTCCCCTGGAATTCCTCTGGAATAAAAATCTTCTCCTCAATCAATCAATCAATCAATCAATCACAATCAATCAATCAATCAATCAATCAATCAATCAATCACAATCATCAGATCAGATCAATCAGTCAGTCAGTCAGTCACATCCAGCTACAACTAAGCACAGCTGTTGGTTGCCTGCTTCTCTTGGTTTGTTTGTTTGTTTGTTTGTTTACAAAAGAAAGGAATATGAGGATGGATAATGAGGAATAAAAAAATAACATGATACAAAGGGTTGGTGAGCACATACACACACACACACACACACACACACACACGCAGGAATCCCTGGGCAGCTAACAGGAAGGCCCACTCATGAGGCCGTCTACCCTTGTGCCCGTCTTAAAAATAACAGAAAAGCCACACACACACACACACACACACACCTGACTGGAATAGTGAGAGCCCAAAGGTCAGGGGTCAATGGGCGGGGACTAATACATTCTACACGTGTCCAGTCAGGCCGACACAGGAAAGCCACACACAGACGCGCACACACACACACGCACGGACACACACACAAGTCCAGCCAGGCCGACACAGGCAAGAGTTTGTCTGTCGCTGCCGCCTCTTGGAGCAGGATGGGGACAACCGCTAGCCTAACCTACGCACAGCATTCCCAAGCACACACACACACACACACACACACACAGTCAGTGGCCAGGCTGGTGGCCATGTTGAGTGGAGCATCCTGTCAGTAGCCATGTTGGGTGTGGCTGTTGGTCAGTGGCCAGGCTGGCGGCCATGTTGGGTGTGGCTGTTGGTCAGCGGCCAGGCTGGCGGCCATGTTGAGTGTTGCCTAAAACTGGGCCTCAAGTGTGTAGGCAGGTTTGACATTCAAATACAGCACCAGCTACTGGTATAGCACGGGGCCACACACACACACGCACGTACCCGCTCAAGAGCGTGTCTTCCAAGCCAAAGGTGAGTAGACAGTGCTGCAGCTCAGAGTGCCCCCCCCCCCCCCCACACACACACACACACACACACACACACACACACACAGAGATAGAGTTGGCGACGCTACAGGCTACAGCTCAGCAGACATTACGAAAATGACAGAATGTCATACTAAGCCTCTAAGACCAGAACACCATCAGCAGGCCAGATTTGAGCCGGAGCCGAGCCGGAGCCGAGCCAGAGCCAAGCCAAACCCCCCGCATCATCACACCTCTGCTCTGCTCTGGGTTGGCTTTGACCCTCCTCTCTTGCCGTAGTCTGGGGCCTCTGGCCCGCCCACAAACACATTTGTATTGCTAAGCCAGAGGGGAGGGGGCGGGGCCGGGCCAGGCAGCACTCTCATTGGCCCAATCTCTCTCTCTCTCTTCTCATTGGCTGAACTATGAGGGAGGGGCCAGTCTCGCTGCTTTCTCATTGGCTGAGCTGGTAGATTTGTGCGTTAATGAGGCCCCCAAGCAGCCCTGTTTGCCCTGAGGCCAACCACACTCACACTCACACTCACACTCACACTCACACTCACTTTTTCGAGGCTGAACACAAATGCTAAACTAAAAAAATATATGTATAATGTCTCCTGTGTGTATGTGTGTGTGTGTGTGTGTGTGAGTGACATGTGTAGAAAGAAACGGAGAGACAGACAAAGTGTGTTTGTGTGCGCGCATGTGTGAGAGAGAAAAAGAGAGAGCGTGTGTGTGTGTGTGTGTGTAAGCGGCCATAAGAGGGAAATTCCCTGGCTGGACAGGACAACCTGCCTGCAGGTCACTCAGTCACGCCATCACACACACACACACACACACACACACACACACACACACACACACACACACACACACAGACACACACACAGACACACACACAGACACACACACAGACACACACACACACACACACACACACACACACACACACACACCCCTCTGGTCTGCCCCGCTCCCCTCCCCTCTGTAAAATTAAACATGATCAAATGTGCAAATACAAGCAGGAGAAGCTAACCAAACACACACACACCACAAACATTTCTCAATCAAGCTCTCTCTCTCTCTCCCTCACACACACGCACACACACACACACACACACTCTCCAATAACTCACGTCTCTTTACTGCTTTCTAAGATCTAATTCCACTTGTTGAGGAAGGGAAATATAAGACAGATGAACGAACGAACACACACACACACACACACACACACACACACACACACACACACACACACACACAGAACTCTGGCTGTAATCACCACAGCTTCACCCATCCTGTGAGGATGTGCAGAAAATAACACACTCTCTTAACCTTGAGAAGACACACACACACACACACACACACCTGTATCTTACAGGTCTGTTAACATTCAGCCTGTGGGGCAATCAGTTATTCCATGTGGGATAACTGACACACTGACACACACACACACACACACACACACACACACACACACACACACACCTAAGACTATCGCCAATGACCAGAGCATGTTCACTCAAACACACACTCACACAGTCCAGAGGGTGACTGCACACTCGCACGCACACACACGCACACACACGCACACACACACACACACACACACAAGATGCTCCAGCAACACGCCATTCCACTCATCTAGAAAATAGGCATGCTGACACACACACCCTGGTTGTCTCTCTCTCTCCAACTTGTTCAAACACACACACACACAAACACACTGGGTCTTTCTCTGTTCATCTCTTTCACGCAAGCACACACACACACCCTCTCTCTCATTATCTCAAACACATACACACACCCTCTCTCGCTAACACACACACACACACACCTAGTTTCTCTTTCTGTCTTTGTTAACACCCAGTCACTGTTTTTATTCAGACATTTTACATATATGTATACACACACACACACACACACACGCGCACACACACGACTTTCAGTGCACCTCCCGCCATCTTGTACACACACACACACACACACTCTTTCCCTCTTCCAGTGCACCTTCCTCTGTTTTTTACACACACACACACTCAGTGTACCTTCCTCCATCTTGTACACACACACTCTTTCAGTGCACCTCTCCGTCATGTGTACACACACACACACACACACACACACACACACACACTTCCCTTGTTGCAGCAGCAGCACTTTAAAAGAGCAGTGTGTACGGAGCTGCTCTAGCTGCAGTACTGAGAGTGACACCTGAACAAAGAGGCCCTGAGCAATAACAGACTGTGTGTGTGTGTGTGTGTGTGTGTGTGTGTGTGTGGGTGTGTGTCTGAATGGCAGAGACACACTGTTGTTGGACGAGGAACATAAAAAAAGTATTCAGAAGACATAAGGAAAAAAAAAGAAAACACACACACACACACACACACACACACACACACACACACACACACACACACACCTGTCAGTGGTCTGGTCTTGACAGAACTGTCCACACAGAGAGAAAGAGAGAGAGAAAGAGAAAGAGAGAGAGAAAGACAGAGAGAGAGCCCAGTGTGTGTGTGTGTGTGTGAGTGAGAGAGAGAGAGCAAGCGAGAGCGAGGTATGCGTGTGTGTATCAGTGGAACCAGGTGCGGTAACAGACGTAGGCCCCCAGGGCGAGCGCGGTGCACACACACATGTTGGCCAGCAGGGGGCTCCAGGCTGCGGGGGAGTCGGGGAGGGAGGAGGTGGCGGGTGTGTCACGTGACGGCTGCGGAGGCGAAGGTTTGTGTGTCGGTGTGTAGAGCGCCTCCGAGGTGTGCGGGGGCTTCGGGGGGGCGGCAGCAGCGGTGGCTCGTGACGTCTCCTTGGCAACAATGTCCGGCTCATCCACAGGAGGGGGCGAGGGGGGGGACCGGGGGGACGTCACCGACAGGCCTCCTCCGCAACTCACTGAGGACACACACACACACACACACACACACACAGGGGAAACGGCTCATTAGAGTTGGGATTAACACATTAAAGCAACACCAAAGAATTTCTCCCCTACAGGCCTGAGGTAGAATTGCCCATCAGTGTCGTAGAGCCTTTTGCTTACTGCAGTCTTCTGCCGCTAGGGGGTCCAGATCACTAGGCTAGCGTATCATCTACAGACTTCAAACGCTATCAAACTACGTACATCTAAACTACGGAACCCTAGTAATCTCTGTGGTCATTAGTATCCTAATAATCTCTATCTCATCAGTACCCTAATAATCTCTGTGTTCTTCAGTACCCTAATAATCTCTGTGGTCATCACTACCCTAATAATCTCTCTGCTCATCAGTACCCTAATAATCTCTGTGATCAACAGTACGCTAATAATCTCTGTGTTCTTCAGTACCCTAATAATCTCTGTGTTCATCAGTACCCTAATAATCTCTGTGTTCTTCAGTACCCTAATAATCTCTGTGTTCATCAGTACCCTAATAATCTCTCTGCTCATCAGTACCCTAATAATCTCTGTGTTCATCAGTACCCTAATAATCTCTGTGGTCCGTAGGCCAGTAGTGAATTATATGATATAACATTCAAAGGGCATCATCAGTGTGAATTTTGGGGTAGAACCGCACTGGTTTTAATGTTTTCTAACGAGTGTCTGTTAATGTTGATGTTAATTTCACCCAATATCAGAACTAGCTTGTTAGCTAACTCCCTGAGATTAGCATGTGTTCTTATGGTAAACAGAGAGACGATCCCAAGCATCTAGAACACGGTGTGTGTGTGTGTGTGTGTGTGTGTGTGTGTGTGGGGGGGGGATCTCTTTAAGCGCAGACGCATAATGAACACGGGGTGTGTGTGTGTGTGTGTGTGTGGGGGGGGGGGGGGGGGGGTAGCAGCACAGTGTGAGGTGTGTGTGTGGGAGAGGGATCTCTTTAAGCGCAGACGCATAATGAACACGGGGGTGTGTGTGTGTGGGGGGGGGGGGGGGGGAGCAGTGTGAGGTGTGTGTGTGGGAGAGGGATCTCTTAAGCGCAGACGCATAATGAACACGGGGTGTGTGTGTGTGTGTGTGTGGGGGGGGGGAGCACAGTGTGAGGTGTGTGTGTGGGAGAGGGATCTCTTTAAGCGCAGACGCATAATGAACACGGGGGTGTGTGTGTGTGGGGGACAGTGAGAGGTGTGTGTGTGGGGGGATCAGCGCAGACGCATAATGAACACGGGGTGTGTGTGTGTGCGTGGGGGAGCACAGTAAGAGGTGTGTGTGTGGGAGAGGGATCTCTTTAAGCGCAGGCGCATAATGTATGTGGACGTTTGCCGCTGGTGGAGTGCACATTTGACACTTTTCAGAGAAAAATGTGTGTGTACCTGTTGATGTGAATGTGTTCAGGTGAGCCATTCTGGTCATCCTTTAGAACCCACGGGCTGGTGGAGGGGTGTGTGTGTGTGTGTGTGTGTGTGTGTGTGTGTGTGTACCTGTTGATGTGAATGTGTTCAGGTGAGCCATTCTGGTCATCCTTTAGAACCCACGGGCTGGTGGTGTATGTGTGTGTGTGTGTGTGTGTGTGTGTGTGTGTGTGTGTGTGTGTGTGTGTGTGTGTGTGTGTGTGTGTGTGTGTACCTGTTGATGTGAATGTGTTCAGGTGAGCCATTCTGGTCATCCTTTAGAACCCACGGGCTGGTGGAGGGTGTGTGTGTGTGTGTGTGTGTGTGTGTGTGTGTGTGTGTGTGTGTGT
>JAODXP020000168.1:87500-97500 GCA_027497455.2 Sardinella longiceps
ACGCTCCACCCCCCGCATCAATACTATCCCTCGTTGGCGGTGACCCCGCCCTGAGGTCGGGTGTTGGCCAATCGTGTAGCAAGCAGAGGCGAATTGCCAGCAAATGAACCAATCAGCGCGCAGGATAAGCGTAGGTGACGGAACAGCCTCGACTGCAAGCCTAGATTGCACGTCCTCGTTGGCTAGTTGAAACAGAGCAAATGTCATTTGTCGCTAGACTTTAATTTACCAGGAAAAGTATATTTGGAAGAATAATCTTCTGAAAGTCAGAGGGCATTTGTAGTTTACTTGAAGGCTGCTGAGTTAAACTCAGACGAGACATTGCTCGTGTCAACTAATGTTAGTAATAAGGCTATAGGTCATTTCACTTGTGTCTCTTCATGTTTTAATATGGTAGTAACTAATATTAGACTTACATACGGCAATGTTGTCAGTTTAAAACCTATTTGCATTATTGATTAATTAATCTACCGCCATTAATGTTTAACACTGATTAATCGAAGTGCAAATAATCCAGGAAATACAGTGAAAATGTCGACTGCAGGCCACCCACGTAAAGAGGTAACGGGACACACCCACAGCCGCTGAGCCTCACTTCACGGGGCGGGGAGGACGAGTTGGACCCCTGCGCGAGACGCGGTCCGCATTTAAAGGGACCATATTATGAAAGATCATTTTAATGGCTTTTTAATGTGTCTTTTTACTGCCTTTATACACACTTTAAGTTTGATTTAAAAAAGCCTGAAATATCAAAATAGCCAATTTACACTGTCAGTAACTGTTGTGTGCTTCACCTGTTTAGAATTTTTCTTTCAGAAAATACATGGGATGACTAGGCCTATCAGATTCCCCTCCATGCTTCCAGACAAAATGCACATTTGCATCCAAAATCCACCCAAATGCAATTCATTTCAAGGAAAATGTACTTCAATTAGCCTACATATTTAATTCTACATATTTAGCAAATTGGCCAAAGTGTGGCACGTAGGTCAAGTTAATTTTCATCCACAATGTCTGGATGGCATTTCTTTGATAAAACTTTACAGTCGCTACTCAATATTTCAACAAACAATTTCTGTTAAACTAAACTCGATACATTACTTTGAGATAAATTTCATGGCCAAAATTAGGCTATATTGCATGATATGTAGAAGGGACTGCTTTAAAGGAAAATACCGGAGTGAATTCAAGCATTAGCCCTGTTGACAAGAGCTTGCTAAATGCGCTAGTTATCTAGTGGAACAGAAAGCTCAGCATGTTGGTATCAGCACTAGACTTCAGAACGCAGGCTGCAGACAGTCTGAACCAGGAACGTTTTACACTGAATCAATGGGACTCTGACTGTTGGAAACCGAAATGTTATAGATACATGTTATATTGACTCAATGTAATAGTGTCTTACCTGCTGTATCATGCGTATAGGTCGTATGTCTGTTCAAAAGTTGCTTTTCTATGCGAAATATATTGTTAGTAGATAGTGCTCTGTGCAGTCTAGTGGTGCTATGCTTAATACTTAGGCATCCGGTATATTGGCCGGGTTTAAGAAAATAGACTATGTAATTAGTTTCACTCCACAGGTGGCAAATAAAGGATACAGACATGAATATAATAAGTTAAGCTCATAGGGGCATGACTTGTGACAGAGCAGTGACTGTTAGAAGTTAAGTTCACAGTGAGGTGTGCAGTGGAATTTATAAATGAAAATAGCAGCCGTGTAAGAGATGTCATCCATCTGTGCATGAGACTTGCTTTAAACATTGTGAGCTACTCGTCTGTAGTCCTGCAGTGGTTATAAAATGCACAAGGAACTGACTCTGTATTTTGAGTCAATCACCTCTAGATTAATTCATCAAGTTTGAATGCGACCATTTTCTTCTATACTTTGGCAGCAGGTCCGTTACTGAGGTTATTTGTGCGCCCACTTAAATGCATGCCGTGTGAAATGGAGAGCATGACTGTGGGTGGAATTCATGATTAAATAAAAGAGATCTAGTACTCAAATTTCATTGAATGGTATTTGAAATGAAAATGATCAGTTTCAGTGTTGGGCAAGTTACTGCAAAACTGTAATGTGTTATTTATTACTTGTTACTGACATTTTAAAGTAGTCCCTTACATTACAATATTAGTGTTTTGAAAATGTAAGGCGTTACATTACTGTTGCATTATATTAAAGTTACCTTACGTTCACACTGCATCCGTCCGTTGCTGGACGACGGGGGAGGGGTCTGACGAGAGGGAGCCAATTCTCTAATTCAGCGATTGGTTCAAAATGATCAATTGCCAGCTGATAAGTTGTACGTTCTCCAAACATTATCAATGGTCTCTTATCGGATTCTTTAGTTTGACTGACGGACCACAATGCACGTCGCGAGCTGCATTCAGCAGCCAACGAAATGCATTAACTGACAGATGTAGTTCATAGCAAGCTACTTCAGGCCCCACAGTAGACTCCAGTGACCTTCACATAGTTCGTACGCATATTGAGGATGACAGAGCCGAGACTGTAGCTGTTCTACATTAGTTCCGGCATATGAAGACTGCCTTTTGCCCTTGGCATGAGCCAGGCTACTCAGTGATTTTCGATAAGAGTATTGATAAGGAATTGGATTGATAGGCACGAATTGATTCCAATGACATTGATAACTTACATTACTCACAATTGTACCAAGTAAAATATTACCAATTTTGTTTCTGTAATGCCTTACATTACCAAGTTACCACAAAAAGCAATGCATTACAGTAATTAGTTACTTTTGTAACTCGTTACTCCCAACACTGATCAGTTTTGAGCAGGACTGATTTAGGCCTACTGTACTGTATGTGGCGAGAATAGGCCTAAGAGTCAACTTGTTTAATGGGTTGATTGAAAGTCTCTCGTCCCGCTGAGTCGTGATGTAGGCCTGGTCTAATCAGCTCAGAACACTAATTACAAACAGGCTTCTTACACATACAGTACATACTGAATGATTTGGTGCATCTATTCAATGTTCCACTCTTGCTTGGGTGACTGAGCAAGAGCATAAAAAAACAACATATAAGCTTCATATTCAGTATACTCTGGTGCAAGTAAACGTATAGTTATTAATTATTTTGTCAGACATCAGACCCCACACACACACACACACACACACACACACATACACCCCCCCTATGCAATCCCTCGCCAATCCCCAACCAACCCCTCTGCTCTAACGCACATCCACTCTGGGTGTTTGCTGGATACGTAGCCTTGCTAGTTTCAACATTTTTTATTTGTATTAATTCAACATGGATTTCATGGGAATCAATAGAAGTTATGAACATGTGGGACTACTTCCTCTTATGTGGCTGTTTAGTTTATTGTAAACAAAGGAAAAACTCTTATAGGAACACACATTTTTATGAAGTGAAAACAGAAAATAAAGTGCATTCATTTGATATTAGAAAAATACAGAATCACCAGTTCATGACATATTACAGAGACCAACCACCAGGGCCGGTTCCAGCCTCTTTGCTGCCATAGACCAGATTGGATTGAATCTTCCTCTTTTCTAAATGCAAGTGAAAAACTGAAGGACAAAAGCAATAAATGTGTTTTGATGCATTTGTCTAGTTCGTCTAGAACCGGACCTGTTTACAACAATGTCTAACCAGAACTTCAGCTTATATCTGCACTGCATAGCCTACTTTATACTCAATGGGATTTGTGATGGAAGCTAATACAGTATATGTACACGTACACTATAAGCATCAGGCTAGTCTGGCACGGCACAGAGATGGGAGGCACTTTGATGTGTACAGGAGCTGAAATGCTCAATCCAGTTGGGGTCACTAGAGACCTCAAATGGTGTCATTACTGGACATATTTACAGACATATACACAGCCGTACAGTCAGTCTTCCTCCTACGGGCTGGGCTGGCAAATGGACTTGTGATGGAAGCTAATATGAGCGTCAGGCTACTCTGGCAGCACAGCTCAGCACAGCACAGAGAGGTGGGAAACACACAGTGATGTTTAGAGAAGCTGAAATCTTCAATCCAGTTGGGGTCACTAGAGAATTCAAATGTTGTCAGCCAGTTTATATTTCTTGGGTCTGTGGCAGAGACTGGAGACGGTTCCCACGGTGATGATGAAGATGAGCAGCGCGGCAGGAACGCCCCACGCCGCCAAATTCCTGCTGATGTCACAGCAGCTGGGCGGAGCCTCAGTGAGGGGGATTATGGGTAATGGCTCCGTCGGCCTCACACAACCTGAGCATCAGAAACACACACACACACACACACACACAAACTTGAGCATCAGAAACACAAATGACACACACACAACCTGGGCAACTGGAAACACTGGTACTGCCCCTCCTGTAAGTGTGAGAGTGTGTGTGTGTGTATGTGTGTGTGTGTGTGTGTGTGTGTACCTGCTGGGTAGTACTGGTATTGCCCCTCCTGTATGTATTGTGTGTGTGTGTGTGTGTGTGTGTGTGTGTGTGTGTGTACACCTGCTGGGTAGTACTGGTACTGCCCCTCCTGGATGTAGTGTGTGTGTGTGTGTGTGTGTGTGTGTGTGTGTGTGTGTGTGTGTGTGTGTGTGTGTGCCTGCTGGGTAGTCTTGGGGTGTGTGTGTGTGTGTGTGTGTGTGTGTGTGTGTGTGTGTGTGTGTGTGTACCTGCTGGGTAATACTGGTACTGCCCCTCCTGTATATATTGCCCCAGCGGTGGCCATAGAGTGCACTGGTAGGTTCCGCAGTCTCCTAGCGCCGACTCCGGCATGAGCAGAGAAAACTCCTCCCCCACCGCATACGAGTGGTTGGCGCCGCGGTACACTGTGCTCTCGTTAGAACGCAGGTTCTTCATTACAAGACCCACGTACTCAGAGCCAATCACCTAAGGGAACAGGAACAGGAACAGGAACAACAGGTAGAACTGTGAGAAATGAATTCGTGCCGCTCTTGAACGCCATCTGCTGGTTATAAAAATTATTGCACTATGGTTAAACATATTATTGTACGAGTCCAGGAGCCCAGTCCTCACTCTCCAGGGTACATAAGTTTTATTATTAGGTGCAGTATAGAACGTATTGCTGCATCTTCAAAACGGCTCTTCACTGAGCCAGAAAACAGATTGTTTCCAGTCTCTTCTGTAAATGACTGTAAAGCAAGTTGTGTAGTCATTGCATGTCAGATACACACCTTGTACCAACTGATTTTGCGATACTGAACCCCGTGGACAGAATGCGCTTTGCACGGCATCGTCAATGCATATCGCTGATCTGCTGTGTGCGCCGCCAGGGACACGTCTGTTCCGAGTAAATAGACTGCACAAAAGGCAAAATGAATGTTACCAAGGAACTGAAATGCTTCAAATGCAAACGAAGGCAGCCGTGTAGGCGACATATGCAGGAGCGGGTGCTTCGATCCGCTGCAGTAGTCCGAAGGCCGTGCAGCTTCAGGAAGTAAACAAACGCATATTCGTCGTCGTCGTAGTGCAAAATAGTGCGACAACAACCAGGCAAACTGGCCAGTGCATAAACGTTTAGAAGAATAGTCTACTTACCGAAAATGAGAAGCATTCCGACGTAAAATATTATATTTGTCAAATGCTTGTTCTAGGTTGTTGTTTGCAGAGCTGAAACCGAAAGAAGAAGCTTAAAATCCAAAACAGCAACGCCTAGCCATGTGATTGGTGGAAGGTTTGTTTTGCTCGACTTCAAAAAGGCAAAAAAAAAAAAAACCCGCAAAAAGCGCTCAGTTCGCGGAAGTAGCCTAGCCTACCCTGCGTTTGCGTTTTGCGCTTTTTTTTTTACACCAAGGCAAAATTGTCACCATTCAATATTCAGCATAGTCAGACTTTTCGCAAACATTTTGTTTGCTTGGTAGATGTGTGCTCAGTGCTGTAACGCCACAAAGCTCATGGCCTAAAATATAGGCCAACAGAATGCAAGTTATCTCAAGTTATTTCAATGGACAATAGCTCATCCACGCCTAAAGATATTTCAGAAAACTTGGAATACAAAAACGTATTGTCCTAATGTAGCCTAAATAATCAACTATGGAAGCTTTGTGTGGATATGTCCGAGTTATATTTTTTAACATATTCACCTGCAGTAAGATCCTCCATAAGCTTATAATGGACATACTGTAGGCAGGCAGATAAAACACGAAGTTGGAAAAATTCAGTAGAAGACAGTTCAATCCCATGAAAACCTATGGAACCCCACTGGGGTCATGGTGGTAAATATTTTTCAGATGGAACTTTTGTGTTCCCTCACAATACCATTTGCGTTCCCTCATATTGCCATGGCGTATCCTAGGTGGCAGCCGACAGAAAACAAATTCTGAAGTACAATGGAGGATTTTGTGAGTGGAAGAACTGGTTATATTCTGGAGGGAAAAGCCTAGCCTAACCTCAGAGCCAGTTTCATTTCAGAGCAGTAGGCTATGCACTTACATCTGGGTGGTAGCCTACTGCAACTCCACTAGAGGTTATGAAGAATGAATGATGTCATGTGGAGCTGCCTACACCCCTAGATGCTGCACTTAAGATTTTATTGTTTAATTGCATTCATGCATCCGATGCAGAAGACATTTATTTCACTCAGTCCACAAATAAACATTTTTAGCTTATTTTAATTAGTAAAATCCCTTCTAAAGTGTCTGTCATGTGACACAGCAAGTTATTCACCAGAATAGAGTAGCAGAAAGAAAGCTTGTCAGTGAGGGGTAAAAACTGCTCACAGAATGGACCTCTCCCGACTGGGCAATGTGTAGAGATACCTGCGTCAGAGCAGAGGCCCTGTGGTGGGGGCGAGTGAGGTGGGCAGTGAGGCCTCGGGCACCTCTCTGGGCCTTGGGCAACAAAGCTGGGCATCCATGGGGAAGAGGATGGGGAAGCTGGACATGACAATCCGCATTCAGGTGCACCGGTTTAAAGCGCTCTATTGAAACACGCTCTGCTTTTTTTTGTATTCAGCTTTGAATCATGCATACTGTACATCCATATGCACAACTTAGTATAGAAATGTGCAAACTTTTCCTCTGATTGATTAGGGGTGACATGATAAGTGTGCCTGAGTCATACATATAAGAGAGAGGGGGTCAAAAAGTGATTTTTTTTTTAAAGTTTGATTATTAGCTGGGATGATATTAAATCATGAATATTAAAACTGAAATGTTTTCATGGTTTTGGTCTCAACTCGGGCTTGCTTCTTCAAAGACTCGGTCTTGACTCAGATTCGACTGTATTTGAAAAGCAATGGACTCGGTCTCGACCCTTCAAAGACTCGGTCTTGACTCGGACTCGGGTTATGGCAGCCTTGTCCCCGTCACTAGAATGATTCTCACATCACTGCCACCTTTGTCCATGTGAGAGAACACACACACACACACAGTCTCGGAGTGCACTCAGCTCTGAACAGAGCTTTGTTTGTGTAACGGATGGCAGAGGGTCTGTAACATTTGCATTAGATACAGCTTGGCATGCCTTTACATTCATTATAATAAATAAATTAATAATATTTAATATATTTAATAATAATTGTCTAATAATTGGTTTTAATAAACTACACTGGCATACTTTATGCAAAATGTGTGTTTTATATTGCATTCATTATTTGCATTGCATTCAACAATTTCTGTTTGCAAGTTCATCTATTTTTAAACAAATGTTGGTGCATGGAAGCACAAAGAGAAATGTGTCCTATATGGTCTCTGCACTGGCAGCATTAGTGTAACAGTCACAGTCTTTTCAAGCGTGTTGGATATGTGTATGTGTATCGCCACAGGCAATATGAGCCCCTGGGTGCTAACTTGCAGCCTCAATGTGCTTGCAAGTCCTCAGGAAAACACATTTTCAGGCTACTACTTGTAGTTTTTTTAGCAGTGACCCTGTTGCACCACACACAACTTCACAAGGGGACTGCAAGGCCTACAGCAGGCAATTTGGCCATTTAAACAGCAGAGGGCGCTGTTTCCAAATATTTTTATGTCCATGGATTCTAGAGGTCCGTGAGTGCGCTCAATGCCCAGACTCGCATTTTTGGTGTTACGTTAACTTACTTGCAGGCAGCAGATAGCCTATGGAAGACAGAAGAAGATTTAGTGGGCTATTATTAAATACTGCATGAGACCATTTCAGTGCAGGTTCGCCTTCGTGAAACTATGTAAACTTCATCCTGTTTGTAAACCACTTGACGCTAAGAGACTGGACATATCCAACTACCCTGTGCGCCTACACGACGTTACCTGCCTCTCACCTGTAGTGACGTAAACTCGCCAAGATTGGAGACCTCCTGGGCGTAGTAGTCTACCGAGTCGAGGACGGAAGTTGAGAAAGCTCAGGTTAGTTTACTCACATTCTATGCTTCACATGAATATAGCCTAGTAATTCAGTCAGGTTTACTTATTGATTGGGAATATGTCAACGTCCTGAGGAAGGGTTTGTTGCACCTTGTCGACCGTTCACTGGATCGGGAAAACAGCTGAAGACGTCTCGAGGTATCTGTCCCATTTCGTTCCCTGTCCGGAATGATTGTAACGTGACCTATCCCATGAAAAAGGGATTGGACGTACTGTAGCCTACAGGTAGCCTGTATACATTGCTTATGTAATCTTTATAATATATATGTAATCATATTTTATTCATCTTTCTTGGACAGGTTTGTTAGGCTTATTGTTTATGCTCCGAGTGTATAAATTATGGGCATTGTCAAAAGCCGTAATCTAAGTGTCTGGTTATCGCCATTTAAAGTTTGCCTTAACGTTAAGGCTGTGCAAGTTAACGTTAACTTTTTTCATTTTGACGTGTTTGTCAATGATCTCGTCTCGTCTCGATTTAATGAACACTAACCAGCTTTTAGGACCGTTTGTTTAGCGTTTCTCCAAACCTGTCCGACCAGTGAGGAGATATGCAGATTATACTGGAGTAAGTTAGGCCTATTAGCGACACAGAGCCGCTGAGGTATTCCAGCTATAGACTAATCATATTGCACCGCTTACTGACCGCACATATTCACATCTCAACACCGAGAACACTTTGGGTGATTTCAGGCTGTATTGGAAATGCACAGTTTTATTTCCTTTATTTCACAAGTTTGTCTTTGACAAATAGTGCCTACAGGACTGCAAAACAAGACTGAATGAATTGCCTATACAGTAGCCTATATAGCCTATTGGAAATGCACAGATTTATTTTTTTATTTAAGTTTATCTTTGAAATATGTGCTTACACGACTGCTAAACAAGACTGAATGAATTGGCGATTGCAAAAGTCCTTCGAGGAGGAGGAAGTCTATCCTTAAATAAATGCGTTCTGTCTGTCTGTCTATCCTTACATATTTATGTGTTCTGTTCTGTTCTGTCTGTCTGTCTGTCTGTCTGTCCTGTCGGTCTGTCATCTCTGCAGGCTGTGTTGATCCAAACCGCGGCAGGCCCCTGTCAGCCTGCTGTTTCTCAGTCCTGCTTTGGGGAGGGGAGTCTGTGGGAGTGTGTGTGTGTGTGTGTGTGTGAGATAGACCTGCCCTTTCCTCCACACACCTGTCTCAACATGCCCAGCCTTCAGAGCTGAGCTCCCTTACAGCCTGGGGCACCAGTGTGGATACACAGAGAACCAGGAGGATAACAGAACCAGAGCAGGAACGGACTAGAACACGGAACACAGAGAACTGGGAGGATAACAGAACCAGAGCAGGAACCAACCAGAACACGGAACACAGAGAACTGGGAGGGTATCAGAACACATCCTATAAGGAGCCAAACAGTCCACAAGGAACCAAAGCTAGAACCCAGGTTCTTAGAAGAACCCAAAGCCAGAACGTGGGTGTTAATAGAACAGCAGCATGTCCAAGCGGCTCTCGGACGGTTCTGCGGGGGACACGTCTCCTCTGCTGCTGGAGCAACGGTTCAGCTCGGACCTCTCACTGGACACACACACCCCCGACACACACACACACACCCCCGACACAGACACACACACTCAGACGGATGCGGGGTGTTCGGACGAGACCCGTAGGGTGGTCCTGAGCACCC
>JAODXP020000168.1:105000-112500 GCA_027497455.2 Sardinella longiceps
CACAGCACAAAGTCAGTTGTAGTTCAGTGGTGGTAGCCAAAGAGGGCGCTGTTGAGGCAGAATGAATATATACCATGTCCAGATAGAAGGCTTTAATTGGGCTTGTTAAAGCGGACTTATTGTGCCTTATTTGGGCTCATTTGAAGTGTCCTATATTGTAATTGAACATCAGAGGAAGATCGAGAGCTCCATTCACATGGTCAATGAGCCCTTTAATCAACAACCTGCAGATATTCAACCTGATGCATCCTGATGCAGCCATCCTCTGTTCATTCTGCTCGTCAGTAATGGAACTGTTGCTGAAGCTGTTTATGAATATCCACTAAACCCACACGGTCACACGGGTGATAAAATCACTGCTGCTTGGCGACTAGCTCCCATTCATTTTCAATGACAGTAGGCAACGGGCGATTAGCAGAGGCAACTTGGCCACAGATCGCCTGGTGGGAGAGGAAAAAATAGAAATGCAGGCTATTTTCTGCAAATGTGTGGCGATTTAACAAGGCGATTTTTCATGAACGCCAATCAGAATGGAGCCATGCGTGATGGCATACTTTCAAAAATAATTTTTAACGGACATCCAGTATGGCGGAGCTAACTCCAAAATCACATTTAACTGTAACAAACTAAGAAGTTAAGGATTTATGTCTTGATATTTTGTAAAACGAGACGGCAAATGACGTAAGATAAATCTGAAAACATGGGTTTTGTAACACAAATATACATCTGTTGCAATATATGTTGTCGCTACCAGACGCATATTTTAGTGTTTGCTGGTCGCAGCGAACTTCAAACGAGTCACGCCTTCTTGGCAACCGAGTTGCTTGTTCAAATCGCCTAACACCTCACATAACAACAAAGTTTGTTTCACCTGTGATGTTCATGGAAGAAAAGTGACACCAAATTGGATTGATATTAAGCCTGCAAACATGAAGACACTGGTTTATTTTTTAAGTGTGTTCTAAACTTGGAGAGGGCAGACCTCCACCAAGGCAATGTGTTCACAGACACTTTAGATTCCAGATGGTGTTCTGGATCACCAAGCAAGAATCAGTTGTTACTTGTCTCAATACACACGTTGTCCGAAATCCGTTCAGTACCTTTTCAGGTAACGTTTGATCAAATATGCATCTGTTAGCAGGAAGTCAACATGCCTCCAGCAAACCATTAGGTGTGTGTGTGTGTGTGTGTGTGTGTGTGTGTGTGTGTGTGTGTGTGTGTGGCAAAACAGCAGAGACGCAAATGGATGCACAAAGAAAAAAATAAAATGATTTTGGAGCAGTAAACGATACAGACGGGTGTGTGTGTGTGTATGTGTGTGTGTGTGTGTGTGTGTGTGTGTGTGTGTGTGTGTGTGTGTGTGTGTGTGTGTGTGACAGGGTTGCATTGGATATGTGTGTAAGAAGGAGGGGGAGAGAGAGAGAGAGTGTGTGTGTGTTTTTGTGTCTCAAACACTGACTGCAAGACTTTTAAGAGAAGATCTGGGTGTGTACCATCACTGTAACTTAACACTGTAGCAGTTTTGGCCAACCGGTTTGTGTGTGTGTGTGTGTGTGTGTGTGTGTGTGTGTGTGTGTGTGTGTGTGTGAGTGTGTGTGTGTGTGTGTGTGTGTGTGTGTGTGTGTGTGTGTGTGTGTGAGGCTGGAGTTGTTTATTTGGATGTTGACTGGTTAGTGTACCTAGTGTGTGTCAGGCAAGCAGGATGTGTAGTCATGGCAACCCTATGAGTCAATGTGATTGGCCGATTCTGCTGTGGGGGACAGAGCTTCATTAGCCTACCTGGAGTCTTTCTCACACACACACACACACACACACACACACACACACACACACACACACATAAACCCAAGAGTACTGTTAATCCTCTTGTGTAAGTTGCTCTGGATAAAAGTGTAAAATGCATAAATGTAAATGTAATGTAAATGTGAAACATCCATACAGAAGGTTCATCTCACACACACACACACACACACACACACACTAGACTTGTAGTCAAGACCGCTTAGACCAAGACCAAGACAATACCAAGACCAGAGGCTAACGAGACCAAGACAAGACCAAGACCAGAGGCTAACGAGACCGAGACGAGACCAAGACAAATTGAGGACGAGACCAAGACCGAGATCGAGACCAAAAAAAAAAAAGTAGACTAGGCTATATTGGAAGTTATAACTTGATTTGAAAAACAACTTTGGTTAACATTCAACCCATATAGGAGAGTATTATTTCAGCTGCTGGCAACAATGTGGATAGGGATAGCGGCAATGTGGGCAGAAAATAAAAGCTGTTTTGATAACTTTTTTGCTAGCTGTTGAACCAATAATTAAAAAAAATATTCTGCTTTTACCAGCACAAACCTATCATGGAACTCATGGTGACAAAAAATGAGTGTCAGGCCTCCTCTATAGCAATATTAGGCTAATTAAATACCAGCAGGGGGTTATCACCTTGTCACCCATTGAGTTGAGCGAGATGTCCCCACTCCAGATATTTCAACCAGTAGAAAATATTTTTGGGGGTAGCTGGGAGAATGACATTGCTTCTACTGGTAAAAGTAAGTCTGGCACATTAGAATTTGTTTTATTTTTATATATTTATATATTTATTTTTTAAACTTTAAACTTTTAAAGCATTTAAACTTACTGCTATAATGAGATGCATGTGGCACAATAGGCCAAATTGATGGGTGCATTCTACTTTTTATTTTGTGTTTCCTTTAGTTTTAGATGTAACACAACATGTGGTGTGCCAATGGTAATTGAAAATAAGAAATAATTCCACACAATGGGCAAGACATGGCACTATGCAGCCTTCATAACACAAAAATAAATACTGACTTATACAGTTTAAATTTACTTTTAAAGTAGGCTAGGTTAAGCACAAGATTAAGTTCTATACTTTTCTGAGATGCATTTCATTGATATCTGCCCATAACTGCTTATTTTGATTTCTGAAAGTTGGCAAGCCAATCAGGCCTACCAGCATACTCTGTCTATAGCCTGCCAAAGATTTTATACTAAGCCTACCTCTAATTGAAATTACTGTAATTTAACATGGCCTGAGTTAATTTTGAGAACAGCAGAAGGTAGCCTACTTTGTGAGATGACAATGGGGCTGGTGTTCCAACGTTTTGGACAGCCTGCACTTTTACCAAAGATCATGGAATACTGACCGCTTGAATCCTACTTGCTTTTACTGCTTGACGACTTTAATCACTACATGCAGTGACTGAGTTGTTGTTGGTAATGCAAAACCCGGACCGGATTAACAGTGGTATACATTCGCTATTACATCAAGTGGAATGGATTCTTTCGGGATGCAATAGAGATAACTTTGAGAATACATCAACGGCATTCATTTATTTATCACCCGATAAGTCACTCGCAGGACATCTTTCAAGCGTCCATGAACCACTAAATACGGGAGTTTTTTGGATGTCTGTGCCTCGGTAACCAATAGCCTACTAAATTTACCAAAATGAAAGATGAAAGATTTAATTCCAATAAATACATTAGAGATCACGTTAACTAGCATGACATCTCGCTCAGCCATCGTAACACATACCTGATAATTAAATTGCCACATTTTGCGAATGGAACGTAAACTTTTAGGAGAGTAGGCTAATTTAGAGCTGCATGAAACTGGATGCGCTCGGCTCTCTGTCACTGAGATAGACCGGCCCATAAATGCATTTGAGAGCCTTGCTCTGCTGCAGCAAGGGGTGTCTTTGGCGCGCACTCACTTTCATTTTGGTGCGTCTCATTGTTTAGGCTAATTCAAATCGGCAACTCGATATCGTTAAAACATATATTTATTGCATTTATTTAATTGTCTTGGTCTTGGTCTTGCAAGACACCAAGACAAGACCAAGGTATCCGAGACCAAGACAAGACCAAGACAATACACTGTCAAGACCAAGACGAGACCAAGACCACGAAAAATTGGTCTCGAGACCGGTCTCGAGACCAAGACCGGTCTCGAGACATACAACTCTAACACACACACACACACACACACACACTAGGATTACCCGCTGCAGTGAGAGGAGTGCTTACGGCTTTACAGTACAGGCTGACTTTCTTTCTCCTCTCCTCCTCTCCTCTCCTCTCCTCTCTGCTCCTCCTCTCCTCTCCTCTTTTCTCCTCTCCTCTTCCCTCCTCATCTCCTCTCCTCTCCTCCTCCTCCTCCTCTCCTCTCCTCCTCCTCCCTCCTCCTCTCCTCTCCTCCTCCTCTCCTCCTCCTCTCCTGTAGGTTCTTTGAGGACCTTGACAAGCGTCACATGATCCACCCCGTCATCCAGGACATCAGTGACATCGTACAGAACCACGCCTCCAATCACTTTGAGCCCTATATAGTCTACTGCTCCAACGAGACCTTCCAGCAGAGAACCCTCCAGAAGCTCCTGTAAGCGCACACACACACACACACACACACACACACACACACACACACACACACACACACAAGCTGAATTTGTTCTGTTTGTTCTGACAACCATCCGTGTAATGGATGCCAACTAGCCTAGGCTAGCTAGTGGCAGTAGGTGGTAAATCTTCACACCCCTAGCCTTGAGATCACCTCTAACCTCTGACCTTAAGATCACCTCTAACCTCTGACCTTAAGATCACCTCTAACCTCTGAGTCGGAAGCCGGGGCTTTTCAGTGGGTTAGTTGGAGATGACAAGGTTTGAGACCTGTGAACAAACACACACACACACACACACACACACACAGAGACCCATGAACGTGTATACACACACACACACACACAGACCCATGAACGTATGTAGCCAGGTCCGCACCGCACACGGGTCTCGAACCCGCCACCCCGCAAGCTACAAACTCCCGGCGTGGGAGTGGGACGCTCTAACCAACTGAGCTAAAAGCCCGAGCATCTAACTCAGCGTGTTAGAAGCGCCCATGGAATTGGGTGATGAGGATTTACACGTACTACCACCGAGCTAGCCGAGCTAGCTGGCCTCCGTGAACGCACACGCACACATACACACACACATATATACAGAGACCCGTGAATGTACACACACACACACACACACACAAAGACCCGTGAACGTCCAAGCTGACCTCAGCTAGATGGCTGCGGATCAGCATGTTAAACCCACTGATGCATTAAACCCAGTGACATACGTGCGTTGGGCACATCCTTCCTGTCCAGACCGGTATGGTCAGGCAGAGGCTGGTCTGTGTTTATAGTAGCCCTCAAATTACTGCCCAAGCACAGGTGATTGACACAAGAGATAGCCATTCAGAGGAGGCCTAGCTATGAGACAGCCAATCACAGGAAGCCAGAAGAAAGATGATGGCTCTTGATTGCTGACTTATTAACCACATCTGTTCTGTTTGTCCTGGTGTGTGTGTGTGTGTGTGTGTGTGTGTGTGTGTGTGTGTGTGTGTGTGTGTGTGTGTGTGTGTGTGTGTGTGTGTGTGCGTGTGTGTGTGTGTGTGTGTGTAGGTCCAGTAACAGTGCGTTTAAGGAGGCTCTGAAGCGTATTGAAAGCAGCAGTGAGTGTGGAGGACTCCCAATGATCTCTTTCCTCATCCTACCCATGCAGAGAGTCACACGCCTACCTCTCCTCTTGGACGTCAGTACACACACACACACACACACACACACACACACACACACACACACACACACACACACACCTCTGTATACACACACACTCCCAATGATTTCCATCCTCATCTTACTGATGCAGTCACACACCTGCCTCTCCTATTGGACGTCAGTGCACACACACACACACACACACACACACACACACACACACACACACACACACACACACACACAAGCACACACACACCTCTGTATACACACACCTCACATGACATGTTTTGTCCATGTGCAGACTATCTGTCAGAAGACCCCGGACCAGACAGCTGAGTACTTTGCAGCCCGATGGGCCCTCAAGGCTATCAGTAAGGTAAGAGAACTCACACACACACACAATCTCTCTCTTTCTCTCTGTCTCACACACACTCACTCACTCACTCACTCTCTCTCTCTCTCTCACACTCACACACACACACACACACACACACACACACACACACACACACACACACACACACTAGGGATGCAACGGTTATTGAATTTTACGGTTACCGAACGATACGCCCTCTACGGTTCAATAAACTTTCGTAAACCGCAATATTTCGGTTTATTAATAAAATGTGAATCTATTGAAGCTCCCTGAAATTTGCTTATGCAGCCAGCATTCGCGAGCTCTACATGCAGAGCTGTAGAACCCTCAACCAATCAGCGCGGTTTTATGCTAATTAGCTCCGCCTGTCAAATATGTGAAACTTTTCACTCACTGCACGTTAGACGGAGAGAGATGAGCTAAAAGCTCCACTCGGAAAGTAGGCAACATTAAGCCAGAAGAATTGCTGCTGTGGTAGATTTTGTGCTGATGACCGTTTACACAAACAAAGCACTTAATAACGTAAAATGCGTCTAGACTACAACACATGCTACTAAACCGGTTGTCAGAAAATAGCGCTTACCACTCGCCCAAATTCGCCTAGACTAGGCTACCGCAAATATAGCCTACCTTGCCTAATGTAAAATATTACGCAAGGATGTCTAAGGGCTGTAATGCTTAGTTTATCTTGCGATGAGTTAGATCAAATGTCGAGTACGGTGAGACTAGGCTTGGATGCAACAAGTGACAGGCTAAACGTTTAAAAAAAAAACGTCCTCTCCCCAGGCTCAGCTATTGTAACATTAACATAAAGGCAAGCTTCTTTGCAGCACGGTGTTGTAAAGACACTGATAGTAGACTCAGAAATTAATTTCTAAAGTTTGGGATGTCATGCAATCCATTTTCACGCAGACCGTTTCCCCAAAGTACTAGGAATAAAAGGCCTCTCATAAAATAGGCCAAACAATAAAATAGGCCTAGGCTACTGGAGGATATTTACTAGTTTAGGACATTTCATAGCATTTCAAGAATATTAACAATGATGGCCTACTGTAATTGTTGGTTTTATTTTATTCTGTCTACCCCTCTAGTAGCCTATCTACTAGGCAATTTATGAAAGAAATCAAATGAAAATTGCAGATAGACTGATAGATAGGCTGATGGTTGATAAGGAATATAGCCATTAAAAGAACAATTTTACAACCCCTTTTTTGTTGGAAAATACCGAAACCGTACCGTCACCGTGGCCCCAAAACCGTGATACATACCGAACCGTGGGCACACTGTACCGTTGCATCCCTAACACACACACACACACACACACACACACACACACACATACACAGAGAGAATCACTAATGACAGGTCTGTGTGTGTGTGTGTGTGTGTGTGTGTGTGTGTGTGTGTGTGTGTGTGTGCAGCTGGTGAAGAGCTGCAATGATGGGGCCAGAAAGATGGAGAGAACTGAGCAGATGTACAGCATCCAGAAACAGATGGACTTCGGCAAGATCAAGGTACCCTATAGGCCCTTATAAATAGACACACACACACA
>JAODXP020000168.1:120000-135000 GCA_027497455.2 Sardinella longiceps
TGATAGATGTAAAAACTATGGCTACATGGCTACAAACACACACACACACACACACACACACACACACACACACAGTGAGTGCTACATAAGGACTTGCAGGGGGGACTAGTGCAACTATCAGTTGGGATTTTGGCCCTAGAGTGAAAGGAAGCAGAGAAAGAGTGAGAGAGAGTGTGTGTGTGTGTGTGTGTAGGGTGCATACCCGGAGGATGGTAGAGGTGTTGAGCCGGTGTGTGTGTGGGTGTTTTATTCGGCCCCGGCCGGCTCGGCCTCGGGAGCGGGCTTGTCTGCGGGGGCGTCGGCTGCTTTGCTCTCCTTGCCGTCCTGAGGCTTGCCGCCGCCGCTGCTGCTGCCGCTCTGTGGGCGTCTACGGCGGTAGTTGAAGTTGCGTCTGTAGCGCCTCTGCCGCGGCTCCTGGCTCTGCGCCCCGTCGCCCTGGTTCTCCTTGTCCTCCTCGCCCTCACGCACCGGCCGCGGGCGTGGTGGGCCCCTACACACACAGACAGACAGGTCAGAATGCTTACAACACTTGTCCAACCGACCATATAAAACACACCTCAAAGGAATACACAAATCCGACGAAACGACCGGAAGTAAGCAGGCGCCATTGTTGAGCTGTAAGATTGCTTATCTGTCCATAGGGATAACGTGATAGAGAACGGCAAAGACCATGGAATACTCTGACATTATACAAGTAGTAGTGAAGCTCATAAATCACAGCATTTTATGGTGTGCCGTCATTGACTGTGCATTGTCAAAAAGGTTTGTTTACAGTCCAACAATGGCGTTGCCAAAGATGGCAGCCTACACAAAACACTCGTCGGATTTGTCTATACTCCACCCTTTAATGAAATTGAGCTATTCACCCCCTTTCCTGGAGTTACATATGTGGGTAAAAAATATTTTGCTCTCAGTGTAGGCATTTTCCTTGTCTGGTAACATCAATTTTGGCTCTTTTTTAGCATTAGCTTAGCATAGGTGCTGGAATGGAAAGTAGCCAGATAACAGCCCTTTGGCAACATTACATTCCAGCGCCCATGCTAAGCTAAAGCTAAAGCTAAAATTGGGGTTGCCGGACAAGGAAAACGCAAACACTGAGACCAAAATGCTTTTACCCACAAATGTAATTCCAGGTAAGACTATGAATAAGCCAATTTGATTAAAAGGTGGAATATTCCTTTAAATGGGACACTCTGGAGTCAGTCAGTCGGTCGGCAGGCCCATAGTTCCACGATGTCCGGCGCTGTCAATAGGCAGCATTGGGGCAACGGAGACAAAATGGCCAAATTCCAGTCATAGCCAACTAATGAGGGCACAGAAGTTTGGTTTTCTTGGTGTTACTGCCATGTTAACAATCTGTCTGTCTGTCTAACAAACGCTGTGGTTCTTCCATCTCCCTCCAGCCCAGGGGCAGACGCAGAACAGGGATACGGACTGATTAACTCCAGAGGATTCTCTAAATAATCCACACCCACCACCACCCACACCACCACCACCGTAGGAGATGGGAGCCACTAATGTGTGTGTGTCTGTGTGTGTATGTATGTGTGTGTGTGTGTGTATGTGTATGTGTGTGTTAAGCTGGGCAAGACCTCTCTCAAAGCTTTGGATCAGTAAACCCACTAGCATTGATGAAAATGTGCTCCAGACCTGACACATACACATACACAAACACACACACACACACACACTCACAGACACACACACTCCTCCCACCCCTACCTGGGTCTGAACCTGGGTCTGAAGCCTCTGTAGTAGTTCTGCCGCACAGGTTTGTTGCCCTGGTCTGGACCTCCTTGGTTCTCGTCTCCTTCTCCACCCTACAGACACACACACACACACACACACTTGGGTTATTTATTTGGAATGACTAATACTGATTAGAACACACATCCAAATAGTTGCACAGAGCCTATTTTGTTTTACAGTACAAAATTATGTTCTAGTGAATGTTGAATAAAGAGTAAAATTTTTTTTTTTGCGATTCTTTTCCACACATGAAGGCTACCACACACACACACACCTCCACTTTCAGCATGCTTTACATTATGACTGTGTGTGTGTGTGTTTGTGTGACTAACGTACCTCTGTCATCTCTCCGCGGGGTGCGCTGCTGTAGGGAGGTCTGCGTCCGTAGCGGCGGCGCACAAAGTACGGTGGGTATCTGCGTCTGCCGGGGTAGGAGGGGCGTCGCTGCTGGACCGGTCCTTCCCCCTCAGGGGCGCTCTCGGCTCCGCCCTCCCGCTTCTCCCGCACCTCGCCCTCTCCGTCGCTCTGGAAGTTGTCCTGGTAGTCGCGTGGGGGGCCCCTCCTGCGGGGGTACCGCCTGTAGCGGTTGCGGTCCGCTGCGTACTTGCTGCCCTGGACTGGGACTCCGCCTGGGCCCGTCACGTTGGCTGCCTCTGCACCCTGGACACACACACAGAAACACAGTGTGAACACACACAGTCACACACACACACACACACACTAGTTGTGGTCAACGCCACTAAGTGACTTGTAAGCCTAACTGTAATAACTAAGTGAAAGACGTGAACAGGTGAGCCCACAAGCTGATGTGAATAACTGGGCAGAAGTGGCTTGTTGGACTGCAGGGCGTCTACAGATGAGCAGCTCATTAAACTGCCTCTCTTAAAACAACAGCTGCCTGCCTGCCACCCACTGGACTCGACTCGGCACGCCAGTCAGAGGCTGTGGAATGCATCCAACATTCCCATATTTCTACTTTGGGGCTTAAAGATAGGAACATCGTATTAATGCTATTAAGATAGACATTGGTTTTGTGAACGTTACTATACAGTTAAATAAACGTTGTTTATCAGCCAAATACCCCCTAGTTCATCAGGGCAATGGCAACAGCTGCTAAGGGAAGAGAAATGTTGTATAAAAGAAACTGTGATTAACTTCTGCCAAAACGCTTGGAAATGGCAAACACAAACAATTTAAGAACCCAAGCCATTCCTAAGGGCCTGACGCGGATGTTTTAGAAGAGTGGTGAATTCGGTGGTCGCGTCGCAACGCTTCCCATTCATCCCTATGGGTGGAACTTAGTAACGTTATGTCATCTTGAAAACACCAGAGTTTTGTAAACCTCTGCGGCAGACGGGCGACTAACGTTTCCAGTGGGCCGTGTTGTATACATGCTGTGCATACATGTGTGCGTTTGAGCATGTGCAGAACTGTGGGAGTGGGGAAATGTGAAGTGGAGGAAACGAAGCAGGCTCATGAAATCAGGCTGTTGCTATGAGACAGGAGGTTACTGACCTTCTCTCCTTCAACCACATCAAACTCCACAGTCTCGCCATCTCCTACACTGCGGAGGTACTTTCTTGGGTTGTTCTTCTTTATGGCAGTCTGGAGAGCAACACACACACACACATTAGATTTCATGTCTCTGTAGGGGAGATGCTTTCAATAACCAAACACCAACAGACCCCACCATGAACAGGTGTGCTCTCTTACCTGGTGTACAAAGACATCTTCTTTTGTGTCGTTCCTGAGCAAGAGACAGACAGAGAGGGACAGAGCATGAGCACAGCTGGTTCAACATGGCTGCTGTATGTATGCACACCCATGAGGGCTCATTGAGAAGTACGGCAGGCAGGCAGGCAGGCAGGCAGCTTAAGTCTGTGAGGTGGCAGTAAACAATGGCGTGCCACCAGCAGATTGGGCTGGCCCTCTAAGCATATCAATGCTATAATAGGATTGAGGATGGGCGCTGACCCACATTACACACTAGCCATTAGCCAGGCAATCCTACCTGTTGATGAAACCGTAGCCGTTGCGAACATTGAACCACTTCACTGTTCCCAGGACTTTTGTTGCTGGAGGAAAAACAGACATTGTCAAATGTCAGTCTTTGAACTTTATTACAAAACAGCATAGAACACCATTGCTGTTGGACAGGTCAAGACAGACAGATGATGGCCAAAGAAAGGCAACACTACATGAGTGACCAGTGGGCTGTTTGTAAGAAAGTTATTTTTAACCGTCAACTGTCAATCTTTTTATAGCATCTGATGCAAGTACAACAGCAGCTGTTCCATTCAAACAGCTCTAGGCAAAAGCACAAGGCCCGTATTTATTAAATAGGCTAACTTTGGGACGGGACAAATGGTTGCTCCACCTTAACACTAATAGCTGGCCAAGTCACCGTTGACTGCTCTCGCCCTCCTGTGCGCACTTGAGAATGTATCCGGGAAACGCTTTGGTGAAAAAGAAACAAGGAAGTGATTCAAAAAGTTACACGTGGTACGACGGCTTGTCCCCGCAGGGTGGCTACGGCAAGCTCATTCAGTGCCGCAGCTAAAGCACTTTACTCAAATCTCATCACGACCGAGTGAGGTTTCCTGAGGATGCATAATATTTCATTCGACCCGACTTGGCTATGAGTACTGACCGCATGGTTCAATAATACGGACCAAATCGCAACCGACAGGATACTCAATCCAAAGTGTACCATTGGTATGACCAAGGCAAAGTGTGTCAAGTGCTAGGCTACGCTAGCTAGCGCTAGCTCATTAGTTTGAAACCATGTGGCTGGAGCTGCGCCAGTGAGTTAAGATCCGATGCTAACTACATCTACGCCCTGATATGACCCGGTCACTTACAACTAGGCGAAATACCACCACAGGTCACGACAGAGTGTCCTGTACCGTTTTTAAAATATTCCCTCAAAATTTCCGTCCAAGGCCTCCACACAAAAGAAATCCCTACATCCCGAATATCATGGCAGACATTTTGGAGACTAACTAGCTTCTGTGCGCTAATGTTCAGCAGGCAACCATAGCCTCAGAAGGCCCGATGACCAATATTATCCTTCCCACACTACATTTAATTACCCATGCGGTTTTTTGTTATTAGCAGCGTTCATGCACGGAACAGATTGTGATCCAAAATTAACTCAGTCCATCCAAAATGTGGATGATTATTTGAGAAAAATGCTGGCATGCTTTTCCATGAACAAAAGGTTCGGCTAAGCCTACTAGCTAATGATTCATCTGCAGTGCAGTCATTTGTGATGGCTAGCAATAGGCCTTACCGATTAAATTTGCTTTCAGACATTATTCAAATTCTTTAAGATGTAAAATAACGTTCAATCGAGTCGACTGTTTAATGTTACATACATTTACATACCCGATGTGAAGTTCAGGTAAGCATTACAATGATTGGTTTAGTTCCAGCTATATTATCGGTCGGTGATGGAGGGTCACGATCAAGGCCAAGCACACATCCTTGTAGCCGGCTGGCTCAAGTTTGATGGGCAATGTTACTGGAGCTTTTGTCTGCCCCAACATGCGGCAACTTTTTCCCAAATTCACTCTCGTCGAGCAAATGTGTGTTTTTAAAAGCACAATACAGTCGGCCTACATTTATATTATCACTAAAATCTACCAATTCATGTTCCACAAGATTAAAAGAAAATATTCTTATAATGTTTATACTTGTATAAATACCAGCGATTCACTAAACTTGATATTCACTTAGAAAACCACACAAGTCGTGGTTAAATACAAGCTCGTATGGTCGCGTATTGCTTGGTTGTAGGCCGACTCGTCTAGCCTGTTAGTGAGGACAGGCCGCTAGCTTCCGAGCACAGAGAACGCCATGCAACAAGGTTTGCCACAAAGCAGCTGCGAGTTGGCCAGAAATGGAACGTAGACACACAATATGGAATTAGAATCGCATGTGAACGTTATAAAATTTAACGGACAAAATTATGGAATCAAGATAATTTCGACAGTTAGCAACAGTCAGCTAGTTAACGTCAGCTAGCGACAACGGTGGCTAAAAATGCAGCTAGCACACCAAGTTAACAAGCTAAGCAATGTTAGCCGGCTAACTCCACGAAGCAGTAGACTCTACATTCAGTATTAAGTACGGACTTTCAACCACAGATAGCCCTTGGCCAGATTGAAAATTTTATACTTGAAACTAATGTATATACACATGTAAATAAAACTACAAAACAAACCGTTGCTGTTACGTTAGCCCAGCTAAAAACGTTATGGCCACACAATCATGCAGTGTTGGCTATGGTTAGCTTACTTGGCTAGAATATAGGCTAGCTTACGATAGGCAGGTCAACCAGACAGTTCAGTCGTGTTGCTTTTAATGCTTTGGTCTTCACACTCCAAGAAAGACAGATAATCAATCAGGGGGTTTCAATTCACCCAAGACAAACAAAAGAATAACTATTTGTTCAACTTACCGATGACCTTCTTGTCCCCCGCGGTAGCTGCGGCTGCCGGGCTGGATGGGCTCTCCGCATCGGCGGCAGGCTGCGGCGGTTGTTGTGTCTCGGCCTCGCTGCTCATGATGGTTTCTGGTTGGTGTATACTTGTGCCGGCGGTGGCTCTCTAGTGTTTCCCGGTGCTAGATGGTAACCTGGGCCGGCGGTGGTGGGGGCTGCTGCCTTCGGGCTCTCAGCTTTCTTTTCTCCGCTCCCGTTGCCGATCGAACTGGACGGAATAGGGAACGAAGCCGGACAATATTCCGATAGATCTGCCCTCCCATCCTATCATTTCATTGGATAACAGTCCCCTTTTCGACCAACCTAAACAATAATCTTCCCAACTATTGGTTCTACGACCTATCACTCAAAGCCCCAAACTGTCTCCTCCCCATTGTGACTGGCTCTTAAAGATGAGTCAAGAGAGTGAACAGCCCACAGACATCAACTTAGTTTCGGTGTGAACTCAGCATGTAACCTTATATTAGGTTATAAATGAGCAATCCTATCCAGTTATCATTAACTTATGTGGAAATAGTATGTGAACAACCGTTGCGATTTAACGAGGTCATAATATGGATATGTCAAAACAGTCTTCAAAGAATTAGTGAAGGGGTTTACATGTAAATGATCAAAGCGCCTAATCCTAGC
Source organism: Sardinella longiceps (assembly GCA_027497455.2). Taxonomy (NCBI): domain Eukaryota; kingdom Metazoa; phylum Chordata; class Actinopteri; order Clupeiformes; family Clupeidae; genus Sardinella; species Sardinella longiceps. Next base: position 126,884 of record JAODXP020000168.1, read on the forward strand.
CTTATCCTGCTACAGATCTTAGGAATGTAAATACAAAGGCAACATCATGGCGGTTAAGTACTTGCCAGGGAAGCATCATGTTCCTACCATGTTAACTTGCTGGTCACTGGGGATTTTTTTTTATTATTATTTTTTGCTTGTGTTTTTACAATGCTCTATTTAAAACATTCAAAACATTTTGAGAATACACCCCATGTGTTACAACAAAGTCCTATATAAGTGTCTCTGGTAACAATCACTTATGCCACTTGACCTAATAGTTTTCGAAAGATTTAAGTTAGCGTCTTGTCCTGAGACTTGGTTGGGTGAATTAGGAGTTAGGGAGGGGCTGCTGTGTGTGTGTGTGTGTGTGGTATGAATCTGGCTTCAGTATGGGTCCACCCAGTGGCTGAGTGAGGACAAAGCCTGCTGGAGTGGGTGCGAGTCCCACGCTGCCCGTCTCCTTTGTCATGGAAATGTGTCTGGCACTGTTTACGAGTGCTGCTGGATGTGTGAAGGCCTTGTTGTTCATGGCCAGCCCTGTTGTCTAGCACAAAGCCACGCTTCAGCACTGACCCCCAGGATCCTGCGACCAGGCCCAAAACCGCATCTGAAAGACCCCTTTGTAGTGGAGCTGGGGCTGGGTGAGGCAGGGAGGTGGGCTGGGCCAAGTGGCCGACACAAAGGAAGTTTACACTGGGTAGTTGGCACCAGGGATTGGGCCTTCCACAGGGTGCAATCACATCAGCTGGTGGTGCTTTCAAGGACACGGGGAAGGCCTGTACTCCACCAGTTTCCCTATGCGCACACACACACACACACACACACACTGAGGACACAACAGGACAGAAGGCTTGGGTGCTGTCTGGTCTAACAACTAAATGTGTGTTCTACGCAGACTAAGGTAGGCTGAGGTAATGTAAATATGAAGGCAGATCTCAGAGACAAATCCCCTCAGTCAAGACTGCTCAGGCAGGAGCCTCCAGCTCTAGCCATGTTCACACACACACACACACACACACACACACACACACTCGGGGTACAGGGGCAGTCAGGTTCACACACACACACTGGGTCCACGGCAGTCAGGCTCACAAACACACACTCTGGGTCCAGGGGCAGTCATGTTCTCTCTCTCTCTCTCCCTCACACACACACACACACACACACACACACACACACACACACACACACTCTGGGTTCAGGGACAGTGTTATTGTGGTAAAAATAAGAAGTGCATAAACTGAATTTTGTGGTCTCTGGAAAGGCTGCAAAATGCAGAATCAGATGTTTAAAAAGACATGGAACAGGCCAGAGGATGGGAAGATCATCACTGTGGTATTAAATTGTATTAAAATAGGATTAGGATAACTTTGGAATATAGAGGGGGATTTTGGCAATGTTAAAGAGTTAGTGCATAAACTCTTAAGATGTGGATAAACTCTTTCTAAAATGTGAGAAGTGTGTAATCTGGGTTCACTTGTGTTTGCCAGCACTATATCCCTATTTGGGGGGAATCCAACAGGGGGGTCGAGTGCAGGCCAAGTTAAAGGAGAGCAAGTTTAAAATCTGCAGTCAATGAGCCCATATCACTGCTCTCTGAAGCTGCTGAGTGCTGCATGTACAGGAGGCTTTAGGAGAGGGGAGGGCAATTCCCACATTGGGTTTTAGATATTGACTAACGGGCCGGGTGTTAACAGCCAACCAGTCCATGCCGGTAAATTGGTAAGTCTCAAACTAGTAGCCCCACTTTCTTCAGAAGACATGTGCATGTAGGGTTAAAAGGGGGATTTGTATTTCATGAATACAACACATTTGATAAATCAGGCCTATAATCTAAGTCACCTTGGCTAAATGAGAAATTATTTTATTTTGGGAAGTCTCCACGGGCCGGATTAAACAACTAAAAGGCCCCGGGCCTTAATTTGCCCAGCAGGTCTGCTTTAGGAGAATGGAAGTTTCTCCATACTTAAATTTGCCGCTTCGCAGTTCATGTTTCTGAACATTTTTGAGAAAAAACAAGGGTCCAAAAAAGTGTGAAAGAAAGTCAACGGTCGGAAGTATAGTAGTATTAGGCCTGTTGATTTTGTGGCACTATGCAAAGCTTGGCCAATAAGTCACACCACTGCCAGCTCGTTTGAGGCCAACTTAGTTGAATTGACAGAGACTTTGGCAGCAGTAGCCACCAGTAGCATAAGGCTCTTCAATCATGGATTGATTTAACGCGTAGTTCAACCTATCATTTACATTTGGACATACTCATTAATGGAAAATTAATGAATTATTAATTCATTATTTGGACATACTCATTAATGGAAAATACTAAAATCAAATTCCACTTTTCCATACTTTTCCATGACAGAACTCTGCAACGTGGAACCAAAGTCTCATACCTACTGACGGAACTCTGCAACGTGGAACGTCAGGCCTACAGCTTGATTGACTCTAGATTATCAGTGGCAATGCAAACGGGACGAAACACAACAAACACACGACACACACACAGGACTATTTACATGCACAGTAATCAGTTCATCACTAACATCTACATTTATGCATTTAGCAGACGGCTTTATCCAAAGCCACTTACATAAGAGTGATAACAATCAAGTTACAACACAATACAAGTACAGTAAATGCCTACTGGGAGTGCCATTTACTAAGAGGAGAGCAAGTGCAAGAGTTGGGTAGTGCTTGATCTGTGCATTCCAGTTGGAGTTTAAGGGACTAGGACAAGAGGTACTCTTGGAAGAGCTGGGTCTTCAAGAGTTTCTTGAAAGTACAGAAAAAATGGCCACCTTACTGCACTTGACAGGTTTAATATTTTATTTAAAAACACACACACGCACACACACACACACACACACACACACACACACACTGTTGAGGTGTTTGGCAGCACAGTAGATCTGTGGTTGTTCTGAGCATCCAGTCGGTCTGCAGTCAGTCCCAATGGGGGACACCTGTCCCAGGTGAGACAGACACACACACACACACACACAGTCCCAGGTGAGACACACACAGAAGGTGCGTGCCGACCCCGGAGTAGCCCGTCTTGCACAGCAGGATTCTTAGAGGAGAGGCTGTGCATCCAAACACACACACACACACACACACACACACATTTACAATTCTCCTTGCCACACAAGTAAAAAGAGTTGTGAGTAGAAAGTTGAGTGAGGTTGCAGGGCTGGAGGAGTCTTCACTGGGCCGCGGGTGGACAGGAAAGGACAGCCCGGCCACTAGGGGGCGCTGACACTACATCTCCCCACACTGGGAAATCAGAATAGGCAGCTTGGGCTTGTTGTTGGGGCCAGTGGGGACATTCTGGAGGATGGAAACACACACACACACACACACACACTCTCAATATGATGGCACATTGGCAGTAACACTGCTGCTGGCGATGACACCATTACAGATTTTGATTGAGAGCAATTATTGTCTGAGAAATAATCACCATTATTAGACTATTCATGAATAAATTTGACCAATATCTGGCAGATTTACTGCTGAATGTAACAAAAACATTTTTTTTTTTTTGTAAGGAAAAATAAGACATGATTTTATCAGGTTATAGTACTGACTTCTGAGAATGCAACAGTCAGTCCTGCAGCTTTGTGTGTGTGTGTGTGTGTGTGTGTGTGTGTGTGTGTGTGTGTGTGTGTGTGTGTGTGTGTGTGTGTGTGTGTGTGTGTGTGTGTGTGTGAGTGATCTCGGGGCATAGTGTCATAATGAGTGAAAGTGATGTGTGTTAAGGCTTTCAGTGTATTGTCTCTCAGTGTGTTATCAATGCCAGCACGATTAATCATCTCACATCAACATCAGAGTCATGACAACCCATCCCATCCCATAATGGCACGCCACACTAACCCCATGGCAGCCCAGCCCAGCCCCACACAACACAACACACACACACACACACACATACACACACACACACACACACACACACACACACAACACAACACACCACACCAGTTTAAAACAGTGTGACGACAGCAAGCAGAAAAACAGGTTATGAGATTTTTAACTAACCTCAATTTTTCTCATGACGAGGAGTCCATCCACCACTTTGCCTACAGGAAACAAACAGGGAAGAACATCACTCTCACTCAATTATGACACACACACACACACACACACACACACACCACTTTCACTATATATGACACTAGGCCCCAAGATCTCACACACACACACACACCACTTTCACTCAATTATGACACTAGGCCCCTAGATCTCTCGTTCGCACGCACGCACACGCACACACATAAGCCCTTTTGTAAGGGCATGCATTGTCCATGTTTTAATGTGTGTGTTTGTTTGATAGCTTCCTGCCCAGGGACCACAGATGCAAAATAGCTTGTAGCTAACTCTGGTACTGGAACTGTCCTGTACATGGTCCCTGTCAACTAAATCAATAAACTAAACTAAACTAAACACACACACACACACACACACACACACACACACACACACACACACATATATCATCTCACACCCTTCACCAGAGTTCCCACTCTTGATTCAAGTTAAAATTCCTTGATTTTTCCATGACCTTCCCTGACCAAACAACAGATTTGGCAATTTTAGAGACGATTCCGAGGTTGCAGAGTCGATTAGAAATCACAGGTATTCGGGGAAACTCGGTAGTTGATCTGCGAACGCAAGTCGTCATGTGTGAATTACTCTCCCAACCCGATTTAGGGCAGTCGCGGGCTTGACGCAAGATGTCGGGGGACATTTGGTATGCTAGATATTTAGAGAAATCGCAAGCAATTCACAGGGCAACAGCCAATCAAGCAGCATAACGTTATCATCTTTATATTTTCCAAACGCTTGCAAAACCATATTTAAAGTTGCACCAAGCAATAGCCTTCTTTGAAGAAAGTCGTTTACTTGCTAACAGAAGATAAAAAACCTCTTGAATAATTCCAAAATATTTTTGTAGAAGATAAAAAAATCTCTTGAATAATTCTAAAATATTTTTGAAGCAATGACAAGATTGAAACAGCACAGACAATATGAGAGCATGACCGTGTCAAACTAACGAGTGGCAGACCCGCCTGTATAGTCTGTATGCTATTATGTACTTAAAATATTTACAATGTTGCTGTTACAGTAGGCTGTTACTGTGGAGTTGGTAGGGGGGAGCACCATAAGTAAATAAACAAACAAACAAACAAACAAACAAACAAACAGCTCGCTCGGTCGCCTGGGTTCTAATGATCCAATGATTCTAATGACACAATGCAGATACTAGAATGAACTGTAATGCAGATACTAGAATGAACTGTAATTAATGATACACACGTGCTACCTGCCAGGAACCACAACACATCACTAGCAAATCACTATTGGAGTTTGATTCTCTGATGCATTGTGGGTAAATAGTAAGGTAGTGAGACTCACCGAACACGACATGCTTTCCATCCAGCCAGTCACATTTGGTGCAGGTGATGAAGAACTGACAGCCATTAGTGCTGGGTCCACTGTTCGCCTGGACACACACACACACACACACACACACACACACACACACACACACACACACACACACACACACACACGTGCGCACACACACAAACACACGCACACAGGCAGATAGAAAGCATAAGATGAGCCTCATAAACAAAAATGCTCTTGTAGAGCTCTTTCCGTCCAGGAGCCAATGTTGGATTCTGTCAAAACCAAAACTATTTCACTTTTATTTTGGGGGGTGTCAGACTTTTTCTTGTTGAGATCTGCTATTTTTCTGGAGCATGTATGAGAGTAGTTGGAGAGGAGTTAGTTGGATTATCAAAGATATCCATAATTGAAATGGCATATGGCATATGTATCTCAGCAACACAATACGATATGAGGCATGAGTGAGCTGTTTGGATACAATTTAGCAAAATCCTTAGACAAGGCTGCTGGACATACCCCACATTTAAAGGAGACATAGAATGGAAAACCACTTTCACATTGGCTTTGATGAATTCAGAGAAAGTGCCATCATGAACATGAGGCATGTTTCTGCCCTCTTTCATATGGAAATCTTACATTTAGAAATAGCCACTAAAACGTGGGCAAATTAGAACAAAGCATACAAGTGATGTCAAATAGCACAAAGCCATTGCAGTTCAATTGAGGTTGCCAGGGATGGCATTGTTTAGGCAAAATGGCCATTTTAATACACATCCTAAATATGAGGTGTTAATTAGGCTTGTAAAATATCACTTGTCCTTACTGTTGACAAAATACATTCAAATATATTGTATTTTAACATCAGAGAACAAGGTGCAATACACAACTAATTCATTCTATGTCACCTTTAACTAAATTTGCAAATGTTCTCTTATCACGCTCAATACAAAAAAATCCCAAACAGAAATATATATAACTATATAAATACAGAAATGGATTATATACAGAAAAGCACTGAAGAATCAGCTGAGAAAAATGTGACTTTTATCGACTGACTGGTAGTCACTTTTATCGCCAAGTTGTTGACTTTGCAGTCGTTTACTGTCCAGTTTGTCTTACAACAACAACAACACATTTGATTTCTATAGCGCTTTCCTAGACACCCAAAGCGCTTTACAGTGGAAGGGGGACCTCACTGACTACCAACACACACACACACACACACACACACACACACACACACATTACATTTCTATAGCGCTTTCCTAGAGACCCAAAGCGCTTTACAGTGGAAGGGGGACCTCACTACTTACTTACTTCTTACTTACAATATCTTGGTGTGACACTTGACTCACATCTCACTTACCGTGAACACACCCGTAAACTATTGAACAAACTCAATCAGAAACTTCATGTTTATAATAAAATCAGACCTTATCTGTCATTTTCTGTTTCTAAAGCCTACCTTCATGCAATAATTCTTTCAACATTATCTTACTGTCTTCGGATTTGGTCCTTAACCACAAAAGAAGTCACTGAACCAATAGCTAGAATATACAACAGAGCATACAAGATTCACCATAAACTTCCTAATTGGACATATCACTGCACAGCTCTCACTCATTCAAACGCACTGACCTTTCAGAATTACATCATTAACCATGCTATATCATTTTACTTTCAGTTACAATCACACTGCACTATACCTTCTCTTGCCGCATTATTACCAATCACACATCAAGGGCGGACTACAAGATCAGTAACACAAGCACAACTTCCTGTACCAGCTTTCAAAAACACCTACAGTATGGCCAGAGATCATTTTGCCTCACATACATAAACATTTGGAACAACATCCCATACCACATCAGAACCATAACATCCATTTCACACTTCAAAAACACTTACAAGTCATTTCAATTGAACAGCTACACATGCAACCACTAAAACCCTACACTACACTACACATGCATATTATTTATGTTTTATCTAGTGTTGTCTATTTGTTTTCATTTGTGATATAATTTGTTGCTGTCAAACGGTCTTGTTGTTACTGTGATGTGCCCCACTATTAGTCTAGTCTAGTCACTATTAGTCTCTGTCTGTGTTGTTCTTCTGTGTTTAGTGTGCTGCAGAACAGGAAACTGCTGTAAACCAGCACATGCCGAGTCAGGCCCATTTTAAAATGGAACTGCCATGTTACTTTTAAACATTTTCCTGTATAATAAATGTTAAATACAAAATACAAATACAAATACTTACTTACCACACACACACACACACACACACACACACACACACACACACACACAATTCTATAAGTCTTACCATAGATAGAAGCCCTGGTGCTGAGTGTTTCATCTTAAAGTTTTCATCTGCAAAAGGACCTCTGTAGATGCTGCATATTCCCGTACCATCCCCCTGCACACACACACACACACAGTTAGTGAGCAGAATGAGATAACTGATGCGGCATCATAAGATATTACTTATACACACAGACACACACACACACACACAGACATACACACAGACACACACACAGACACACACACAGACACACACACAGACACACACACAGACACACACACAGACACACACACACAGACATACACACAGACACAGAGTTAGTGAGCAGAATGAGATAATTGATAGGGCATCATGAGTTATGACTTCCTGGACATGTTTTGGAATAATGATTGGGAAGACTGCACTCCACTGGGTGG
>JAODXP020000168.1:142500-158449 GCA_027497455.2 Sardinella longiceps
TGTTCTCACGGTGCGTTCACACTGACCATGTCCGTTGACGGACGACGGGGAGGGGTCTGACAGAGGGGGGAGTCAATTCTCTCAATTCCGAATGGTTGGACAGATCCGTCGCCAGCTAAAATGTTGACCATTTTTCAACTATTTGACGGACGGAACGGAACCCTTGGGACGGACGGACCCACAATGCATTTCGCGAAAGGTCCATTCAAAGTCAATGAGATCCGTCGACGGTCTTTCTATTCTCATTAACTGTAATTCCATCACTCTATCTTTCTCTCTCTCTGTAGTTCCATCACTCCATCTTTCTCTCTCTGTAGTTCCATCACTCCATCTTTCTCTCTCTCTGTAATTCCATCACTCTCTCTTTCTCTCTCTCTGTAATTCCATCACTCCATCTTTGCTGTTCCCCATGTAGGAGCACCAGTGAGGCGGAGCTACAACCATGTTGCTAAGCAACCAAAGCCTGATGGCCATCCTGCACCAGTGGGAGGGGCCTGAGCCAGAGAGCCCAGAGTGGGCGGGGCAAACACTACAGTATTTCTACATGGTGCTGACCAAGGTGTGTGTGTGTGTGTGTGTGTGTGTGTTATTCTGTACATGGTGTTGACTAAGGTGTGTGTGTGTTATTCTGTACATGGTGTTGACTAAGGTGTGTGTGTGTGTGTGTGTGTGCGCGCACGCTGCAGTATCTGTACATGATGTTGACTAAGGTGTGTGTGCGTGTGTGTGATTCTGTTAATTTTAAAGGTTTAGAAGATTTTGTTAGTTTTGACTGAGGTGTGTGTGTGTGTGTGTGTGTGTGTGTGTGTGTGTGTGTGTGTGGGTGGTGTTGGCTTAGGTGGCGATGAACAGCTTCCTGCTGGCGTTCACGCGCTGTGCTCTGTCGCGCTCCTTCATGGGCGTGAGCTTCCTGTCGCTCTGCCTGGCCGACCTCCTGCTGGCCGCAACACTGGCCACCGCTGCCCTGATGGGTCGTCACCATGACGACGACCCCTTCCCCACGGCCTTCCTGCTCACACACGCCTCCTGCATCTACGCCTTCCTACCGTTGCCCCTGCTGACGCTCGGCGTCCTGGACCTCGGCTCCGCCCACTGGGAGAGAGGTGTGGCTCTCTTTGTCATTGCACCACTCTCTTTCTGTTCTCTCCGTCACTCCATCTCTCCGTCAGTCCATCACTCTATCTTTCTGTTCTCTCAGTCATTCTTGATGAGGGGGAAAGATTCGCTTAACTCAATTAGTGTAGAGAACGGGTTTGGGTGCGTAAAACAAAAGAATACTGAATGATAAAGAAAGTAAACGCACTCTCAAGGTTTAACTCTTTTTTTTTAATGATAACATGTCCAAGATGGACGCGTTTCGGCCTACGCCGTCCTCAGCGTCTTACGCTCCATCTTTTTATTCTCTCTCAGTCATTCTATCACTATCTTTCTGTATGTGTGTGTTATTCTGTTAAGTTTAAACTGTTTAAAAGACGTTGTGTGTGTGTGTGTTGTTCTCTTAGGTGGCGAGAGGAGAGCGGGGGGTCAGGTCGGAGCGGTGTTTGCGGTGTGGGTGGCGGCTTGTTTCTACTCCGCCTGGCGCACCGACCCGTCTGTCCTGGAGGTGGCGCTGCGGACGCGTCCCGTGGGGCTGCTGCAGGTGTGTGAAGTGCAGGCGTCTCAACAGGTGACTCTCTTCTGCCTGGCGTTAATCGCTGCCCTCGTCATCACGCTGCTGCCCCACCTGCCTGACGTCCCGCGCTGCATGGCCCACATCAACCGCCTCATGGGCGACTCCGAGGGCCTCTTGGCCACCATGGAGCCCACGCACGACTCCGAGAGCGTCCTCATCTCCCCCGCCACGCCGAGCGACCCGTCCGTCAGCAGTGTGGACACACACAACAACCTCCTCCTCCTGCAGCAGCGTGAGCGTGAGCGTGATCGTCGGTGTCCGCCCCTCTACCTGAGCTGCGTGCTGCTCTACGCCATGCAGTGGAGCCCCTACCTGCTGCTACACCTGAGCAGTGAGCTGCTGCAGCTCGCCGTGCCGTCATACGCCAGCGTAAACACACTCTGGCTCAGCTGCGCCAACAGCCTGCTGGTCGGCGCCACCTACTGGAGACATCAGAGCGGGCACCAGGGCGGGCATCAGAGGGGGCATCAGGGCGGGCATCAGGGTGGGCGCCAGGACGGGCACCAGGGCGGGCATCAGAGGGGGCATCAGAACTCCTGGAGCTGGAGCGCTCAGAGCCTGGACGCCATCTGTGACTGGAGGATCGCTGGCTACCTCAGTTACCACGGTAACAGCAGCCGTGCTAGTCCGCAACAACACAATCTGCCCTTGGAGCTGCAGAGTCCCCCAGACAGGAAACTAAAACCCCTCGTACTACTCTAATGGGCCATTGTACACACACACACACACACACACACACACACACACACACACACACACACACACAACACCCACCCACAGCGCTTGGAGCTGTAGAGTCCCTCAGACAGGAAACTAAAACCCCTCCTCCTGCTCCAAGGGGCCATCACACACACACACACACACACACACACACACACAGCCCTTGGAGCCTTAACTGACAGCAGACATGCCTGTCAGTTGATGGCAGCGCAGACATTCCAAAGACTTTTAAAGCGCGGAAGTAAAATGACATTTGAGAGACTTGAGTAGTAAGTAAGTAAGATGGCGGCACGTCAAACACTCAGGGAGTCCGCTGGAGACCTGGCTTGAGTCGTCCACAAAGTGCACTTTCCAAGATAATGGTGGCAATAGCTTAAAGACACCGTTTACTGCAGATATACTGTATACTGTAACCCCTTATTCTGACCACAACATCCATCCTACGCCAGGCCATCCCAAGCCCAGGAGACAAATCTGTTTGGACTTCATGGAGCTCCACTGTCTGCTTCAGTTGGGAAAATACTTTTCTTTTTCCAGGCGATATTTTGTGGATTATGTTTACGTTATTTTATGTTGGATTTTAAAGGCTGTTTTGTTGTGATGACTGGGGATTTAGTGGAAAACTTGTGTGTTTGGAGAGACATGTGTACCAGAGGCGAGTGAGCGTGAGGAACGTGCCCGTAACAGTGTGTGCCGTGAACGTGCAGCCATCTTGTCTTGCCTTTTACTCATGGGGAACTTACAGTGTATGTACTGAGTTTACTGAACACTGTGGGCAAATGAATCGATGAAGGAATGAGTGAATGAATGAATGAATGAACGAGTGTTGCTGTGCGCGTGTGTGAAACCATATATTATGAAACACTGTGACATTGTGATACTAAACCTTTGCTCTCCATACACCAGAGGGAGCTCAGCTCAGCGCCTTTAGACGAGGGGATGGCCTGCATGAGAGCAGCCAAATGTGGCATTATTATTATTCCAAGCATAGCCTTTTAAGAAAACTACAATATCTTATGAATACGGTCTCCTTTGATAAGCATCTGATCTTTTATCCTTCATCAGTGGTCCATGCACTGCAGATGACTCAGGCCCATTAGCATTCTGTGTTTACACAGGACACTGTCCAGGTCAAATAAAACATTCAATAAATAAACTACACAAACTGCAGAGTACATTTGGTTTAAAACTGTGGTTTTCAGATGTAGAGTATGTATGTAAAGCTACTTTTTAAATGCATATAATAATAACAACGAATAATAAAAAGGGAAATTTGTTTACAATTTAAAGATTTAAATTGTTTTTTTCTTCTTTTGATCAGAATTCTTATGTGCACAGTGAGAGAAATAGTCACAGTCGCCATTTCAAAGCCAGAAAGCTCAGAAAGTCTGTGTTTGTGTTTGAGCGCTGCCTGCTACAAGCTCAGAAAGTCTGTGTTTGTGTTTGAGCGCTGCCTGCTACAAGCGCTTTGCATACATGACCACAATAACAGACTCCACCACCACAACATTTCATTTCCTCACCAGCAGTAGGACGGCACACACTGCTGCCTGGCCTGTCGATAAACATGTACCTGTCCTGTCGATAAACATGTACCTGTCCTGTCGATAAACATGTACCTGTCCTGTCGATAAACATGTACCTGTCCTGTCGATAAACATGTGCCTGGCCTGTGGATAAACATGTACCTGGTCGGTGGGAAAGACTGTTTGAGCGTTTGGCTGCTCTTTGGCTGCTTACACACACACACACACACACACACACACACACACACACACACACACACACACACACACAATCACTGTGTTACAATAATGCCAAGTCCACCCTGACCCAAACACAAAGAAAGAACCAAGACGCTATTTGCCAAACATAATAAACAAGGTTTCAAAGGGTTGCAAAGCCAGCTAACTATCTGCTAGGCTACGTTGTCTAGGGGCTAATACCCTGTGGTGTATGCAAGAAACTTGGACTTGAGGGTTGTATCAGTGTGTATGCAGTGATTGTATGTGGTGATTGTATGTGAGAAACATGGACGTGAGGGCTGGATCAATGTGTATGTAGTGATTGTCTGTTGACAAATTGAGAGGGCCCCAGAGCGTAGCCAGAGATCCTTTAGCCAGAGATAAACCATGAGGACCCACTTCCTGGAGTCATGAGGGACATGGCAAATATGGTAGATGGGCGGCGCCACTGCATAAAGGCTAGTGCCGCTCAGAGCCATATGCTATGCACAAAAATACAAAAAATTACAGAGAGGAATGCAATTTGCGCTATCTAGCTTTACCAGGCTTTTGCATCTACTGAGGTTGACTGATTGGGGCGCCAGCTGCCACTGATTAGGGTGGCAGCTCACTGGGAGGGCGTGGCCAGGCCAGGCAGCTAGCTTGGATGAACTCCACTTTGCTCCCATAGACATGAACTACCACAAAATATCTGACTTCTAAAGAATCTGTGGCGTAGCTTACCGCCTCCAATGAGCGCCCAGGATAACGAATCCTACAGAGGTTAAATAACAGATTTTCAGAGAGGGTGACCCGACAGGCATTGCTTGATTTCATTCAGAATGATGGCAGGCCAACCGTGGGTGTCTTATTTGAGCTAGTTGGAAAATGTCACATAATGGGAATCATATATTTTTTTATTTTTATTTACACAACCGCCACAAAAGGCGACATTTATTTATTTATTTATTTACACAGCAGCCACATAATTCCGGAATGCTGTTGGGTAAACACAGAACCAGTTCCACCGAATATTCTCATGCCAGGACATTTTGGAACCAGAGGACTCGTGTTCTGCATTCTGTCATCTCTTCCCTGCATACAACGCTATTGCACCAATTCTGAGGCAATTATCTTACATTATGTTACAGATGACACAAAAGGCACCAGCAGAAGCTCCCTTATAGAGGCTACATGTAATCCAGCTACATGTAATCCACAAACTCCCTTATGGAGGCTACATGTAATCCACAAACTCCCTTATGGAGGCTACATGTAATCCAGCTACATGTAATCCACAAACTCCCTTATGGAGGCTACATGTAATCCAGCTACATGTAATCCACAAACTCCCTTATGGAGGCTACATGTAATCCACAAACTCCCTTATGGAGGCTACATGTAATCCACAAACTCCCTTATGGAGGCTACATGTAATCCAGCTACATGTAATCCACAAACTCCCTTATGGAGGCTACATGTAATCCAGCTACATGTAATCCACAAACTCCCTTATGGAGGCTACATTCAATTCAATTTTATTTGTACAGCGCTCAAATCCAGTGCATTGTCTCGCGGCACTTTACAGACGGGAAGCATCCATGAGTAACAGGGGCAAGGAAAAACTCCCTTTGCTTTACTAATAATTCATTTTTAGGAAGAAACCTTGGGCAGATCCGCGCCTCATGGACTTGGCCTACCTGCCTGGGGCATACTGTAATAGAGTATCCGTACAGTCAGTAGTCTACATGTAATCCACAAACTCCCTTATGGAGGCTACATGTAATCCAGGGGTCCTCTGGGTGCAGAGCATGCAGATAATCCGCACACCGAAGCTCCCTTTTATTGTTTTATTTTTTGTTGTGTTACGTTACGTTTGGTACATTCTGTCCTTCCTCAGACACACCATACTTATCTATGATACTGCGCCCGACTGAATGAATCCTCAGACATACCCTACTTATCTATGATGCTGCACCCGACTTAATGAATCCTCAGACACACCATACTTATCTATGATACTGCGCCCGACTGAATGAATCCTCAGACATACCCTACTTATCTATGATGCTGCACCCGACTGAATGAATCCGGATGTGCGTGAGGACCAAGGACTTTACTGGATCCGTGACTCAAGGCCTCAGTCTAACTGCCAGGGCCCATGTGGTGCCCATAGGGTGTGTAGGGTTAGGATAGATGAGTCTATAGATAGGAAGGTAGGTCTAGGGCCTCTGGGCAGATCCGTAATTGAAGGGTGCAGCCCACTGCCAGAGGCCATGCGGTGCGAATAGTGTGTGGAAATAGATGCCAACAGCAACAGCAGCAGCAGCTCTGACTGGCTAAACAAGTGATGGTGTCGCTCAAGGGAAAGAGCAGCTGAACAGGTTTGCTGATCAAAGGCGATACTAGGTGTGAAGCATGAATAGATAGCCCTTTATTATCCAGGGATGTGATTGGCCAAGGCCAAAAAAAGCAGGAAAATATACAGCCCATAGCGAGAATCAGCGAAATCGCAAAAAAAAGTGTCCCTCCCAAATAACCATACTTCACCCTACTGACCCTTCATATTTTCAGGTGTGAAAAGCAGGAAATCCTGATTTTTCAGGAAGAATCACATCTATCATCCCCTTGAAATGTTTCGCCAGTGAATGGGGCATGGAAACACAGAAGACACGTCGTTATCTGCCTCTGATTCGTAATTATGCTACGGAAACATGAAGAGTCCGTAGAGAGACTTTTGTTTTAACCTTTCAAAATTTTAACCGTAAACTGGCTCTGCTATAGTCTGTATGCTAACATTAATGTTATGGTGTGGATTATATGAACGTGGACACAACCAGCGCACCCTAGGCTCTGTCTGGGCCAGGTCTTGTAGTGTGAACACACAGGTCGCAGATCAGCCTCGCACCCGACCATGAGACTCCCGATCCTAAAACTGCTAGTCGGTAAATGTGAACACTCAAGAGCTCACAGACGTGTCTTGTTTTGTCAATGTGAACTCGCCATTAGAGAGACGAGGAAAAAAGTATGCAAATAAAATGTATTGTGGCCTGGGGCCATTTGCCACAACTTGGCAGTTTAAGGAGGACTGGCTTTAGCAAATCACCGTAGTGACCTCCATGCAACAGTAGCCATATTTATTAGTATTTTAGTTTATTTTTACCACTAATATGATCTAATAAGAAGGTGGGTGTGTGTGCATCTGAGTGTGTGTGTGTGTGTGTGTGTGTGTGCATGCGTGCCTGCGTGCAGTTCTGTGGTTCGTAGTCCAGTCTAAGGAAAATAACTATATGGAGGAAAACACAGTTCACACTCTCTCCCTGTAGCCCAGCTCTTAACACTACACAGCCCTAGTGGAGAAAGACAGAATGGGCAACGCAAGGTGTGTGTGTGTGTGTGTGTGCCTTGCAGCCTTGTGTGTATTCAACAGACGTGCTGAACAGAAACATGTCTAATGATCTCAGGGAAAGTCACAGCCATATTTGTATCACGCTCGCAGAAAGGATCTGAGGTGCATACACACATCTGGGGGAAGGATCTGAGGTGCATACACACATCTGGGAAAAGGATCTGAGGTGCATACACACATCTGGGAAAAGGATCTGAGGTGCATACACACATCTGGGGGAAGGCAGAGCTGACAGGGGGGAAATTATATACTAATATACGGCTCTGGGGAAAGTTTGTCTGCAGTGCCACCTGGTGGGCAGCACCTGTATGGCACCATGCAGAGGGCAGGGAGATGGTGATGGAGACTGGAAGGTTAGACTCAAGCAACAGGGTGGAAAGATGGGAAGAAAAAGGTGGAGAGGGTGACAGAGAACGAGAGGAGGAAGGTGGAGAATATTTATGTTTTTTTTATGTTTTTTTTTTTTTTTACTATTAACCAGGACAGATCTAACTCTCCAGTTAGTTGGCGACCTGTCCCACTTTGCATTGTAATGTACAGAAATTTTACCTTTTGTTCTGCGACACGCAAATTAAGCATTCTGTCCCACATTTTCATTCAACCCTACCTACCTGTATTTGAACATGGATACATACAACTATTCATAGACTAACTCCCAGAGTACTTCTTGCCCAAGAACCTACAATTACCTAGAATGTGCTTCTAACTATCCTCTTAAATTGCACTCTTAGTAAGGTTTTTACATGTGTTTATTTTATGTTATGTTGTAGCTTGAAATGTTTATCCTCCCATTAAAAGTCAGGGTTGATGAATGACCCCCTCAACCCTATAGGCCGACCTAACGTTACTTTTCTGATGTTGCATGTTGTTACAAACACAAGCATTACATGGATGGATGGATGGATGGAATTAAGTAGGAAAGATGGGTAGATAACGGTGGATGGATGGATGGATGGATGGACAGACCCATAGATAAATATTTAAGTTTGTACATGCACACCCTCCCTTCCCCTGGTGCTGATAGTAACCTTAGCATAAATTGTATTCCATTTAATTTCAGGACTCAAAAACAGCGCAGTGCAATGAAATAAGCTTCACGGCGAACAGCTTGGCTTGGGTGACTGCACACAATAACATTGCTGCTAACTAAAGACAGACTGTAAACTACCTTGATTAAATGGATGTAGCGCACATGCTAACTGGAGTCTATTGATGTTACCATTCACCATCAAAAGCGGAAAATATTTCACCCTGTATTAACTTTTAATACTCGTAAGTTGTTAGCTAGCAATGCTAGCGTTAGTTAACGGAGTCCTTTCAATTGAACACAAAATCAGTTTCTTACCTGCCCACCAATCGTAACGTCGAAAAACACAATTGGATTGTTGGGGTTTGATGGCTGGACATTCATGTTGAGATTTCACCAACCTCCTCAGACTTACACAAGTATATCTAACTTAGTATTAAGTTATTAAGATAACAGCGTGTACTGCAGTTCATTCGATTCAAAAACGTTCCGTATGTCAAGTAAGGGAGCCGATAGAGGACAATTCTACGGAAGCTCCTGTAGGACAATTTACGCGAAGGATAAAATCTTGCGTTCACGATCTCCAAAAGCCTAGAGGTAGGAAAACATTTATTTATTGAAAATGAGTTAAATTTAAGTTAAAATCAAGTTAAAATTCAATGGTTAGACCATCACAGCTTTTGCACTGAAAATGCTGTCTTAATATTTTTCATTTATTGTTTTGTGTAAATATCTTGAAAACACTAAGATTATTGATTGTGTTTTATTTGTTGACTTTAGTTCAGCCTTTGACACAGTGTAAGCACATCTACTTTTAGAGAATATGTGAAACATGGGTGTTAGTTTCACAAGGCAGTGCATCATCCCTGGCATTCTTTGCTTTGTATACTGGTGACTGCAGAAGCACACATCCAAATAACTTCATTGTGTGGAATATGCAGAAGATATGGCCGAGTCTTCTACAAAAAGACATGGACCTTTCATAATAGTACAGACTCCAGCAACCATCTCCTATTAAATGTCAAAAAGACCCAGAGAACGTTTCTAACCATGAGTATGTTGCTTTCAAAGGCATTGTGATTCATATGAATATCAATTGCGATTCCCATGAATATCAAGGGATTCATACGGACAGTGCTGCGAGTTGAAAAACCCATAGTGACTTTCTGTGTTCACAATTAAAGTGGGGGGTAGGCACTACCACACTGCTTGTTTTTTTTACCATGTCACGCTAGAACTTTGCAACTACTGTATGTAGCCCTTTGCTCCAAACTAACTTCCCCTCCAGGCAAAGATCATGCTTGAATCCTCTCTGCTCCGGGGCAACGCAGAATATTCTATTGATTCTATCCAAGATCTCTGATTCTACTAAGATGTCTGCCCCCACGTCTGTCGGCCTCAATGAGGGGTCTGTTCTCAGAGGTGTAACTTGTGACACAAACGGACTGCATGCAAGAATATTCTATCTGTTCTAGGATCTCTGACCCCTCAGCTGTTGTGTTGAATGGGCCATCCGTTCACCAATATCTTGTAATAATTTCCTTCAATTTGTTCTGAAGGTCAGATTGAAAAGCCTACATTGATGAATTCAAATTTTCTTAAAAACTTCAGACGTGTGATTGGTGGACGAGGCCCATTGAGGAGTAAGTTCCCGTTACACACACACACACACACATACTGACAGACAGAAGAGTGGTTTGGAGGATTTTATTGAGGTCACAAATGGGTAAACGAACACAAGTAGACAACATGCCATAGGGAAATATAAAAGATGGTGTGTGTGTGTGTGTTGGTTGGTTATGTGAAATAGTGGGGTGTCTTCATGTTGGATGCTGTACTCAGTGAGTGTGTGTGTGTTTGTGTGTCTGTGGGCTATGTGAAATAGTGAAGCTTCTTCACGTTGATGCCATATTCAGACAGGGCTGTGTGTGTGTGTGTGTGTGTGTGTGTGTGTGTGTGTGTGTGTGTGTGTGGGCGGGCTATGTGAAATAGTGAGGCTTCTTCACGTTGATGCCGTATTCAGACAGGGCTGGTGCCAAGTCCTCCATAGTCAGTGTGTACTTCTTATCCTAGTCAGAGGGAAACACACACACACACACACACACACACACACACACACACAGTCATGAGGATTCAGAATGTGGGGCATGTTTTCTATAATTCCCCCACTATAAATTGCTCTGGTGTATTACTTGCTCTTATGAAAAAATGCGATGTTTAGAGAGATAAAAACATAAAGAGTAACTTTAGTGTATTAGGTGGCATGTATGTGTAACAGAGGCCAGCTAGCTCGGCGGTAGTACGTGTAAATCCTCATCACCCAATTCCATGGGCTATGTTTACAGTACACAGTAATTGCCTGTAAAGCAGGTTGGTTAGACACACTCTACAGTATACAGTAATTGCCTGTAAAGTAGGTTGGTTAGACACACTCTACAGTATACAGTAATTGCCTGTAAAGCAGGTTGTTGGTTAGACACACTCTACAGTATACAGTAATTGCCTGTAAAGCAGGTTGGTTGGTTAGACACACTCTACAGTATACAGTAATTGCCTGTAAAGCAGGTTGGTTAGACACACTCTACAGTATACAGTAATTGCCTGTAAAGCAGGTTGGTTAGACACACTCTACAGTATACAGTAATTGCCTGTAAAGCAGGTTGGTTAAACACACTCTACAGTATACAGTAATTGCCTGTAAAGTAGGTTGTTGGCACAGTGGGGTTTGGCTAGCGGAGTCATGACCAGCTCATGGGTCTACACTTCGCTTCATACAAGGGTCTGGGATACCAGATATTGAGAAACCACTGCTTGCTGGAGATGTTTAAAGGAAAAGGCCGGCGTGAATCAACACGTAGTCCTACTGTTTTGTAGTGCCAAGCGCTATTGTTAGCCACCTCAATCACTGCATTTCATGCAAGGCAGACTGAGATAGCGAAACGGCAGCTAACGTTAACAGAATGGGGCATTTCAAAACGAAAGCAAATCCATTAGGTTTCGTTTTTGACATGCCTCATTCAGTTAGTGTTAGCCGCCGTTTCGCAAACTCGGTTTACAATGCACAAAATTTTATCATTGAGGTGGCTTTCAGTAGCGCTTAGCAGTATAAAACAGCAGGGCTAGGTGTTGATTCACGCCGGATTATACCCTTAAATGAAAAAAGATTGGATCCGCCCTTGACTGATAGCCTATTGTATTCTCGTGCTGCATTCTCTAAGTTCACTGATTGGCCAGGATGGGATGCAGTCTGAGTGAAGGAGGCCAGTGGCCGGAATCCCAGACGGAGTACTGAAGGGAGATGAGAATCGAGTGGAATTGTGTCGGAAGCCCGTGGCCAGGCTAGCGTTTGGCTGGATTATCACTCCTAAGGATTCCCGTCTCTCCACTGTGTTCCCACATGGGCTAGCATGAGTGCAACCAGACTGGGTCCTAAAGCATCTTTGGTGCGTCTCATCGTTAACATGGCGTGACCTGTCGCCACTGTCTTACGGATCATCGTGAACACAGCGTAACCTGTTGCCACTGAACTCCTCGCTTAAGCCCATGGATACCTGGATATCTACTAGGCTTCCAGCGATAGTGCTGCACGACTTAGTGTATAACACGGGTACTTTTTCACCCGCTTAGGTGAGGTTAGATTGAGCTTATGGCTTGCACACACACACACACACACACACACACACACACACACACCTTTGCCTTGTTCCTGGAGCTCCCTGACGCTGTCCCCTTCATCTTGCAGTGCTGCAGGGCGTCATTGGCGATGTCGGAGATGAACTTCTGGGCAGCCAATGAGATGAGCCGGATTCTGGACAACAACAAACAAACAAAAACAAACAAAAACAACACAAATATTAATATTTTTCTGTATGCACGCACGAGCACAACATGTAATGAACTAATAATGAATGAATAATAATAATAATAATAATAGTAATAATGTAATGAACAAGAACACTTACATTCTGGGATCAGATGCCTCAAAACCAGCTCGATTTAGATAGTAGCCCGTCACTGCATCTGGGATCTGTAGAGAGAGAGAGAGAGAGAGAGAGAGAGAGAGAGAGAGAGAGGAGAGAGAGAGAGAGAGAAAGAGAAAGAGAGAGAGAGAGAAAGAGAGAGAGAGAGAGAGAGAGAGAGAGAGAGAGAAAGAGAGAGAGAGAGAAAGAGAGAGAGAGAGAGAGAGAGAGAGAGATGCTTATGAGCAAGGGCCTGCAACCACTCCATTAGGGTTAGGAGCCACACACACACACACACACACAGGAGCTCTGATTCTTACTGTGGGAGTGTAGTCCTCCAGCTGCATGAGAAAGTCGGCCAGAGGCGTGGTGGAGATGGCGGGCTTCACGTCTCCATTGGCGATTCCCGGGGGCACGTACACGCCATTCGACACAGACGCGTCAGAGGACGGGGTCGCCATGGCAGCAGAGGTTGGGGCTGAACACATGCATGGAAGAGAGGAGAGGCTTAGGTTTGGTTTGGTTACTTAATGTAGCAATAAAATGTACAGGATTACTGATCTTTCAACGTAACCATTCTGACCCCTGTGTCATTAACATTTAATGCTTTGCATTTATCAGGTGCATTTTTTTCCCAAAGTGAGAAGGGTTGTAGAATAATTTAACTTGATCAATACTTCAGGCCCAGGGCAAGTCTCTCCACTAAAGCAACAAGGTAACTTAAGAACAGGGTTACGCGTCTTTGGCACAACAGTGGCAGCAGCCGAGATGTCAGACCAGACTTTAAAGGCAATAATTAGTTAAAAATGTATGTTGGTCATATCTGAGAAGTTCAGAATTGAAAGATTTGATCATACTTCTGGAACTAATGTTACTGTCTGTAGAGTAGTTATTGATAACATAACAAATCGCATAGTTTCGATCCAGCTGGATTTGCTACCAAACTTAGCTCCTTGTACGGCTAACACTTAACCAACGGCCGTGAAATACCGACCATTTTCCCACACAGATTTAACAACTTGACGGTCGCTAACTTAACTTACCATTAGTCGCTCCAATAGACGGTATGCTGCTCACGCTTGATGCTGCGTTATTTGTGAGTGTGACACAGTTGCTGGTGTTGCTCGATGAAGACGAATTCGATGCTGCTCCTCCAGCCGCCACTGGCTGCGAAGTGTCAACATTCATGATGACTAACGCAAAGGGAAATTAGTAAAAACGGCCAATGAAAACAAGCCCAACCACTTTTTTTGTAATACTTTGTGGAAAATGTATCGTCTAAGATTAAAAAATATCGCAAGAAACTGACTAGATTACTGCGTTTGCGAAGCAGACGGGGACGCAAATTGTTTTTGTATTACACAAATGGCAACTTCATCAGCTTCCGTGTGCAACAGTTATTATGTCCGACTGGGAGGTGTGCTCTGAGTATAGTTCCTATGAGGACTACGATAGCAGCATCAATTTATGGACACATATTCGTTCAGAAGAGCATATTTTTGTGTTGTGCGATGACAGAGTGTTGTCTCAAACAAGTTTAATGATATGTCGTGTTTTTTCTCTATAGCTCGTGGTTGTGCTGTCAAACTTTATGTGGACAGCGAGTCATATGTATTGACAGTAGAAGGGCATTTGATCCAGCAGAGAGCATGCTGCATGGCCTCCTTGACTCATGATATCATGCACTGCTAAACGTGGACAGAGGAATCTGTACAGATTTTAACCCCACAACTCTCTGCTATGAGGACTATACTTTGACAGTTACCTCCTCTTGCCAAATATACAAGTTTTATAAAGCAGCCAACGTAACTGCAATAACAGTCCTTCACTAACCCATTGAGTCTGACCAGGCTAACCCAGAGCATCAAGAGCTGTGATTTTAATTTCCCGTTGTGCATGTAGGGGGTGTTGTTGCGACAATAGCCTTCAATTTGTTCGGCTGCATTTACTAACCCGTCAAGCCAGGCAGACTTGAATACCAGACAGCTTTGTTCTGTAAGGCTGATATAGGCTTTCGTTTCTGCGTGGAAAGGGTGTGTGTTGTGGTACATGTGTAGAGAGCGTGTTGGTGCAATATTTTGATGTTGCAAACTTGCAAGCATTTGACTTGCGGTGCGGTGGCCCATCGTTGTTTTGAAGAGATGACGCGCTCGGTGTCGTAGCTCGAGATCCTCCCCGCTGAGTGTTTACCAGCCGTCTCACGGACAGGCGCGAGGGAGAACCGGGCAGGAAGAAGAGCTCATTTGACAGTCACTCTCCCGGTGATTCACGGACACACACAACCGCAAAGCTACTCACCCAGGTATCGCCAGGTAAGAGAACTCTCACTATCTGATATGTCCCTACCCCAGAGCAATCACACATTATGCGCCCAACCATAGTGCTCTGGCCCAACTCATCTGGAACAGTCAAGGCGACTGGAACATCTGGAGAGTCGGGTAGCTCACAACATTAGCAAACGGCAAGTGCTTATGCTAGCTCGTTTACTGAGGCTTCCTGACTGCTCATTCTTCAACTCCTCTGCTTAGCCATCAAATTAGAATATAGAAGTGACGACGTGTCACTTAAGACCGTTCATAACCGTTTTAGAAAGTGACCTAGTATTTGTGAAAAAATGTGACAGATTTAAGCATACAGCCTGCATTTTCTTAGTGGGTCGGAGTCTCGTCTATCCAGTCTAGCAAGTTTTGCCACGTAATTTGTGGCAAGGGTCAGCTGACTGAGAAGAAGAAGTGTGTATTTCACCCACTTTGCTGTCTTCACCAGTCTGTTTAGCTGATGAATTTATTTCTGTCCTTGCCTGCTTCACGGTTACTGCAACACATTTTGAGTGTAGCCTGCAAATCATGCATTCACGTTAGGTTAGCATGTTTACTGTTTACTTTCTCAGGACAAAAAAAAAAATAATAAATAGATTAGTAGACAGATTAGCAAAGACCATGGAATACTCAGCTTCAACCCTTTCTAGAGATTAGTATAGACCAGGGGTACTCAACTACAAACTGAAAAGGTCCACTCACCAAATTTCAACTGTTTCCAGGGTCCGAGGCTTATTTTTTGGGTAATGTCACTTTAAACTGGGTTCCCTCATATAGAGCGATCGCTATTTCGTTCATACATTCCTTCACAACTTCGGCGTCAGTGAATGTTTTTTAGTGCTTGCCTAAGACCCATGCCACTTGCAGTGGCGCTTCAGTTGTGTGCTCTTGCTGGGTTGCTGACCAATCACAGTTCGCGACGCTTGATATGATTCTTGCATTTGATTTATTTTCTGGTTCTCACCTCTCTATTTTGGGGATATTTCTTTTCGAAGTGCCCATGCTTTGTTTCCACTTTTGATGACTGCAACCATCTCATTGAAGATTAGACAGATTGGTTTAGTGCTCCCTGCAGGCAGCCCAAACGCATATTTGTCTGTCCATCCGCCTTAAACTGTTT
>JAODXP020000170.1:0-21501 GCA_027497455.2 Sardinella longiceps
TAGTGACCGGATATGAAAACATTAAGTAGGCTATGCCCTCAAAAGACAGAGTGGAAGTAATTTAGACATCTAAATGGGAACTTTTTAACAGATGACAGACAAATTCAACATCAAAATTTAAAATGTTTTGCGGCTCCCCTCTTGCGATTCGGCAGAACGGTTTGACAATAAATAGGCTGTAGGGGTTTAGCAAAGCGATAGAGTCTCGATGGATATTCTCATTCGCAATGACCTGCTTCACCCACTGTCTCTGGTGCAACATTTATCCTCATGGGTGTTTTAAGTCCTTAATGACGTGACAGACAACAAAAAAGGGGCGACAGTTTCACTCACAGCCTTTTGCCTCAAGTCGTCTAATCTTCATAGCCTTTGTTACTGTTCCTTTATTCCTTAATAGCGAACTTGCGAAGAGATCTGGCAGGTAGCCTACCCAGATTGATTGAGCGCGCGTGAGGTAGGCAGGAGTGACATCATCTGTAGCTTATCACTCAGGTTCCACTCGCAACACAAAATAATAAGTCCACAGAAGTTTGGTAATTTAATGAGTTAGGATGAATGTAAGTGAAACAAATTGAAAAATTCATAGCGTCATTTGGATGGGGGGTTCAAAATTTACTACCTCATCAGATGACGCTTCTTACTTTTTACTACTTTTTACTGGCCTTAATTTGACCTGATTTCATTTACTACCTTTTACAACTTTTTACAAACCCGCGGACACCCTGTAATAACATACAATTACTCAGTAATTTATCAGTTATTATTCAGTTACTACTCAAGGATGTGAGTAATTATGAGTTGTTATTACAAATTACCAGGTTATAACCACAAAACTACCCTCTTATTACTGAGCTGTAATGTAAAGTGTTACCAAAAAACTATTGACCGTATGAAGCTAATATTTTGGATTCTTACTATTAAAATGCTATCTTTTTACTAGAATTTTTTCAGAAAATTCTGAGATGGTCAAGCGGGAGGCATTGGATGAAATGACATGAAATGACCCTTTAATCTTTTTAACATTCCATTTCAAATGTCTTTCTACGAGATTCACTTACACCTCTCTGATGTCTGATATCCAGAAACAAATATGCGCGAGCGCACACACACAGACACAGACACACACACACACACACACACACACACACACACACATGTAAAGAACTGAAAATTAAAATACAAAATGGAAAAAGAAAGGAGGGACAAAGAGGGTTTATGTGTTTATTTGTGTGTGTGTATGTGTGTGTGTGTGTGTGAGAGAGAGAGTGAGTGAGAGAGAGGACACAGTAAATAGACACAGAGAGAGAGAGAGAGAGAGAGAGAGGAGAGAAGGAGTGTGCATGTGTATTTTTGTGTGGGAAAGGAAGAGTGTGTGTGTGAGGGAGAGGAAGAGTGTGAGTGTGTGTGTGTGTATTTTTGTGTGGGAAAGGAAGAGTGTGTGTGTGTGTGTGTGTGTGTGTGTGTGTGTGTGTGTGTGTGAGGCAGAGGAAGAGTGTGAGTGTGTGTGTGTATTTTTGTGTGTGTGTGTGTGTGTGTGTGAGGCAGAGGAAGAGTGTGTGTGTGTGTGTGTGAGGGAGAGGAAGAGTGTGTGTGTGTGTGTGTGTGTGTGTGTGTGTGTGTGTGTGTGTGTGTGTGTGTGTGTGTGTGTGTGTGGCTCTGCTATAGGATGAGGTCATGTGATCTGGCACAGGGACACTGAGGAGTTACAACACACCACAGAAAACCCAAACCCAGGGTAGAGGGGCTCAGTGAATGTGGAGAGAAATGTGTGCAGATGTGTGAATGTGTCAGAGGAGTCACTGTAAAAGGATAGAGTGCCTGCTGGCCAGTCCAGGTACACTCCTACTCTGCTGGAGCTGGAGGTGGGGGCAGGTATGACAGTCTCCTTCTTATTGTGCCAGGCAGTGTAACTGTCAACACGGCATTTTAGAACCCAGGACTTGGCATTATTACCTCCAAAGCAACTGTCATAACCACCTCCTTTCCTCTGGATGCTTTTATATGCCACTGCTATATAAACACCTACAACGTTACACTCAGCCTCCCAATAGCAGCATCCAGACAGACCCTCTCTACACAGTACCTGCCAGTTAAATCTCTCTGGGTGGTCAGGATATGGCTGCTCATTACTCACCCATGTCACCTTTCTGTTCCCCCCAGAGAGAGAGAAATGTCTGTATGCTGTGTTTGGGTCCAGTGTGAGCTCACAGGCATCTGCACACAAGAGGAGAGGAGAGAACATCCTCATCAGAACATGGAGGAGGAAAGGGCATGTTTACAACACACACACACACACACAGAGGGACATGAAGGAGGGAAGTGAGGAGAGTGGAGGGGAAGACAAGGAGTTCTCTCTCTCTCTCTCTCTCATATCACACACACACACACACACACACACACATTAGAGGGACATGAAGGAGGGAAGTGAGGAGAGTGGAGGAGAAGACAAGGAGTTATCTCACACGCACGCACGCACGCACGCACGCACGCACGCACGCACGCACGCACGCACGCACACACACACACACACACACACACACACACACACACAGATAATATCAGTGACTCACATTTCCTTAGTCCTGGTTTCGTCCTGCACTCTCCTCCATGGTCATACCTTAAGAAGGACAAGAGAAAATGTAAATTGTCTGGACATACAAAACTGAAATTAAAAAGTGAAAGTACTTTATATCAATAATTAATGCTAATAATAACCAAAATTGCAATAAAGCAGCAATGTGGTGTCTTTCACACTCTGGACTGGTCAGCATTGGACCTCTCTCCTCATAGACACTAATCATGAACACTGGCTGCCATGGCAATGTCCTACAATAGAGGACACTGGCTGCCAATGCAATAGAGGACACAGAGGTCCGGACCTCAGTAATTTTTTTTTTTCAAGCTGAAAATAAGTTTGTTAAACATTCATCACGGGCACAACAATTAACACATAGTTTTGTGCACTAGCATGGGTTTTGCTGCATTATCTTTCGGAAGCTATATATATCTGCTCTTACAATTGAGGTATTTGGTATAAATTAAGTCTTGGGGGTCTGTTGTCCCAGTGCTGGGACTGTTTTGGACTATTCCAAACTCAAGTCTGTAGCTCTGTGAGTTCTTTTCATACAGATACATGAGTAATACCATTAGAAACCTTGAATCTTGTAGTTTTCAAATATATAGGTTTTGTGATTTGTACAAAGCATAAAATAAAAAGTTTTATCTTAGAGTCACTCAGACAGCAGCAGGCTTTCACAGATCCACCCCCCGCTATTCTGCTCTGAGGTCATTGGGCTATTGTGTGGGGACACGAGGTGCAAACACACCCCCTTTCACCAGGATAAACAGAAGCACATGGCAGTCAGAGTTGTTTTGTTTTGAAAATGGCGACACAGAAGCGGATGTCTCCAGCTGAAGCAGCACGGCTGATACAAGAAGAACTGGAGTTAGAGAGTAAGCCAGATGACGGAAGGTCAGATATATCCAGTGATGACGATGACGAACAGATAGAGATTGAGCTTCGTCGTAGAGATCCTGTGCAAGACGTTTCTGAAGAGTAAGTTGCTGTTATGGTGTTATGCTAGCGATCTATGTATCTATTTGGTTACGTTTCGTCAACATGCAATGCAATGAAATGCATAGCCATAGCTTGGTCTATGCTAAGCTATATAAGCACAGTTGCAGCATACTGTAAATAGTGTACATTTATCTTTGCATATTTTGCTAACCAAACTATGATCCAGTAATATGAATTTGCATTAGTGAACATCACGTTTAGAATTGTGTCTGATCAACATACAATGCAATGCATAGCCATAGCATGTTATTAGTCAACTGAATGATTTTATTAGTGTATGCCACGTTCTAGGATATGTCCCGAATTTATTAGCACATGCTACATTCTAGTATATGTCCCATAACATTGTAAAATGCTGCTCTAAGCTACAAACTTTGTATTCACAGTTGCATCATACTGCAAATAGAGTTGGCCTACATAAGTAATTGTTATGAAAGGTGTGAACCAAAACCGAGAAAGAAAATGTGTGAATTAGATGCAGAAATGGTGGCAATTATAGGTGCAAAGATAGGTGTGACTGATGGCTATATGACACCAGATATGCAGATTTGTGCCATTATGTCTCCTTTTTTATAATTGTGAATGCAATGTTTTATTTATATTGTTTACTATTTTAGTCTACACTATTTACTAAACATTTTTTTTTTTCAATTTCACAGAGATGTCGAGAACATCCCACCTGCACCAGCAAGGAAGAGAGCAAGGAAGAGAGCAAGGCCCCAGGCCAAGCAGGCCCCAGGCCAAGCAGCAGGGCCTCAGGCCAAGCAGCATACACTTTCATGGAAGACGGAAAGTGATGCTGATATCTCTCCACCAACTCTGCGTTTTCTTCCTGCAAGGGAGCCTGGTGTGCAGCTGAGGGCAGAGGACAACCACACTCCTCTGGATCTCTTCAAACTGTTTTTTTCAGATGATGCTGTGGAGACCCTCTGCCACAACACCAACAAGCAAGCGGCTATGAGCATTGCTAGAGGTGCAAAGTACAAATGGGTGGATGTTGGAGTTACTGAGTTCTACAAATTCCTTGGACTAATGTTCTACATGGGCATGGTCAAGTTGGATGCTGTCCGTGACTACTGGAGGAAACAAAACCTCTTCACTGTCGATTTCCCAGCACATGCAATGTCAAGCAGGGTCCCCGCGGGTCCTTAAAAAGTCTTAAATACAATAATCGGTTTTTAAGGCCTAAAAATGTCTTAAATTGCTCGGAATGACTGGAATTTTCCAGAAGAAGGTATTAAATTTATTTGACCGAACGAATGAAACCTCCATCCGGTTATTTTTAACCGTAATTTAAAAAGTGACCAGCGTACATTTTGGGGTCAGTGAATTGAATAATATCTCCCGGAATCTAGAGCTAGCAAGCCAGATCATGCACGTGAAACATTTACCTCTACATCGCGCATCTTAGTATGCGCGCACAGAGAGTCAGCAAGAGGGGCAGAGAGAGAAGCGGTGCCTGTCGGAACGGTGTGTGTGAGCATGTTGAGTGCATGCAAGACAAAGAGCGTCCTGATTGGCTTACTTTGCTGAGTAAACCAATCAGCTTTCATTATGGGCGGGCTTTTAACTCTGTTTGATGAGTCGAGGCAAACTTCAGTTCAGTCAGTAGCCTACGTTAACGTCAACGGGATCGTAATGGCAGAGAAAGAGTGTCCATTTTACCTCTGATTATACAAAACAATACCCTTGCCTGATAAGAGTGAAAATTAATGACAATTTCGCCAGATGCACTGTTTGTAACAGTGAATTCAGTATTGCCCATGGTGGCTTGAATGACTGTAAAATGTTGAGGTGAGTAGTGTAATTGTGCATTACATTAGATCTAGGCCTATAACTGGCTATCATGAATTGATCAAACTATTTCAAACTTTCTGTAAACCAACAAATATGAATATGGCGTAATAGTCTATACATTTCCTTGAATAATACAATTTATTGAAATAGGCTTACAGGATGAATAGTAGAAACAAAGTTATGTGAATAGTTACTAATGTTGTGATATAAAGTGAGGAGTTTATGAAAAATTCTTAAATTGTTGTGATATATCTTAAAGTGAGAAGTTCATTAAAAATTATTCAATTGACCTTTGACCTTGTCCCCCTGGACAATGGGGGGGGGGGGGGTCTGCTAATGCAGACTAAGGTTGTTCAGCTGGTTCTCCTTGCCGTTTATTGTATTCATTTTTGAAATGATTCATAATGTTTTCTCCAGTAAACACAGGTTTTCTCCTTGCTGCTACAGTAGTTCTGTAGGCCCAAAACGCATGACTTTGCTTCAGCTTTTTGCATATCTAACAGCTGCTACTGATGCACCCTGTTGTTGTTTTGTGCATATTCCACCTCTTTATGAAAATTAGTTATTCATCCTCTTACCTGGAGTTACATATGTGGGTAAAAGCATTTTGGTCTCAGTGCATGTGCTTTCCTATTCTGGCAACCCCAATTTTACCTTTAGCTTAGCATAGGCACTGGAAAGTAAGAGTTGCTATCTGGCAACTTTACATTCCAGCGCCTATGCTAAGCTACAGCTAAAATAAAGCTAAAATTGGGGCTGCTGGACAGGGAAAATGCATACACTGAGAGCGAAATGCTTTCACCCACATATGTAACTCCAGGTAAGAGAGTGAATAACCAATTTTCATAAAGAGGTGGAATATTCCTTTAAGTTAGTAAAAAAGAAACCTATTGCACAAAACAGTTTTCAGTTGTCGTATTTTTAATTTTTTTGTCGTGGCACAGTCTTAATTTTTCCATTTAGAGGTATTGAAAAGGTCTTAAAAGTCTTTAAATTTGTACTTGAAAAATGTGCAGATACCCTGTCAAGGGACAGATTCAGAACCATCTTTTGGAATGTGCACATGAGTGACCCAGATAAAGACAGAGAGAATGATGCCAAGAAGGCAACTTCAGCCCATGACAAGCTGTTCCGTGTCAAACTTCTCATGGGCACCATCCAGAATGCATGCAAAGCATTCTATCACCCCCACAGGAACCTTTCTGTGGATGAACGCATGGTGGCTTCCAAGTCAACCAGATCTATCCTTTGGTATCTTTGTTTACATACTTGGCAAAAAGACTATAATTTGCAGAGATATTGCCCACAATAGAATGTAGATAACATGGCAAATGTTGAAAGTGAGACTTTTTGAAATATTATGCCGAATATTGGCTCATTTTGGATTTCATGAGAGCTACACATCCCAAAATAGTTGGGACGGGTAGCAGTAAGATGCCAGAAAAGTAAAATTTTCATATACAGTAAGGGACAGCTTGAGGACCCATTTGCAACTTATTTGGTCAATTGGCAACATGATTTGGTATGAAAAGAGACTCCTAGAGTGGCATTGACTCTCAGAAGTCAAGATGGGCAGAGGATCACCAGTTCCCCAAATGCTGTGGCAAAAAGTAGTGGTCCGAGATCACAAAGGAGTTTCTCAGACAAAAATTGCAAAGCGTTTGAAGGTATAATCATCTACAGTGCACATCATCCCATATGAAAAAGATTTATATGAAACTTATAAGAAGTGTCATATAAAAACATATAAAAACCCTTCCAGCCAAAAATATATATGACTATCCCAATCGTAGATGGCACATACTACAAAAGAGGCATGTTTCTCATTTTAGCCATATATGAATGAAGCACACAATATATATGATTTGAATAAGTAAATTATAAGGAACATTAACTTTCAGTATATGAGACATACACATTACATATATAGGTTTGTGTATGAAACATACATGTAACATACTATGCAGGCTTTATATTTTGATAAGAATATAATTAACCCACATGGAATTGGTGAGACACAGCACACAGTGAAGTTACCTATACTGACCTGGTTTCAGTGGGCTGCATGCTGGAGAGTAGGCCTACTGACAGTTTAGATGACACATTGGACGGGAATCGAACTGTCGACCTTATAGTTACAAGTCTTAAGCCATAACCACTAGACCACTAGACCACAGATGTCTGACACAAAATGTGGCAACAACACCTACCATGGCATCCCCATGTATAAAGAATATGGTATAAAACACATATGCTTTTTTGGGGGCTTTTGACCAGTGTAGAGATGACAGGAAACAAGTGGGAGAGAGAGAGAGAGAGATGGGGTGGGATCGGGAAATGACCTCAGGTCGGAATCGAACCTGGGTCCCCGGGGTTATGGTCTGATGCTCTAGCCACTGAGCCACAGTGCTCCAACACGAATCTTTTTAATATGTGAATTTGTGAATTGTCAGTGGCCTAATATCTGATGTCACTATCCTACAAGAATCTTATATGTATTTTATGTTGTATAAGAATCTCAGATGGGGTTTGTAACCACATGCAAAATACATTGCATATATGAAGCTTATAACTTCCAGTGTTTCCCATACATAGACCATTGTGTGGCGGGCCGCCACAGAATGGAATCCTATCGCCACATAATAAGACTCACGATTAGGGAAAAAAAAAAAAAAAAAAAAAACAGTTGCGTTACAGTATCGTTCCACTTCACTCACACCTGTATCGTTCCTTTCCTTCCGCCCCTTGCACGCGCGCACCAGGGTTTCCCCACAGCGCTTTAAAGCTAATTCACCTTGCCAAAAACTGCCCGTCGCCTTGCTTACGTCCCCGGATT
Organism: Sardinella longiceps; assembly: GCA_027497455.2. NCBI lineage: Eukaryota > Metazoa > Chordata > Actinopteri > Clupeiformes > Clupeidae > Sardinella > Sardinella longiceps. The sequence continues at coordinate 8,211 of JAODXP020000170.1, forward strand.
TTTTTTTATCGCATAGACCTACATAAAAAGGCCGGTCGCATCATTATCACTGCGCGATGAGGCCATATAGCGGCATCTGAAAGTTACTGCTCCATCGGCAATGTTACCTTTTGCTACGCCTAACATTATTAGTTTAAAGGAAGAGGCTAATAAACCAACAACTGTAATTCATACCATGATCGTGGGTAGAACACCTGGGGTTGTGTTTTAACGTTTAATCAAGAGAATATGTGTAGCCTGTGGACGTGGCTTATCAAAATTTTCCATGCTCATCTTTACAGAAAAAAAAATCTGCACGTTAATAGCAGTTCACTAAAGTCACCAAAGCGTCAAAGTTAGCTGTCAACGTTAGTTGGTTTACGATCAATAAACACAAGCGCTACTTACGGTATTTGCAATAATTTCTTGCCTATGCCTGTAATGATTAACCAATTGGAAAGCACACGCAACAAATGTTCTGTTGCGCACACAGACACTGCTCCCTCCCTGCCGGTCTCCTCATCATGCATATATGTTCCTTATTGATTTGGTGCAGGAGATAAGCCTACAGTCCTCATACTTTTTGTAAACCTTAAACTCATATAATTTATTCGTCAAGTTGGATTTAATTAATGTGACCTGTTTCACAGCAATTTATGATTGTGCCATGAGTGTGGCTGTACTGCAAGTAGCCTAATTGGTACAATGTCAGATGACACTTAATGACTTTAGAAGCCAATAGCCTTGAGGAAAAGGTTTCTTTTTTTACATTGAACAGTTGGGATAAAAACATTTTTTGATGAAGAATAAAAGGCAACGGCTTGGTCATTTTAACAGGCATTCTATTGCTGTTTAAAACCTCAAAATTAAGTTTTATCCCATTACTTGATTAATTGATTATATAATAGGTTACTGTGATTGTAGCCTTTAAACTTAACCTACTTTATTTATTTGTTCAGTAAATAAAGTAAAGTAAGGCTGTTGCCAACTTAAATTTGTGCCCCATCGGGCAACGCCCCCTCCCCCCTGGCCATCTACCCACCCTGGGGCGACCCCGACGTCGATTGCCCGGGCGACGCCCCCTCCCCCCTCATCGGCACAGTGGACCACCACAAATTACTACCTAATCTGTGGGAAACACTGACTTCTCATATGGAAAAGTTTTATTTAAACTTTAAAATGTTTCTATGTTTTATGTGATTCACACATTGGTGAAATTAAAGGAATATTTCACCTTTTTATGAAAATTAATAATTCATCCTCTTCCCTGAAGTTACATATGTGGGTAAAAGCATTTTGTGCCTAGTGCATGCGTTTTAGCTTAGCATAGGTGCTGGAATGGAAATTAGCAACACTTTGGCTACATTACATTCCAGTGCCTATGCTAAGCTAAAGCTAAAATTTGGATTGCCAGACCTAAATGATTTTTCCCACATATGTAACTTCAGGGAAGAGGACGACTGACCAATTTACATAAAAAGTTAAAGTATTCCTTTAATTTCACCAATGTGTGAATCACATAAAACATAAACATATAGAAACATTACAAATGCATTTTGCATGTGGTCTGACTGCCTTACACAACCTTAGATTCTTATACAACATATAGGCCTAAAACATTGTAAAGTTTATATAAATCTTTTTCACATGGGACCTGTCATATACAATTCTCACATGGTGCAAAGTTGTATAAGTTTCACATTTTATGGATTTTACATGGATTTTGCATGTGGCCTGAGTCCCCTATAAACCCCATATAAGACTCTTATACAACATAACAAAAACATTGTACAATGAAGTTTCACAGTATGTGCATTTTACATGGATTTTGTATCAGCTTTGAGTCCCCTATAAAATATGTATAAGACTCTTATACAACATGTAGGAAAAATATAAGTTTCATATAAATCTTTTTCGTATGGGTGCATTTGGTTTTTATTCACAATTTGTAAAGTGTCCCAACTATTTTGGAATCCGGTTGTAGATTCATTGGGGTGAGAGAAAGAAAACTTAGATCCTACCTATTTACTGAACATAGCGTTGACACCTGAACTGTTTGAGAAAGATAGCGCTGAAATGAAATACAAGACCTGCATTTGCTAAACCGGCAAAGACGTTTAAATGCCATTGTTGCGGTTCCGTCAAGTGCGTAAATGAATTGGCGCAGAGAAAATGGTCAATTAAAAATGTTGATGTTGAGGGACAGTGTAAGTTTTAATGGGTCAGACAACCAAAAAGAAGGAAGATTTAGTCAAAAAACGAGACAGGTGGCAACTTTATAAGCCATGGATTTAAAACTGTAACTCTGCTGGAACTGGCTAGGTGTTGATGTTTTTCCCCCGGACCTCTGCCACCACTACTCAGCCAAAATCGGGGACATTTTCGGGGATGGGGACCCTTCAGGTCACTGTCGAGGACATCAAAATCGGGGTCTGCACCCGAAAATCAGGGACGTCTGGTCACCCTACCCTAATTCCATTTAGGTGTGTGCTGAGCCTGATTGCTCCACATATAGCGCTTTCACACTGACAGAGAACCGGTTCTGGTTCCGGCACCTCATCTTGAACCGGCCGTTGTGTTCACACCAAATATCAGAGCGTTCGGGAACCGCAAAATTGGTTCCCATCTGGGCACCAAGTAAAACTTGGTTTTTCAACGCGAACCGTGACGACATGAGTTAACGTCACCGGGTTAAGTTGGGGTCAAGCCGGAAAATAAACAAATCGGACACGTGAGCCGGGGATAATGAAGGAAATCAAGTGAAAATGAGTTTGGCCAGTGATTGGCAAACGAGACAAATATTTGCTTAATATTTGGAGGTTCACACATTTCCATCAGATGTTCGATGGCAGCATTAGTAAGAGTAATATGCTAAACTGTTTGCATTTGTGGCAAACAAAACGCCCTTTGTGGATAATGCGTCATGGGCTCGCATAAATTGGTATGAACACAGGCAGTTCTTGGGCCGGCACTTTGGTTCCCGCTGTAACTGGTGCGGGAACCGGCACCGGCACGGGGCTTTCCGGTGTGAAAACGCTAATAGAGGGCTCTCAAACTGAGGACACGGGGGTGGCATAGCTCAGCGGGCTAGTGCGTCTTACCGCAAATCTGGGGACCCGGGTTCAATTCCGACCCGAGGTCATTTCCCGATCCATACCCTTTCTCTCTCCCACTCATTTCCTGTCACACTCTTCACTGTCCTATCAAATTAAAGGCATTAACACTTTGAATGCCAGAAACGTAATGTTACGTTATAACTTGTCATGCGTTGAGTGCCAAAAACGTAATGTTACGTTTTTGCCTTTTTTTTTAATTTACGAAAATAGAAACCCTCACACAGGTTATATATGATTTTTGGAACTCTGTGATAAATAGAACTGAAATAAATTACGATCGGAAACTCATAAAAACTCACGATCTGCACATTTTGTCTGGACATTTTCACATCACAAGGCAGCATTTGATTACTATTGCAGCATTTGTGTCAAATAATGCACGTCATGTCATGTTGTCCTTTCGCGGGTTCGTCACTAGGTGGCAGTCTCACCACAGGCATGATTCGGCTTGTGTCACTCCTCGAAACTTGACAGAGAACACTCAATCATAATCATAAAAGAAGCGATATCTCCTTTTCTAGAAAAAAACAAGGATTTTGATGAAAACTACCCACTGTTTAGCTTGGGATTTCTCAGGAACGGAGGCATGTAGAAATAAACGGTTTTCACCCACTGAGAGCTCAGAGTCTTACCTTTCAAATGACCCATAGTATGTGTCCATAGCTATAACACAGAATATGCTGTGGCTCTATAAAAATAGGCAACAGTGGCCTGGATTGCTGGCACTCTGGGCCAAAGCTTGTTAAAAACACCTGGCAACCAAACTGTTAAAGCCCTAAAAAATATCTAAAAAAATAAAATAAAAACTGAGGACACAAATGGATAAACATCTCCACTAGGATCTCATCAAACCCAGACAAACACCCATCACTCACCTAAAAGTCTCTAGTTTACAGTTGGTATCCTTCAGTCTGTCTGTGAGCTCTCTGACACCTGAATCTCCTGGGTGATTGTAGCTCAGATCCAACTCTTTTAGGTAGGAGGGGTTTGATTTGAGGGCAGAGGCCAAGAGAGAACAGCCATCATGTGTGATGAGACAAGCAGACAGCCTGAAATAAAATGTCAAACGGAAGGTTGTACTATCAATACTCAAAAACAGAAAGGCAGAATGGAATGGAAGTCACAAACAGATTTTATCTTGAGTCCCTTACAAGCTCTTCACACACACACACACACACACACACACACACACACACACGAGAGAGAGAGAGAGAGAGAGAGAGAGAGAGAGGAGTTGAGTGTACAGAAAGCTAAAAACTAAAGTTTCCTTTAAAAATGGATATGTATCCTATGTATGTGTGTGTGTGTGTGTGTGTGTGTGTGTGTGTGTGTGTGTGTGTGCAAATATTCACAAACAACTTCAACATCATGCATAAGGATAAGCTCCAGTCAGGAGTCAAGTGATACTAGAATGAGAGTCAAACACACAAACCTTAAAATTTGCAGTTTACAGTTGGGGCTACTTAGTCCTGCGGAGAGAAGCTGAACTCCAGAATCCTTCAGGTCACTGGTAGTCATGTCCAGTTCTGTTAGGGAGGCCAAGGACTGCAGAGCAGAGGCTATGATCTTGCTGGATTCCTCTGGTAGGAAACAAGAATCAAGTCTGCATAGAGTGGGAGATAGAGAGAAAGAGAAATAGAACATTGCATTACATAAGCTATGTTGTTTCCTCTTCCAAACACCTGTGATGAAAAAGTTATCTGATCATGACATACACACACATTCAATGACCTTTACTGCTTGCACATTTACTACAACAGTCAATACATTTACTATCATTAGGTCTGTGTTAGACAATCATGGCCAAAAGTCTTCTTCTCAGTTTATGGCAAAAAAAGTCTGAGAGTCTAAACATACAGTAGGAGTCAATAATACTCCACATGTCAATTGAGAGTAGAGCATTAATGGTGTCATTGAGTGGTTAGGAGACCATTTGGAGCATTGTAACATCAGTGTGAAAAATAAATATACAACAGAATAATAATAATTGTAATAATTGTGAGACACTGGTGATCATAACATTATCACAGCAAAATATGACTTCCAGGAAGTTTTATTGTGGTTTGTAGTCAAACCCCACTGACTGCTGGGAAGTAATACATCACTCACAAGATATCAAAAATAATGCTAGAACCTTCTGGAAGTCATATTTGGTGGTGATATTTATATCAGCATATCAGTGAAAACTACAGATGTTTAATGCGTTTTAGGAAGGATTGTTCCAGTAGGCATCTGCCTATCTTCGTCCACGGCACGTAGCCTAAATCAACGCAATATTTTGGATAGTGTCGGTGGGTAAATGCAATTCTCCGCTTCCCCGGTGAGATATTGGGCCAGCTTACGTTCAAAATGTGTCTCGCACGGCGGAAATGGAAAGGTAAGCAAATCGAGAATTGAGTTTATTTAACTATGCAAAATGCTGTCGAGTCAAATGCTGAACATTTAGGCTATTTATTTCGACCTACTCCACTTGCGTATCTTCTATTCTCTGAGTGAAGACGGCGAAGGTAAATTTGCCGTCATGTCATAGAAGTGGCGTTGAGTTTGATCGACAAGGGCAGGAACCTATCTAGTCAACCGTGGGCGGTGGCATTGGCGGGGCTACATTTGCGTATTCATCGTTTCAGATTTTTGCAACGTGGAAGGAAAAAATGCAGGCCTCTGGAGGGCACTAGACGGGGTCTTTAAAAAGTAACCTCATTACAGTTACTATCTAAAAAAACAATTTGCAATCTCTCAACAGTCAGCACCCAGTATTAATAACCTCAGTGTCTCCAGTTTGCAGTTTGGACTGTGTAGAGCGGAGAACAGCTTTTCTCCTGACTTCTTCAGGTCATTCCGACTCAGGTCCAGCTGTCTTAAGGGGAGTTTGCCAACTGCAGAGCTGAGGCCACAATCTCACAGGACTTTGCTGTTAGATTACAACCAGCAAGTCTGCAAGAGAGACAAAAGTTTATAAAAGCTAATCTGTCATGTTTGAATGTGCAGGAGGAAAAAACACATCACTACTAAGAGGAATAAGAGCAATCACAGTGAATACTGAACAGTGTGATTACATTAGAGTTCCAATTGGCATAAATTTGATTTATTTAGTTGAGTCAGGAGAATAAAAGAGAGAGGAAAACACTATAACTGCCCCACATACAGTACTGTATGTGCCAGACCCAAAACACAAAACACTAATTCGTCATGTAAGAGTTACATATGGGCTCAAATCCAGGCACAGTGAACACTGTACTTGAATACTGATCAGTGTGATCAGACTGCCAATGAGCATAAATTTGATTTATTTTGAGACAGGAGAAATTTACATTCAATACTTCTGTCAGATACAAATACATAATGTTCACTATCAGGCTTACATTTACATTTACATTTATGCATTTAGCAGACGCTTTTATCCAAAGCGACTTACAAAAGAGGCTTGGGTGGTATCCACTTTTCAGACCCCGGAATACTCCTGACTAAATACCCTTGTATGCTGGTATTTACATTTAGGGGTTTAGGCTATATCACTGCTCCCCAAGACTGTTTTGCTCTGCTTGGCTCTTTCAGAGGGCTGAATGCTGGCTAATTATGAATTACACTGTTACAAGTCAGATATGTATTTTGTTTTTATGACATAATAATTTACAGACAGAATGACTCAACAAGAAATTCGCCAAATATCTTACAAACAGTAGAACTGTGCAAGTAGAACTGTGTACTCACACAGCCTTTCTGCAGCATCTCACAGCTGGCATCAGTCTCCTCCGTCCCTCCTCTGATGTTCTGTAATTCTTCAGGTCAAACTCATCCAGCACCTCCTCAGACATCAGAAGCATGTGGGCCAATGCTGAACAGTGGGCAGGTGACAATTCACCTGAGAAACCACCAGCAGACTTCAGGTATTTCTGAACTTCCTCGTGTAGAGAATGATCATTCATTTCATACAAGCAGTGGAAAAGATTAATGTATCTATCAGGAGACGGATCCTCCCTCTTGAGTTCCTTGATATATTGACATGTTTCCTTGATGCTCTCTGAGCTGCTGTGTGTACGCATCAATCCTTGTAAAAGGGCCTGATTACACTCCATTGAGATGCCTAAAAGGAAGCGGAGGAAAAGATCCAGGTGGCCATTCTTGCATTCCAAAGCCTTATCTATGGCTCTAGTCAGTAGATAACTCAACTCATCTCTGTAATTGTCTCTATTCCCACTGCTTTGCAAAACCTTATTGTTTTTTTTTCTGGTAAGAGACAAACACATGCAATGCAGCAAGAAACTCCTGAATGCTCAGATGCACAAAGCAGTAGACCTTATTGTGGTGAAACACACTCTCCTCCCTGAAGATCTCAGTGCACATGCCACAGTAAACTGAAGCTTCACTGACATCAATGTCACACACTCTCAGGTCTTCCTCATAGAACATGAGATTGCCATTCTCTAGATTCTTGAAAGCCAGCTCTGCCAGCTTCAGAATGAAACCCTTATGTGATTCTAGGATCCTCTGTCTATCTGCATCATACTTTTGGCTCTTCCTGGTGGTCTGAATGAGCAGAAAGTGGATGAACATCTCAGTGAGAGTTTTGGGGCTTCCTTCCCATCACCCTTGGCCAGTAACTGCTGAAGGACAGTGGCTGAGATCCAACAGAAGACTGGAATGTGACACATTATGAAGAGACTACGGGATGTTTTAATGTGTGAGATGATTCTGTTGGCTTGATTCTGGTCACTGATCCTCTTCCTGAAGTACTCTTCTTTCTGTGGGTCATTGAATCCTCGCACTTCTGTCACCTGACTGATGCACTCAGAAGGGATCTGATTGGCTGCTGCTGGTCGGGAGGTTATCCAGACAAGAGCAGAGGGAAGCAGAGTTCCCAGAATGAGGTTCGTCATCAGCACATCCACTGATGATATTTGTGTGGCATCTGCCAACTTCTTGTTGCCTTTGAAATTCAGTGGAAGTCGACTCTCATCCAGACCATCAAAGATGAATACAATGTGACAGTCTTTGTATTCACCATCCTGTAGCCCCCTAAGCTCAGGGTGGAAGTCAAGCAGGAGCTTGTGAAGACTGTACTGATCATGTCTAATCAAATTCAGCTCACGGAATGGAAGCACAAACATGAAATCTACATCCTGGTTAGCTCTCTCTTCTGCCCAGTCAAGGATGAACTTCTGCACTGAGACAGTTTTTCCAATTCCAGCAATCCCCTTGGTCATTACAGTTCTGATGCATCTCATCTGTCCAGGTAAGGGCTTGAAGAGGTCATTGCAGTTAATTGCTGTGTCCTCTGTACTTTGTGGTCTGGATGCTGATTCTACCCGCTGAACTTCATGTTCCTGATTCACCCCTTCACTCTCTCCCTCTGTGATGTAGAGCTCTGTGTAGATCTTATTCAGGAGTGTCTGAGTACCTGATCGTATGAAGCCTTCACAAATGTTCTCAAACCTCCTCTTCATACCGGCTTTATGGGTCATCAGTACTCCTTTGGGGACTAGGAAACAAACAAATAAGAAAGATCAGTGTCAAGTTTCTGCTGAAGGTATAATTTCAAAGTGGGTCGTGGGTGGGTTTGTCTGTCTGTCTGTCTGTCTGTCAGAAGCATAACTCGAAAAGTACTGCAAGGATTTGGATGTGTATATTGGGACAAGCAAGAACTGATTTGATTTTGGTGGTAATCGGTGATCCAGAACATGATCTGGAATTTATATTTTGTCTGTGACCACATTGCCTTGGCAGAGGTCTGCGCTCTCCATGAGCGCTTTTCTAGTTGTTTTTTCGTGTCAACAATTCTCAAAATGTTTTTCTTGGACCTGAGCACTGCTCTGAAATGAATATTGAATAATGATCTTTCAGCTTTTTTTTGCTATAACTTCAGCAAGAGACTACATTGAGTACGATACTGGAGCGCTTGTCCTGTTGTTTAAATCATTTAACTCCAGTTTTTCAAATGAGTTCAGCACTACCTGCTGCCTACACAGTGCTGACAGAACACCTCCCTGGTTAGTCTGGCCCTATTGTCTTGAGAGTTTGGAGGAGGTTGTACTGTGGAACATTCATATTTTTAGTAGCAGCATTTATTAATCTTTAAAACACCTGGTAGTTTGTCTCCATTGACTACAGGCTGGATAAGGGGTTTAGTTTCATATGTGTTGTTGCACTGTGGACAGCTGTAGACCTGTCGACCAGACTGGATCCAGTAGCTGCTGATGCATTGCTTGCCAAAACTGCATCCACAGGAGGTGATGGTAACTGGGTCCCTCAGTAGCTGCTTACACACTCCACATCTGGACTTATCCTTATTCTTCACATACCTGAGGACACTTTACACCAAGATGCAAAATATCAAAGTAGGTAACAAATACACACACACACACACACACACACACACACACACACACACACACACACACACACACATTTAGGACAAACTGCTTGTCTTCAAGGTATTACATGGCCAAGCTCTATCCAATCTCTGCGACCTCATTTCCACACAACCCACATCCATATCCCTTAGATCTGCAAATAAGGACTTGCTATTTGTAAAGTCAAATTTGCCTCAAGTTCACTGTGGGAGGAAAACACGGGGAAGAAAGAAGAAAAAAATGGTGTGGGTGTTTAAGGATGACATCATCAAGTCAGCTGATCACGAATCACAGCCAAGGGCGCGCTAGCAGCGTGTGACGTCGTTACCCGCGACAACCCAAATGATTGCAGGTGTTTTTTATAAGCTAATCAGTGAGACGCTGAGGGGAAAAGACGTTGTGAAGAGCTGTGCCACAACGGACTACTTGGACTACCGTGCAAATTAAGACATCCAAAGAACTGGAAAGGCAACCGGTGAGCATTTGAAAGAGTAACTTGCTGAACTATGTGCTGTTTGGGGATGTATGTTGTACGGTGTATATGTTTGTGTGCTAGCTTCTACCATTTAGCTTACCACAGGGCTATGTACCAGTGTTTGGGGCTATTTTTAGCTGCTGCATTTAGCGGCAAGTTTGTTTGTATCCATTGTAAAACCCACGGTGTTTTGAACATAATGTATAAGAAGCTTTGGCACAGATTGCTCGAGTTGCTTGTTGATGGTTGCTATTAATTATTTGTAGTACTTCAAAGTGTGGGATTGACAATTATTTAGCTTCATATGTATTGTCTGCCTGTACTATTTATTGAGTTCTTGTACAACTTGAATTTAAATGTTATTTATAGGCTACATGTGTTTTCTAAATATCATATTTAAGCTAATCTGTATTATCTATCATATGTGTAGTTGTACATTTAAATCTGTATATATTAATCTGTAAATTTGAAATGTGTTGCATAGTTTGCACATTTACCGCATATTTGCACAATTTATTGCATTTTTGTACAACTTTATAGAACTGTTAATAATTGCTGTTTTGTTTCCTTTGTTTCATTTTTACTTAAAGGTTTTTCACCTGATTCTAATTCTGAATGCTAACTGCTAAAATGCAATGACAAAAGGACTAAGCTAAATTGCTACCCATGTGTGACTCTGGAATCTGTGCTTTTGAAGAAAAATAAAACAGAAAAAAAAAGGAGGAAATGGGAAACTGAAGCTAAAGTGTCTGTCAAATCATTCTATGAGTGGAATCCAGAGTCTTAACCCTTTTCAAGTTGGGGGAAAATGCACAAACCAAAATAACCAAAAAAAAAAAGTCAAAACAACCAAAACAACTTGACACTATTTGTGCCCAGAACGCACTTGAAAACAAAAGGTGATAGGGCCTTCTCTGTTGCAGCTCCTTGTCTATGGTTACTGTCAAATGTCAAATGTGCCCCCTCTATCTCAGTCTTCAAATCTCAACTGAAAACTCACCGTTATCTTTCTGCTAATCTTTCTCACACACACACACACACACACACACACACACACACACACACACACACACACACACACACAAAAAAAAAAAACAGTGCACCTGTACTTGTGGTATTGTTTACTGTGTGTCTTATCCCCTTTCTGTGATTATTTATTCATTTTGTTTTATGCACTCTGTACAGCACTTTGGTCAGTCTAACACTGTTTTTAAATGTACTTACTTACTGTACTTACTTAAATATAATAAGCAACTTCAAAATAAGCAACTTCACGATAAAGGTCACTACCAAAATTTTCACACATGATTCTATAGTGCTTTTCTGCGTCGAATCCATTTCTGCTTGGGACATTTTTGTATCACGCATAGTTAATGAGATATTTTGCATATTTGGCTAAATTTGGGGTAAATTCAAGGAACATTGTCACCAGGGTCTAACAATATTGCTATTTTTTCTGTCCAAAGAATGCCCCACATCTTGTGACCATCCTACAAAAATTTCAGCCTGATATCACATTGCATTCCTGAGATATTCCATTTCAATTATGGATAGCTTCGTAAAATCAAGATAAATGCTAGCATTTTATACTGTATAGTGAGTTCGATTGCCTATGCCTACAATTTCAAAACTTAATTTACCTATAGAACATGAGAAGAGGTATATACTGAAGAAATTCTGAGATTGTACTTTGTCCTATTCAAAAGCTATAAGCCCTTAAATATGGCCTAGATATCAATTGCAAACCGATTTTCTCCTGTGTCTTTCAATAGTATGACACACAATTGACAACTTGAACCTGTTAAATAAAGTTTTCCCTGTTTCCTGTCATTTTGGGACATGTCTAAAATTGAAATAAATGACAACTGGAGCCAAAACGGCCATTTTTGGTTTGAATTACATGATACTTCTGGAAGTTTCAAACATAATCTCTGTATTTATAGCCATTGTTTACTACCTTTTTGATAGATTAAAAGGGGTAGATTTAACTTTTTATGTTTTGTGGTTGCTGTATGACAGGGATTTGAAGTTTGAAGTTTGGTGTCAAATGATTTTGATGGCCTAGTTCCTACAGTTTCAAAACTTCACACACCTATAGAACATGAGAACAGGTATATTGAAGAAATTTGGAGATTGTACTTTGTGTTATTGAAAAGCTGCAAGGCCTTAAATTTGGCCTAAATAGCTATTTTTACATAAAATATCTGAATTTATTATACTCCTGGAAATACAGCATCAATCATGTCTTCCAATAGTATGACACACAATTGATAACTTGAAACTGTTAAATAAAGTTTTCACCGTTTCCTGTCATTTTGGGACATGTCTGAAAATTTGGTTGCAATTACATGACACTTCTGTAAGGTTTAAACATAATCACTGTATTTATGGCCATCAAATTGATTTTTACATCAAAATCCCAAATTATTTATACTCTTTATAAATAATATAATTTTGGATTTTTATGTAAAAATCGCTATTTAGGCCATATTTAAGAGCTTAAAGCTTTTTAATAACACAAAGAACAATCTCAAAATTCCTTCAGTAAATACCTGTTCCCATGTTTTACAGGTCTATGAAGTTTTGAAATTGTAGGCACTACAATCTGAAAGGAGGGGGGGGCATAGAGACCTGGCAGTAGAGACTGCTGAGGAAAAGGAGGAAATGTAGGATTCAGCAAAAAAGCATATTTTCAATGTAAAAACAGGCAGCCACACTGTGTGTGTGTGCGTGTGTGTGTCTGTGTGTGTGTGTGTGTGTGAGAGAGAGAGAGAGAGATTGCAAGTCGCAGTGGGTAAGATTACTGTCCTCATTGCTGATATCTTGAAGTACAGTATGTTAAATCTACAACTGTGTCGGCCAACTAAGTCACATGTATGGCCGTGTTGTGGTGAAGAACCAAAGGCAGCGGTGGGGATTTATTACTGTATCTGATGACTACTCCAGATAAGAGGCACTGCCAGTGTTACTCTTAGGAACATGAGGACAGCTGAGGCTTTGGAAACTTGTGTTGAAAAACATAAAACTGGGATGACTAAATTGAATTTACATCTCAAAGTTACATGAAAGACAAACAAACTCTTAGGGTGTCCTGAGGTTTTGTATGTAATGCACATCTATCTATCTATCTATCTATCTATCTATCTATCTATCTATAAAGGGTTAATGTATGTCATGTTTCTATTTACTATTTATCTTTTCTGTCCTGTGTGATAAATATGCTGAACATGTTGACATTGTTTACTGTAGCTTATGGAATGTATTGTCTTGTCTTTTGAATAATAAAAAAAAGAACACACACAATCACACACACACACACACACACACACACACACACACACACACACAGAACTGAAATCTCACCTCGCTGG
>JAODXP020000170.1:29101-106601 GCA_027497455.2 Sardinella longiceps
CAACCCTGAAACAACATTGTGCTCAAACACTGTATTTTACCATACATTTATACATGACAGTGCTGCCATTTAATGTAATAACTCTATATTAAAAATAAATAAACTTAAAAAAAAAAAAAAAAATGTAAGGTGTTTTGCGCACCTGGGTCCATTTAAATATGTCATTAAAAAAATTCAATAATTATCGATATCGACCAATATACTGAGCCTATATCGTGATAGAGATTTCAGCCATATCGCCCAGCCCTATGTGAGTGTGACAGAGTGCATGTTATGTGTTTGTGTATGTGTGTAATGTGTGTGTGTGTGTGTGTGTTTGAGAGTGCAAGCCTGTGTGTGTGAGTGTAACATAGTGCATGTTGTGTGCATGTTGTGTGTGTGTGTGTGTGTGTGTGTGTGTGTGTGTGTGTGTGTGTGACAGTTCTGCTTTTGGCTTAGTGGTCAAGGGCTCCAGTGCAGCTGTAAAAGTAATCATCTGATGTGTGTGTGTGTGTGTGTGTGTGTGTGTGTGTGTGTGTGTGTCTGTGTGTGTGTATTTGTGCGAGGCTACCTGCATTAAGGCCAATGGACAAGTTAACAACATCTTCCTCCAAAGGTGGTTGTGCAAATCAATGCCACCTGTGGGCCAGGAGTTCCTACAGTTTTCTTCAAGTCAAATTCAAGACTTTTTAAAGGTGTATTGTGTAAGAATTGAAGTTTGAAATATGAAAAAATAAACAAAATGCAACAGGAGAATGTGAAGAAACAAATGCAGTCATCACACAAAAAATACGACCATGTACTCAGCTGCTGAGATATCAACCCAAATTAGCATGCTAAAAATTAGCCACGGCCCTGATGCCTATTTATTTGTATTGTAATACCAATTTTGCCACTAGTAATCGCTAGCGACTAACAGGCCTGTCACAGCTCGCAAACCTCCGATTGTTGACGAAGAAATCGCCTGTGGTTTAGTAACGTTAGCACTTGGCTTGTAGTTGAAATTAATCTGTCAGAGTCCATTTATGCCCTGTTAATGTACATGTTTATGGCTATTACGCATTTTCTGGAGTAGCTGTCAATTCTAGGGAAGATACAAAGTCCCACGTTTCCATCAGAATGGGAAGTAGAAGGAGCGTACAAGGATTGAGCTGTACTGGATTAGCTGAAACCCCACCACCACCACAAGTTATGGGAGCCAGGAACACACTCATTGAAAAGTGAAGATAAGAACCAATTAAACTGGAATTAAACCATCGACATAGTTTGAAAACCATTCATGGCAGCTGGAGCAAGTAGGCTAAAGGAAGATTGATGGTGGAACTGCAATGTTTCGTCTGGACAGGTAAAAAGACTAACATTAGGCTACCACTGCCCATGTCAAAAGTTATGTTAGATAGATAGCAGAGCCCGTAACGTTACAACTATACGTCCTATGGTTAAATGTAGCGGTATGCCAAGCTGATGTTTGCTAACACAGGGGCTTGTGTTAACGAAATTGATCTGTAAACGTAAAGTAGACCCTGTCAAAAGCAATCAAGCTGTTAACGTTAGTAGCCCGACTCTTGTCAGTGGGTGCAGTGGCGGCCAACTAGCTAACGTTAACGTTAGTTGGCTCAAATATCAATATGATCTAAATATCGACCAACTCTGGTAACATTGATTTGCACACCTAAATAATAGTGGACATTCAATTGATTTAATCGAGGTGTAGGTAAGGAATATCTCGATCACAAATTCGTTAGTAAAGGAAAACACATGTGCATCGCTCATCGTTCTTGGAATGGTATGAAGCGGGCAGGGTGCTTACTGCTGACCTGCATGTCCCGAGTCAAACGATAACTCTTATCACGCACTAACGTTAGGCTCTTCCAAAGGAGAAGCCTTCGTTTCGGTGTTGCCGATGCATTGTCCCCTGTCAATATGTTGAACTTAGTTAACGTTAGTCTGTGTTACAGGCGCGCTTTTCGCTAAAGGCGATTATTTTCATGGGCTCTTGCAGAAATCAAGCTTCTTGATATAGTTGCATGTTACCCATCTTTGTAAATTATGGTGGAAGCTTTTAATTTTTGGATAGGGTAGAAAAAATACTTTGTGAAGAGCCTTAAACTCTACAGGCTATGGCTCTGGTTTATGCTGAACACCACCCTCTTGAGTGTGGAGTATGGTATATGATTTTTTGACAGGAATTCCACATAGCACCTTTAAGACCATTTTAAGACCATTTCTGTAAAAAATTAAGACCTATTGCGCAACCTATTTCACAGACCCACGACAAAAAAACCTGGCGAAAACTCTTGTTGTGGTCGGATACTTGAAGGAGCTGTAGTACTTGGTTGAAACACTCTGGCGATGGAAGGTGTTTGCATTCACGCCCATGTTTTTTTTTTTTTTTTTTTTTTTTTTGTTTACGCAGCCATGAACACAGTTCTGTTTTATTTTTTGTGGATTAAGCATGTGCCTCCTTGTCAGTTTCCTTAGGATATCACAGTTAACTCCTAGGTCAACATGACCACTTGCATAAATGTGCAGAGTATGTGTATGTCTGCCATACTGCTGCAAGAGGAGAAAAAAAGTTTCCACTGAAGGTAAAATCGAACACAAGCACAAAACATATTACAAAAAAATATGAAGCGTCCACGGAAGATGTCCACTGTTTGGACAGATTAGAAAAACAACAGAAGGGAAAAGAGCTCAATCTGCACTTGTGGTGCATCTTTCAGAGCAGAAATATGTTTTTTTTTTTTTTTTTTTTTTTTGAAGAGATGCACAGTTTTTTTTTTTTTTTTTTTTTTTTTTTTAATCCCACCACCACCCCCCCTTTTGGGGGACCTACGTTTGTTTTCTTTTCTTTGTTTTTTCTTTCTTTTTTCTTTTTCCTTTTTTTTTCTCTTTTTCTTTTTTTAAATTATTCCTTCTTTTTATAACATAGTATACATATAGTGGAGGACAATAAGAAAGGGGAAAAAGGATAAGGAAGAAAAGGAAGAAGAAAAAAATTGTACAAAAAGACCTTCAGAATGTCCCCCAAAAATTCTAACCATGTATTAAACTACACCACCCACGCCCACCCCTTCTACCCATCTCCCCCAGGAAGGAAATACAACTTACTCACATTCAAATACTCAGGAATGGTACCAAAAAATAAGTAATAAATAAATAGCCTAAGGAATGAAAGGAAATAAAGACTGAAAGAAAACCTTAAGACCATCCTTCTCCATCTTTTAACTTAAACCACCTATCTGCATATATTGCTTTCCCAGTCTCACAAGCCATCATAGACTCTATTTTATAGTAGTGTCTGATAAAATTCTTAAAGGCTCTTAAATTCAATTTGTTTAAATCCATCGTTTTATTAATAAACACTTTTCCTAACAAAAGAATGATATTTTGTATCTCTTGGCTTTTATTTGTTAAATCACCCAAGAGTACTGTAAATAGATCTAAACGTAAATGTATGTCATATTTTAACAGCCAGCTTTGTATTTTGAGCCAGAATATAGCAATTGAAGAACAGTACCAAAATAAGTGTTCTGTGGACTCTTCTTCTTCTAAACAAAATCGACAAAAAGAATTTGTCTCTATCCCCCAGATATGTAACATTTTCTTTGTATTTAAGTATTTAAAGATCAACTTATATTGGAAATAACGTATTTTTATATCTAATGATGCTTGGTACAAATTTTTAAAGATTTGTTCCCATGGAAGAGGACAATCTATCATTTTTTCCCAGCTATAAAAAATTTTGCATGGTAACTCCACCAATTTATCTGTTTGTAAATAAAACTTGTACATTTCCTTGTTAATTTTTGTTCGATTTAGCCATCGGTTCTGTTTTATATGCGGTCTACACACTAAATTATTACAACAGCTAGTTTTGATTTTTTGTTTCCAGCTTAAAGGCAGGGATGCAGTTAATTGATTATACTGTTGTATGGTACATACCTCCCCATAGCTAGTTCTTAATTTTTTATATGGGAGGATCTCACATTTTTCATTCACAATGTCTTTGACAAAAATAATTCCTTTACTAAACATTTGCTTTATAAAAATTACTTGTCCTCCACTCAATATATTTGAATTAAACCATAAGATTTGTTGTAATATTTCTTCTGTTTTTTCTGGAGGGTAATACTGAAAATTTAGCCAGCTTTTTAGTGCTTCCATTAAAAAAGTTGAAGCTTTACGAATAATACTTTCAATCATACAAAAGTGTGATGGACTTATCTGCAAAAATGGGTACAGTCTTGTCTCAAACAAGGGATGAATCTTTCTAAGCAACTTGCTTGAGAACCAATCTGGGTTGAAATAAAATTTTTGTATAAGAGACGCTTTTAATGATTTGTTCATTGACTTCAGGTTCACGCCCATGTTACCAAGTACCAAGGTCAGGGATGGAAAAGGTGAACAGGAAATAGCAGTACGTGGCACACACCAACCATCGCACCTAGGCTTTGCCTTAACATTGCAAATATCAGATTTTTCATTTGTAACTAGCATGATTGTTGTACCTTCACCATGAAAAGCAATTACAAAAAAAAAATTGAGTACTTTGATACTTCATAAAACACCATATAGCAATCCCTTCCAAGTATGACTGACAGTTCAGTGTCAGGGCCCAGGCCACTGTCAAATACAGCAAGGGCTGTACTAAAATACCCATCAAAAAACAATATCAACTCCACTGCAAAAAAAATAAAAAAATAAAATACAAGATTAGATAGGCTAACAGACTAGGTTTAAAAAAAAGCAATAGGTTACAGGTATAATTAATGGTCTCTGCATAAAGCACTGTACTGGCAAGTGGTATCAAATAGCTCTATGAATAGCTATTAATAATGTAAATATAATTTAGAAAAAGTAAGATGGAATAATCCTTCAAGAACCAACAAAGTTTCACCCCTTCAGTGCATGGACCGCAAATGGACCTCGGTGCGTTGGCCTTGCATACCTGCGCAGCTTATGACTTTCTCTAAACGCCGGCTGCTTTTCTAGTAGGCTATTTTTTTCCCCCTGAGATGCATCTTCGTCCGCGATTCAGTCAGGCCTTGCGCATGAACTTTCAGGCAAGAATGAATGAGGTTAGACAATTTTAGACGCTGAGGAATAATTTTTAGGACGTTATGCGATGTTTCCCGAAGTGTCGGAAAATTGCATCTAACGTTACACGCAATGAGATCGTTAATATACTATACCTATCAATAATTCAAAGAAACTTAGTCCAACTTAAATCCTTATGCTTTTCCTGAAAATAATTAGGCTATTTTAATTAGTCTGGGGAAGAGAGATGCTTGATTATTCTACAGGTCATCTCTAGCCTCCCGGTCTAATGTTATGGTTAGGCTACGGCTATCAGTCACAATGATAAATCCGCATATGCATGGTCAGTCTATTATGCTAAAAATTATTGGCTAGTAGGCTATGGCCACAGCCTGCCTATTTATAAAATTTAAAAGGTCTACTAAAATTTTGAGCCTCGAAATTAAAATGTGGAGTTAACAGTCACATACCATCCAGCTGCAAGTCTCCCGACCCATCCTCGTTACGCTCACATACACTCACATGCTTGCTGCTTGTCAGGGCCGGCCCAAGGCCAAAGGGGGCCCTAAACAGAATTTCATTTGGGGCCCCCTCACCACCACCTCAGCCTTTTTTTTGGGGGGGGGTGGGGGGGGGGGGGTGGGGGGGGGCGCAATGTTGACCCTGCCTCTAACTCACTCTCAAGAGATATTGAGATGGATTAACTATTGCTTGTTCTCCCTATCAACAACAACATATTGTTTGTTTCATTAATTGTTTAAATTCACCCAGTGTTCTTGTCATCATCTGAATTTTACACCATTTTTTGAAAATACTGAAAAATATTAGACAACAAAAGTTTAGGATGCTATGGTTTTATACAACACTCACAATACATTTTATGTGAACATTATTGCTGATATCACAGACATTGGTAGGCTACTCTATGCAATAAGCAGCTTATGATAACAGAAATAGCCCTGATTCACTCACTATGTTTGCTATTTTCAAGCATCAATAATAGGCCTAACCTATATCATCAGAGAAGAGTGATTCTTGCCATTCTTGACAATAAAGAGCTAGGTTTGAATTAAATGATTAGATAGTCCTACATTAAGATAGCTTGATACATCTCCTAAGACTAACTAGGATTTTGCCTATAGAAGAACTTCCTCATGTCCAATGTCTGTGCAGGCAACAAATATTCATCAACCAAAATAGGCTATCCTTAACCTAAACCTATAGCCTACTTGAATGTTTAGTTGAACATTCATTTAATGTGGCCTTGAGTTAATTTTGAGGACATACAACAAAAGAATAAGGTTTCAGCCAAAGCTACGTTGTGAGGTGGCAATTAACAGAGCTGACGTTATATTACCTCCTCGGGAATCTGTTCCTTTCCTGCTCACAGGATTCATTTCACTTACTGACTTACTTTGTTCCAAATGCAAAACATGGAGTGTGGACTTTCAGCGGTATGCATTTTACCTACTTGATCACGTGGAATGGACTGACGATTGCATGCGGTGAGATGTTGGTGAACACGGAGTCGATTTTCAGTGCTATGCGTAGCTACTCTATTCAAACAAGTAGAATGGATTCTTCCGCGGTGGATTAGAAACTGCGCTATGGCTGTGCTTTAGGCTACCATTCCCAGGAGGCTTTGTTCTAATCATATTGCAGGTTGTTGTTATAGTTTTTCTGTGGTATAGTTTTTCTGTGGTAAACATAAACGTTTTATGATGTCAGAATAACAAGAATGAAATAAAAATACAAATGCTACATCAACTTTGCTAGATTGTTGGGAGAAGTCAGAGGTGTGTAAGCCAAACCATGACTGAGATAAAGAGTGATAGTAAGTGATATTAATGGAATGGATTCCTAAATTGAAAGATGATAAAAGTAATGGGTAGGTATGACAAGCATGTAAAGATATTCTAACCCTCTAAAAAAAAAATAATATTACAAAATGTGATTTCTCGAGCACTCATGGGGGGCCCCCAAGCTGTCGGGGCCCTAAGCGACGGCATAACTCGCGTATGCCTCGGGCCGGCCCTGCTGCTTGTGTTTGTTTTGGTGCTGCAGTGACATGTTCGGACCCAAAGCAGCGTTGCGTTCTGAACTTTGGTTCCGCCAGCTATTTAGGCTACGTAACCCAATCAGATTTGCAGTCATTAATGTTAGATCGCTTTCTAATAAGTCGTTCATCTTAAATGACAAATTTACTCATCATCAGTTGGACTTTTTATTTATGACTGAAACGTGGCTTAATAGTGGGGATATGACTGGTCTTGGTGAACTCTGTCCTCCTTACTGCAATTTCTTAAATTCTCCAAGAGTTTCAGGTCGTGGAGGGGTCTTGCTACTGTGTTCAACAATAGTTTTAAATGCAAATTGATGCCAACTGATAGTTACACCTCTTTTGAGGTTCAGCTTTTTAAGCTAAATGTAATTTCTCCTGTCCTCTGTGCATTAGTGTACAGGCCTCCTAAATGGAATTCTAATTTCATCTCAGAATTTTCAGAACTGTTAACTCTGATGTCTTCTCGCTCTGATAGGTTGCTAATTGTAGGAGATTTCAATGTTCATATATGCTGCCCTTCTAAGCATTTGGTACAAGAGTTTCTATGCTTAGTGGACTCTTTTAATCTCACACAATCTGTTATGGCTCCGACTCATATTAAGGGCCATACATTAGACCTTGTGCTGTCATCTGGTTTCTCAGTTAGCAATGTTGATATTGTTGATATCGGTGTGTCTGACCATTTTATGATTTTGTTTGAATCACTTTTGCTTTGTGCCCCGCCCCCGCCCCCATCCTCGAAGACTTACTCTTATGCCCGATCTATTAATTCTTCAACTGCCACTCTTTTCTCTGACACTTTTATGCTCAACCACACTTCTAGTATCCCAGTTGCACTTTCCACCCTTACTGACACTGAACATCTAGTCACTCTCTTTAACTCCTCTTGTTCCAACACCCTTGATAGTGTGGCTCCATTAAAACTTAGACGTTCTAAGTCTAAGTCTAATTCTACCCCCTGGTTGAATGACTCCACTCGCTCCCACAGACAACTCTGTAGGAGAGCTGAACGTAAATGGAGAAAAGATAAATTACAGGTGTCCTATGACATTTATAGAGATTCTCTTAAAATGTACCAAAGAGCTGTTAAGACGGCTAAGGCTGAGTATTATGCAGACTTAATTAATAGTAATTCTCATAGACCTAGAATCTTGTTTAGCTCTATTAACTCAATTTTACATCCTCCTGCTGCCACTTCCACTGTTGCCCCTTCCACTGAGATCTGTGAAAAGTTTCTCAGATTCTTTATTGATAAGATTGACAATATCAAATCTCTTATTCCACCCTCAGATAATGACCCATCTGTTCCTATTTTATCACTCAGCTCTCTCAAACACTTCCAACTTGTGTCTCCCTTCCAGCTTTCTGAGGTGGTGTCTCACTTAAAACCTAGCACTTGCCACTTAGATGTGTTACCCTCTCGCCTTTTCAAGGAAGTCTTTACAGCCATATGTCCTAGTGTACTGGCTATAATTAATAACTCCTTGACATATGGAGAGGTCCCATCTAGTTTTAAGCAGGCGGTAGTGCAACCACTACTTAAAAAGCCTAATCTTGACACCAATGATCTTAAGAATTATAGGCCTATTTCCAAATTGCCTTTTATGTCTAAGATCCTGGAAAAAGTAGTCCTCTCCCAGGTATCTCCATACTTAAACAAGTTTAGCATTTTTGATAAATTCCAATCTGGGTTTAGATCCTTACACAGCACTGAATCTGCCCTGATCAAAGTCCACAATGACATCCTTCTCTCTGTTGATTCTGGTTCCTGTGCCCTCCTAGTCCTCCTCGACCTTAGTGCTGCATTTGACACAATAGACCATTCCATTCTTGTAAAAAGATTGGAAGCTGAAGTTGGTCTACAGGGCACAGTACTGCAATGGTTTAAGTCTTATTTGAGCAATAGAACCTTTTCAGTCAGGTTGGATAATTATTCCTCTTCTTCTGCTCCAATCAAGTGTGGTGTCCCCCAAGGGTCCATTTTAGGTCCTCTTTTATTTTCACTGTATATGCTCCCACTTGGATCAATTTTTGAAAAATACAGTGTTCAATACCATTGCTATGCAGATGACACACAGTTTTACCTTCCAGTCACTCCTGGTGACTCTGGCTCTTTGGTAAACCTGTTTAACTGTCTTAATGACATCAAATGTTGGATGGCCATGAATTTCTTACAACTTAATGAAAAGAAAACTGAAGTGATCTTATTTGGGCCTCCTACTTCTGTTTCTGACCTGAGTAATGCTCTTGGTCCCTTATCTTCAAATTTCAGTAGTGTAGTCAAAAACCTTGGAGTCTACCTGGATTCTTCACTCACATTCAGTAATCAAATAAGCAGTGTGGTGAAGGCCAGTTTTTTCCAATTGAGAACTATTGCAAAGTTAAAATCTTTCCTCTCTGCTAAAGACATGGAAACACTAATTCATTCATTCATCACTTCAAGATTAGACTATTGTAATGCACTTTATTTTGGCCTTCCCAACTCTTCTATTGCTAGATTACAAATGGTTCAAAATGCTGCTGCTAGATTGCTTACTGGAACTAAGAAGCGTGATCACATCACTCCTGTGCTCTGTGAACTGCACTGGTTGCCAGTGAAATATAGAATTGAGTTTAAATTGTTACTTTATGTTTTCAAAGCCTTACATCAATTAGCTCCAGAATACATCTGCAATTTACTTAGTCCTTACTGCACTTCTAGGCCACTCAGATCTTCCTCTAAACTTCTTCTTTCTGTTCCCTCCTCTCACCTTAGAACCAGAGGTGACAGAGCCTTCTCTGTTTCTGCTCCCCAGCTCTGGAATAGTCTCCCTCCCACATTAGGTCCATTCATACCATTGATCTTTTTAAGTCTCAGTTAAAAACACATCTTTTTCCCTAGCCTTTAATTCTCCCTAAACCCTTTTCCTCTTTTATTTTTGTTATTATTTTTGTTTGTTTGTTTTATTTGGTCATTTGCATATTATTATTATTATTATTATTATTATTATTATTTGTTTATTGTTTATTATTATTATTATTATTATTATTATTATTATTATTATTATCATTATTTTTAAAGCACTTTGGATCAACTATGTTGTTTGAAATGTGCTATATAAATAAAAGTGACTTGACTTGACTTGACTATTTAATCAAATGATGGTGGTTGACAAATGAAACTTTTGAGGAGGGTGGTGTAATACGGAGAAGAATATGCCTACCTACTAATGATGGCAAAGCAAGGCTTCATGAGTTAATGAGGCTTTCCAGCGCAAAGGCTCACCAAAAGGCTCATTACCCGAAAGCTCATGAGATCTTTCTCTCTAGTGTCACCTGCTGTCCAAAGGGAAATATAACAGCCTAAATTAGCCTAGTAGATGTAGGCTCTGGTTTGTGTAAATGTGGTCACGCTTCGCTAACCTTGACTTCGCTAACCTTTTCTTGTTCAGCACTTTGGCTTGACTGCAGTTGTTTTTAGATGTTTTGTATAAATAAATGTATACTTAAACCAGTTGAAGCCTAAACCGATGAATGAAATAATATTGTTTAGCCTAATGCTTATCAATCAAATTAAATGAACGCAAGACTTCTTATGAAACTAGTGTAAGTGCATATGGAACAAACTGCAACAGACCAGTATACTAATATAATTTGCACTACTACTAGGCTACTACAATAATAATAATAGCCTAATAATAATAATAATAATATCAGGGTAATTAATCAGAGAGCGTGTAGGCCTACATTTGTGTATGTGTGTGGATACATGTGGTTTTCTGTAAATAATAAATAAAGAATGTTTAATACTGTGTTGCGAAATAATCTCTTCATAATAAACACTGTAAACCTATGAATCTATCAAATAGATACATCTGTATGTATATAATTAGTAAATAACTCAGCCTACTTACACATACAGCATTAACAATAGCGATAAATTGCTGATCAAAGCACTAAATAACACTGAGAACCTTCTGTAATGCTCTGCTATTGAGACTAATGGGGGGAAAAAAAAACTGCTGTTAAACAGCTTGGCCACAGGAGGGCGCTCTAAGACCACAAATGGGAACACTGAATAAACTCTGAAGCCTACAGAAACCAATGCCGCGAACAGCACGGTAAATTGCACTTCAGAGTGCTCAATAGAAGCTCGATTACGAGCATAAGATTTGGATTTAAACAACCCCTCCGCGAAAATTACATTTTACTTTTCCTTTTCAACATATTTATTTTGTGTATACCATGTTTAATGAATTAAATAATGGGCTGAAAATACTGATAACACCATCTCTAGAAATATTTTGATTGAATTCTCAGCTCTGCCGTTTATGTCTCAAACATTCTATTCAGAGATTCCCGTAGGCTTTAGTTGTCATAAATACGGGCCACCAATCAATCTGACATTACAAAATGTGCAATCATTAGTATGAAATGTTGTCAAAGTATCTCTCATTTATTTGCTACGTTTGCAACATTTGCTGTAACAACCAGCATCACAAGCCAACGCACGCAGAACCTGCCTCTCACAAACACCAAACGTCAACTCAATACGCAGGCGAGGATCTGACGCCTTTTCAGCGGGAGCAACACTCGAAATGAGCCACTGACGTGAACACAGAATGTGAGGTCTCACATTTGGTTGGTCACGTGCTTTTTAAGGAAAGGAGACAGACCTCGAACGAGGTTCCATGAGGAACGCCCCCTTTTTGCTCGGAATCTCGTTCGTAGCCTCGCTTCAAAGGCCACATCATTACTACCTACTGCATAAAATTTAAGACCAAGACATCAAAATTCAAGACTTTTTCAAGTCTTTTTTTAAGTATTATTTCCAAATTCGCAAATTCAATGCTTTTAAGACTTTTTAAGACCGCGCGGGAACCCTGGTGGGCAAGTGTGTGACTCCCAGATCGGCCACGCATGAACCAAACACCAAAACCCCTTAGGAGTAAAAGTAATCATCGGACATATGTATGTGTGTGTGTGTGTGTGAGCCTGTGCATGTGAGTGTGACATAGAGCATGTGTGTGTGTGTGTGTGTGTGTAATGACAGGTGATAACCTGAAGAGGT
Organism: Sardinella longiceps; assembly: GCA_027497455.2. Classification (NCBI taxonomy): domain Eukaryota; kingdom Metazoa; phylum Chordata; class Actinopteri; order Clupeiformes; family Clupeidae; genus Sardinella; species Sardinella longiceps. The sequence continues at coordinate 41,233 of JAODXP020000170.1, forward strand.
CAATAGGGGTTTCACCCATAGGGGGTACCATTAATATATGCAAGGCCATATACACGAGTAAGTCAGTTAGACAGACAGGCTGAATGTCATGTTACGTTGGAGTGTTTAATAAAGCCAACCGCAGAGAACTCACGTGTGTGGAAATACTTTATGTCTGTAAGAGACAGTCACATACATTACATGGTGTCAGAAGAGCCTGTGTGTTGGTGAGAAGAAGACTCAGTCAGTGGACATGTCGAAGTTCAACCCACCGAGCGAATTTAAGTTCACGAGCCCAGCTGAATGGCCGGAGTGGAAACAAAGGTTTTGCCGCTACCGTATGGCTACCAAGCTAAGCAAAGAAGAGGGCGAAATTCAAGTAAGTTCGTTGATCTATGCAATGGGCAGTGAGGCGGAGAAGATATTCAGTTCGTTCGTGTTTGAGGAGGATGCTCATAAGAAGGACTTTAGCAAGGTCATGCAAAAGTTTGACGAGTACTTTATTGCACGACGTAATGTTATACATGAGCGGGCATGTTTCTACCAGCGTTGTCAGCAAGCAGGAGAAACAGCGGAGATGTATATTAGGACATTGTATGAGCTAGCAGAATACTGCGACTTCGGTGATAAAAGGGATGAACACATAAGAGACCGCCTTGTGGTAGGCATGGCCGACAAAGAGCTTTCCCGCCAGCTTCAGCTGAAAGCAGACCTGACGTTGACGCATACGATTGAACGCGTGCGTCAAGCAGAGGAGGTAATGCGTCAAGTTAACCTGCAATCCAACCAACCTGGTGCCCAGCTGGCTAACGTGCAAGCAGTCGGGAAAAAGGGAGGACAGTTCAAGAAAAAAGGACAGCAGCAGGGTTACAACAGCAAAGGAGCCAAATCAAAGGATGAGTGTGGTAGGTGTGGAAAGCCACAGCACACTGAAGAAAAGCAGTGCCCTGCATTAAACAGTAACTGTAATAAATGTCAAAAGACAGGACATTGGGAGCGCAAATGTCGCACCAAAGCAGTGAGAGAGGTCACTAGTGAGCCGCCTGAACAAGTGTATTTTTTAGGGGCTGTTAACTCATTGACTGCCAGCCGTTTTCAGAATAGCGAGTTCCATACTGCCAGAGGTTTTGGGGAATTTTGACTGTTTTTTAAAGAGCCACAGAATATTATGTGTTACGACTACATAAACAATGAAACTACCACAAGAAAGAGCAGACTCTCTTCTTTCACCAGAAAAAAAAAGTTTGTTTCTACCCCTTTCCATTGCTTAGAAATCAGCAGGCGAACATAAGCTACTTTCTCCAAACACACCCGTTTTTTATCAAAAAAGGGAGAAAATTAGCGTTTTGTTTGACAACGTTAGTGTCTTGGATGCGCGTTTTTTTCGGTCTATTAGCACGTCAAACATCGGGAAAATGTCTTCCTTTGATAAGACCACAAAAACATCAGTAACAGGGGGCTTTTGGTAATAAAATAGACATTGTTGTAACAAGGTAAATATATGCTATTTACAGGCTGTGACAGCGAAAACTCAGTGATCAACAACTGGCTCGCAAATTCTTACCTGACCCGGAACTGTGAGCTAGCTGGGCACTGAAACAAGTCACAACTGCTATTTCCGTTTGCCCAAGGTTGATCTCCTTCATCTCCCACGATCGGAACACTACTCGAACTACTATGGCAGTGACACTCTGATCGAGTGTGAACTGCCTAAATTTCTCCGATTTACGTCTGCACTTTGCTAGCGGCATATTTAGCCATGTCATTAGCTTTCTCTACTTCTCCCTTGGCCATACCTATGAATCTATGCTCATCTCACATCCAAAGTGACACACTGCCACCCTCAGGATCAATTTGGAACAACAATTTTCGACGGAGAATTCTGATATTTACAGACAAGGTTCCCTAGGTCTTTCTGCAGCCCTCCCCATTAAAAAACGCAGTTGACGTCTAAAGACGTCATTGGCAGTGAACGGCAGTATTTCAGTTGACGTCTAAAGACGTCATTGGCAGTCAATGAGTTAACAAGCAGAACAATGAGGACACATGGACTGTAGGTCTAATGATAAACAATGTGACTGTTACCTTTAAGATTGATACGGGTGCCGATGCCACCGTGATTGATCAGGGAACATTTCAGAAAATGAATCCTAAAGTAAAATTAGGGTCTCCAGACACATGTTTCGTAAGCCCAGGGGGCAACCTCAGATGCCTAGGCATGTTCTCATGTACCACCTGCTATAAAGATGAAGAATACTCCTTTAAGGTGTATGTGATAGAGGGGACAAGCTGCTTGTTAGGCCGTAAAGAAGCGGTGAAAATGGGCCTTGTGAAGAGAATGGATGAGGTCAGTGGCGTGTTCGGGTCAAGTGGCCTGCTGAAAACTGGACCAGTCAAGATTGCTCTACGAGAAGACGCCCAGCCGTATGCGGTACACACTGCCAGGCGGATACCGTTGCCACTGGTGCCGCTGGTGAAAAAGGAGTTGCAGCGCATGGAGAGTGAAGGCATAATCGAAAAGGTAATACAACCCACTGAATGGTGTGCTGCAATGGTGCCTGTGTTAAAGCCTAACAAAAGAGAAGTCCGGATCTGCGCAGACCTAAGGAAACTCAACAAAGCTGTGAGACGGGAGAAGTACGTCATGCCCACAGTAGAGGAGATTCTACCGAGGCTCGCAGGATCTAAAGTGTTCACGTCATTGGATGCAGCGAGTGGATTCTACCAGATTCCACTACATGAGGAGAGCAGGACGCTCACTACGTTCATCACGCCATTTGGGAGGTATGCTTTCCGCCGCCTCCCATTTGGAATTACCAGCGCACCCGAAATTTTCCAGAGGAAAATGGCGGAAACTCTAGCAGGATTGGATGGCGTAGAGATCTTCATGGATGATGTCCTGATCCATGGCGAGACAGAGGAGCAACATGATCATCGCCTTGCAGAGGTACTCAAGGTCATTGAGACAGCAGGTCTCAAGCTGAATAGGGCAAAGTGCAAATTTAAACAAAGACAAGTCCGGTTCCTGGGTCACGTGATTGACGAGTCAGGCGTTAGAGCTGACCCGGCCAAAGTGACTGGCATAGAGAACTATCCACAACCACAGAATGTGACTGAACTGAAAAGATTTTTAGGCATGGTTAATTATCTAGCCAAGTTTGTTCCAGAGCTGTCAACAGTGGCACACCCACTGTATGAGCTACTGAAAGGAGACACAGAGTGGACGTGGGGACCTGCACAGTGTGAAGCCTTCAGGAGAGTGAAGACTGCACTCGCCACAGCACCTGTACTCACCTTCTACGACGCCAGCAAGCCGACGATGGTGTCAGCCGACGCCAGCAGCTACGGGTTGGGAGGAGTGCTGTTGCAGCAGCACCAGGACCAGTGGAAGCCCGTGGCCTACTGTTCCAGACGATTGAGCGACGCGGAGAAAAGGTACGCGCAAATCGAGAAGGAATGCTTGGCTAGCGTGTGGGCGTGCGAGCGCTTTGACAAATACCTATATGGACTGGATAGCTTTAGGCTAGTGACTGATCATTAAACCACTGGTGCCTTTACTGAACAACAAAGACTTGGACTGTATACCAATCAGGTACCAGATGTTACTTATGAGGTTCATGTGTTGCAATGCCATAGCAGAGTATGCACCTGGCAAGACATTAGCAGTAGCTGATGCGCTCTCTAGGAGCCCAGAGCAGTGTTATGGGGATGGGGTCTGTCATGAGGAGGTGGCAGCACACATTGACGCTGTCATGAGCCAGGTCCCAGCCACACCACACCGCATGTTAGAGCTTAGACAGCACACAGACAGTGACAGTCAGCTCCAGATAGTCCTAGGCTTCATCAGGAATGGGTGGCCTGAGTACTTGGAGAAAGTACCTGAGGCAGTTAAGGACTTTTACCAGGTCAGAGGGGAGCTATCTGAGATAGATGGGTTGGTTACTAGGGGTAGCCGCATTGTAGTTCCTACAGGAATGAGACAAGTCATTTTAGAAAGAATACATGATGGACATCAGGGCCTAGTTAAGTGTAGAGAGAGAGCTAATCAGTCAGTATGGTGGCCCAGAATGTCAGAGGAAATTGGAACAACAGTACAGCAATGTACATTCTGTAGGGAGCATAGAAGCACACAGAGAAAGGAACCTTTAATGCCCAGTGAACTTCCATCTAGACCATGGCAGAAAATAGGCATAGACCTATGCGAGTATAAGAAGCAGAACTACTTAGTGGTGTCTGATTACTACTCTAGATACCTGGAGATTTTGAATCTACCTACTACTACCAGTAGCCAAGTTGTAGCTAGGCTGAAAGCAACATTCGCACGTTATGGCATTCCAGAAGTGTTAGTGAGTGATAATGGGCCCCAGCTAGCTTCAGCTGAGATGAGGGACTTTAGTGAAGAATATGATTTTATTCATGTCACATCTAGCCCACATTTCGCTCAGAGTAATGGTCATTCAGAGAGGGCAGTCCAGATAGCCAAATCTATACTGAGACAAGACGACCCACTTCTTGCACTGATGGCGTACCGAGCCACACCCACCTCTAGCACGGGTGTAAGTCCAGCAGAACTGTTGATGGGCAGGAAGATCAGAACCACCTTGCCTACTCTGCCGGACAATCTGAAACCACACCAGCCGGATGAGGATGAGATTAGGCAAGCTGATGCTGCAGCCAAGCAAAGACAAGCCTACTACTATAACCGCAGGAATGGAGTAAGGGTTTTACCACCACTGAACACGGGGGACACTGTGCTCACAAAGTTGGATGGACAGAAACAGTGGACAACGCCAGCTGTTGTTCAGAGCTCTTGTGCTACTCCCAGGTCCTACATAGTGGAGACAGCACAGGGTGAGCGCTATCGTAGGAATAGGCGCCATCTCCAATCTATACCAGAGCTACCCACACCTGTTGGTCAGAGCGCTGATCAGGTCATTCCGGATGTCAGGAATACTGAGAGCACACAAGTGACAGAGACACAAAACTCTCTCTCACACACCAGGAATGGTGACGGTCACTCGCTCTGGCAGAGTGAGCAAAGCTCCAGACAAACTGAACTGGTAATAACAGGGTTTGAAAAAAAAAAAAAAAGGGGGGGAAGGGTGATGTGAAACAAAATGCAAATGTGAAAAAAAAGAGAAGAAAACTGATGTAAATGTTGATGTTGGTTTTTGCTGAATTTGTGTTGCAAGAAGTATATGAGAAACAGAAGCAAAGATAGCAAGAAAGTTTATGTTTTATTGAAGAATGAACAGAGAATGTTTATTTTAGTTTGTTACCAAGCAGATCTGAAGATTAATAAGACAGGTTGCTATAACAAGAGAAATGGTTTACTTAAAAGAGTTGTGTGTATGGTTAACACTGAAAGTTTAAGTTAACAGAGTGTGTCACATCTTTGTGGGGGAGATGTAATGACAGGTGATAACCTGAAGAGGTCAATAGGGGTTTCACCCATAGGGGGTACCATTAATATATGCAAGGCCATATACACGAGTAAGTCAGTTAGACAGACAGGCTGAATGTCATGTTACGTTGGAGTGTTTAATAAAGCCAACCGCAGAGAACTCACGTGTGTGGAAATACTTTATGTCTGTAAGAGACAGTCACAGACATTACAGTGTGTATGTGTGACACATAATGCATGTTTTGTGTGTGTGTGTGTGTGTGAGCCTGTGTGAATGTGTGTGTGGTTGGTGCTGCACCAAAGCAGACCAATAAAACAGACCCCCACCTAAATGAGGTGGTGTGTTGCCCTGCACAGGGCCTGTAGTCTGTAGTGCTGTAGCATAGTGGAGTGGAGTGTGCTTAGTCTTTCTCACTTCCAGCTGCAGCTGCCATCTAGTTCCTTAGTGTGAAAAGAAGGGCAGAGTGTGTAAGGCCCTTCCTGATGGTTTTACACTTCTGCAGGTCAAGACTCCCACAGTGCCTCCCCACGGCACACCATGGGCAACTGGGTACCTTGTGGCCCCAGGCTGGACTGTGTGGGATCTCAGAGCAGATTGGAGCCCCAGAGGTACATGTGCATGACCCACTGGCATGTGGACACACTCTACCACTGACCATTCCCATCACCTGCTACCTTGTAGGTTGGGACCAGGCGGCAACATTCCAAGCCCGACAATGAAGCCAAAACTGAACGTTCTAAAATTGCAATACCACACCCGTCCGCTGGGGGCTGGCTGCAAAAGCGAGTCAATCTCCATAGACCCCCATGTTAAAAAGGCCATTTTCACAGGTTAAAAAAAGGTATTTACAGCCTGGTTCAAAATACGATTTTTTGCTTGTCGATCCATTTTTAGCCCTCGACAACTGTGAGGGGGGTGAATTTTTTTAAATACATTAGTTCGACGTACAGATTAGTGTCATTTTTAGGTAATTAGGGGGCGTGGTTCAGATGATTGACAAGTGCCTGGAGTCAACAGAGAGTGGTTCTGAACTGCCCTTGGCGTTGCACAGCGTCAGCTTCGCTGAACTTTTTTCCTGACTGTGTAATTTCATTATCGTATCTTACAATTTCAGTATATATCCAACGTGTCTTGCTCTGCTGTTAACCACCATCCAAGAATGCTTCACAACATTTTATACGGTAAGTGAAATTATTCGTCTTTGTCACAGTAGCGTACGTTAGTATCGCTAGCTAGCAGCCATGAAACTGGGGTGAAGTTAGCATGTTAACGTTAGTATCGTTTTCCTGGTCCTGTCATTAGCTGATTATTTCCTCAGGCCCATAATATAGATCAGCGTTTATGAAGAGTGAAGTGGTGTAAACATTGTTGACTTACTTGGCATTAACATTGTTTTCCGGAACAGACTTAAGACATGAGCCTGAAGCTAGGTTATCCGTGGGATAACGTAGCAGCAAAGCTAGCGTTAGCCAAACTAACGTTGTACGTTGTTTGCTTTAATATGAACCAAACTGTCCTAAAATTATCGTCGACAGTGTGAGAACTTTTATCCGGTGATAACGTTATATCCGGTGATAACGTTAACATTAATACACGGGATTCAGTTTGTTCGTGGTAAACCCTATCATATTAGTCGGCCAAATGAACTAACGTTAAGAGCTGCTAATAGATGACATAGCTTAGCTGGGGCTCTTAGCTTAGCGAAAAAGAGTTACTGCAGGCCACTTCTTTATTGTTAAATCATGCATTTATCTTACAACAAGCTGGGAGGGAAGTAACGTTAGTTTGGGTAATGTTGTGTCTGCTCAGAAGATAAGAAATGGTTTTGTATGAGTAGGTTATAATGCTGACTTGGTAACTTGTCCAATGAGCAATATCCTCACTGAGGATCTAACCTGATGTCCATTTTTCTCGGATGAGAGACTCCGAGAGAGTTCCGTTGTTTGTAGTTATTGTAATTAATGTTAATCAGAATTAAGGGTAATGTTAAATGTAAGACAAACGTTGCAATAAAACAATTGCATGATAAACAGCTTGTCCTGACATACTTGTATATCAAACAGCTGTATGTTCAAATAGTCATATTACTGCATTTTGAGAAACAGATTGATTTAACATTTTTAACTTTTTCTTTCATAGGAAAATTGCCCTCTTCCTGACCCATGGAGACACATGACTTGACTGCTGTCCATTGAGCTGTGCTGTCACCTTGACAGGTAGGCCTACTCATCTAGTCTACTTGTTGCCTTTAAATGAAACAACCCAATCTGCTATTTAATGGCCTATTCCAAATGAGATGAATATGTGAAATAATGTAGTGCTAGAGCTTTTGTGACAGTTTATTTTGGTTTCTGCTACATGCAGTGAGAACTAAGAAAAATAATTTCATTTTATATCTGGTGTGTTCAGTTGAAACAGGAAGGTGACACTTTTGACCAGACAGGAGTTTGCTGAGGTCAGATTGAACAGGTTGATGGTCATCTCTTCAGAGCCGGACATCGTTGTGACCGTCTTTCTGATGTCAACCAGAGACACTGGTGGAAATCATCGGATCCCATGACAATTGATACATTGACATTTTATGAATTTGTTCTTACAACAGCCCATTTCTCCAATCCATGAGTGTGATTGGAATCTATTAATTGACATGATTTACACAACATGTTTGATGCTCTACAGATATCTATGTGTATACCAGTGATGTTCACGCAAGTCCCAGACTTGGACTCGAGTCGCACTTAAGTCGCACAAACAAAGACTTGAGACTTGGACTTAGACTTGCCCTCAATGACTCGAGACTTGACTCGGACTTGAGCCTTGTGACTCGTGAACAATGATCATTTCGCTGAAAAAAAAAAAAATCATCTTTTTGTTTTTCCAATGTGTTCCCTTTCCTTATGGGAAACGCGGAGCGCTGGCAGAATATTTCTCTCCCAGATTACGCGCAACGCATGTGTGCAGTCAGAAATCAACAATGACCATGGCGACGGCAAATTCACCTGTTCCATTTGTTGTTGCATTTGAATATAAAGACTTCTCACACAGGGCGAACAGCCCTTTGAAAGAGTGTGGTGTCAGGATAAATGATGCTGGCTCAACTACATCCAACTTTATCAGGCACCTCAGAACGACACACAAGCAGGGAAGCGCTTATTGTTATGGGGTGTTTTTGATTATCTTTTCTTTTTGTGTTATTGCCTTATTGGCATGCTGTTATTATGTTCTCTGATGATAAAGGGGTACTGCATGCTTGCGCAGTTGCAATGTATAGGTTGCAAACATAAGTCTGTTTTAATTGATTGTTAACCGTGATTTGGTTGTGACCGACAGTATTTAATGTTACCCAACAGTCGGGGTTCGCCTCTAGAGGATCTAATGATGGTATGCTATGTTATATTGCCTAGTTTGTGCAGACATCCTGATATTGATAATGTCTCCCTGATGCCCGCAAATAGAATAATATCTCCCGGAATCTAGAGCTAGTAAGCCAGGGCATGCAGAACATTTACGTCTACATTGCGCATCTTCATATGCGCGCATGTGAGAGTGAGCGAGAGGGACAGAGAGAGAAGCGGTGCCTGAGGGAACGGTGTGTGTGTTGTGTGTGCATGCATGGAGGGTGCGTGCAAGACATAGAGCGTCCTGATTGGCTTACTAATTGGCTGAGTAAACCAATCAGCTTTCAGTTTGGGCGGTCTTTTAACTCAGCTCGGTAATGTCAACAGGATCGGTGTGGCAGAGAAAGAGTCAAAAAAAAAAAAAAAAAGAAGAAGAAAATACTGTATAAGACCCATTTTACCTCTGATTATGCAAAACAATACCCTTGCCTGATAAGAATTAAAAAATGATGACAATTTCGACAGATGCACCGTTGGTAACAGTGAATTCAGTATTGCCCATGGTGGCTTGAATGACTGTAAAAAGCATGTTGAGGTGAGTAGTGTAATTATCCATTATATTAGATCTAGGCCTATAACTGGCTGTCATGAAAAGATCAAACTATTTAAAACTTTCTGTAAACCAACAATAATAAGCTGATAAATATAATAGCCTGTACATTTCCTTGAATAATATAGTTTATTGAAATACATGATGAATAATCTTATAGGCCTACTAATAGGCTATAGGGCGAAGAAAAAAAAAACATCCCATAGGCTACATGATTTGTTTCTGTAATACCAAATTTTAGATCCTATGGATTTAAGATAGGAAGTTTCTGTAATATGCTATGAAAATGCAGTTGATCAAAATAGGATTTTAGACCTCAAGAATGGAAATGCATAATATAGCCTATCTGTGGTATTTGTTTTCTAAATATTTAAGTTTAAACAAAATGTTCATGTTTCTTCACAATTTGGAATTTACATAGCCCTCTTAAGATACTATGCACCATACCATGCCCCCCCCCTCATTTGAGACTTGACTTGAGACTTGACTTGGTCTTGGGACGAAAGACTCGAGACTTGACTTGGCATTGCTCCCAAGGACTTGAGACTTGACTTGGACTTGACTACAAAGACTTGGGACTTGACTTGGACTTGGAAAAAATGACTTGTGAACATCACTGGTGTATACATCGAGGACCACAACTTTCATGGTATATAAAGTACTTAAACAAATTCACCATGGTTATTCCATAATCTGTAGCCTATAATCAGAAAGACTTGGCATAAACAAAATATTGTCCTACAAATCTGCAACTCTACACAGATGGTTTTTGACACTGTAGACTACTGACCTTTATGGCCATTGCTCCACATTTTAGTTTTATCAATTATCAGAATTATTCTTTTTTCCTTTTTCACAACTTAAACAACCCCAAGCTTTATTTAGTATCTTTGTAGACATGTGTATCTATGTAAACACCCTGTGCCTATTTTATACTTTTAAGCATTACTGATGTTTACCCATATGTATTTTCAATTATTGTTGACATGGGTTTTCTCATAAGTAGTTCAAGCTGAAATAAGATGACATTTCAAGTTGATTCATTTAAGCTTTAATAAAATGAAATGTAACTCCATGGGGATTTAAGTGTGAATTGAAGGAAGGGGCATCGTGTCAACCAGATCCAGGTTTGAAAGCCTCAGGTGTCATTCAGCAGAGTAATGGTAAAAATCAGTGACACATCAGAATGATCTCTAGCATTAGATCACTATCAAGTCTGCCACCTAATATTTTTAAGGTGGAATGTAATCTGAAAGAATCACAAATCCATCTAAAGGGTTAAGTCTTGTGGTGTAATATAAGTGTTTATCTAGACACATGCCTGTGTGGGTTGTTCAAGAGTGAGTCTGTTGGCACGGTAAGAGTTGCTACAAAATCAAGTAGATCACACATAGCTTGTGAATGAACAGAAATATTCTAGACTATCTATAATGTCCTGGCTCCAACTGTAACTGCAAACTTGCTTCCGTCCCCCTCCATACCATGGTAACTGCAAAGGAAAAAAAAAAAAGTTAAAACAATATTGCCAATAGTTTAATCTAGAACATCTTCTGTACAACACTTCAAACAAGACTAGTGACCACTAAACAGTTAACAAATGTTTTTCATCAACACACAAGTAATTTTAAGATACTATCGTTTCACTATAACTTTCTCCGAAATTTGTTTACATTTTAGCTGCGCTACTTCGGTCATCTCAGGTCCATAACGTTAACGTTAGCTCCCAGCTTCAGTAATCAGGAATGGGGACGTACAATTACACTAGACTGCCTAGTGTCTACCATGTACATTTACTAATTAAACTTCGTTAATTATTTCAAACGGTAGGACAAAGTGGAGTGAGCCGAGTTGTGACATTATAGCTAACTTACGCTAGCGTCCATTGGTTTAGCATTGGCATTACCCAAACACCTGTTTCATGTGCCTGAAGAACTCCTTATGCTATATATGGTTCATAATTGTGTATTTAAGTATTATTAGACAGCATGAACAATTACAAATCTCACCAAACCAACGGTTTTCAACACTTACCAGCAAAGGTGTTGTCGCTCCGATCAGGTTCACAAAGATAGACACGTTTTCTGGCTAGCGAGTTGATGCTGCGCTGGCCACACAAACAGACGTCAAATTGGGGGCGTGTCTCGGGGCCGTAGCAAGTAGTACGTGACAGGCACATTGAATTCTCCAATCAGGTTCGAATTTTTTTTTTAATACAACCCCCGCACAGCAGAAAACAGCTAGGCAATCGACGAAATTCCAGATGGATGAGAAACCAGGTTACATGAAATCCATACTGTACAACAAGCTGATTCAATCTGCAGGTCAACTTGACTGGTCTTGACTGGACTTGATCTGGTTATGTATCCTATTCTGTGGGACTGTGCCAATGAGAACTCACACATCAGTTCTCTATCGGCCACCACCCCTCTCATCATGGGATGATTGGCAACTAAATGAGGTCATGAGAACAATAACAGGAACAACTAAATCAACACCCCCAACATGTCAGTGACACCTACATACCTCTGAAGAGAGGTATGGAACACAAACTGCGCAAACAACTAAACACTCCACTACATGGAGAGGGAGAATTTTAAACTCAAAAAAAGACTATGAGCAAATCTGCCTGAGGCCACATACTAAATGACCCAAGGGTTTGACTTATAAACACAAATCCAATGGCTAGTGGCCAACAGGCTAAGATCAGGACACAGCAAAACAGCAGCTAACATGCACCTGCACCACTGGGATTCTGAGTCTCCACTATGACTGGCCTGCCATGAAGAAATACAAGACCCAGGCCATCTTGTCCTCTGTCTGGCCTTCCATGAAGAAATACTACACCTACCAGGAGGCTCTGAGACCATTCATGAAGCTGGGGACTCCACATCGCATATTGGGTCAGTGAACTCACAATGGACATCTACAAGTATTTGTCTTTATGGACTGTAGAATACTACTGTACTGCTATGCTACTGTGTGTGTGTGTGTGTGTGAGAGAGAGAGAGAGACAGAGCGAGAGAGAGAGAGAGAGAGAGAGAGAGAGAGAGAGAGAGAGAGAGAGAGAATTCTACAACATCTTGTCAGTTTTCTGTATACAGTGGTAGTAGTGTAGGCCAGGGGTTGGCAACCCAAAATGTTCAAAGAGCCATATTGGCCCAAAAAAAACAAAAAACATATCCATGTCTGGAGCCGCAAAAATATAAAAGCCTTATATAAGGCAACATAGACTGTCAATACATAAGCTGTATGCCTACTATTATAATGACTAAGTAGGCTACAAATACAAAATGAACATTCATGATTAAATGTTTATTTTCCCTGCAGCGCATCCTGGAGAGAATTACGCACCACGTGACTACTGATGTATGATAGGCCTATTGCTGCTTCAAGTTTAGCCTAACTTCCATTACAATATTAATGTGTTATGTTTTGTTGCATTGATTAAATTATAGATTAATTATATACAAGAAGAAATACTGTACATATTTTTGGTGTCATCATTTTTTATTTTGAGGTCTCCAGAACAAAAAGTGCATAACCTCAGGCTATTTTCAGACCGTGTGGAAATGAAATGTTCTCTTCAAACGTCAATAACAATAGAACTCATTGTTCAAAACAGAGCGCAAAAAACAGCAGCCTGTCATTAAAACACAGCTTGCAAGTATAAAAATAAAACGGCAACCTTGTGAAAAGGTAACTCAAATGCGAAGTTAAGTAGCCTAAGTCAGTGCAAATGAGAAAAATAAATAAAACAATCTTTTAATTCTCCCCCTTACTCAGCGTCAGATATTAAAGCCCCCACATGCAACTTTTAGGTAAAATTTCGACGTTTCCTATTCATTACACCTTTATGTAAATTGCCTAGAACTCACTAGACTTGATAAATGACATGTTCCGGAGTAAAACGAGCCCCTTCACGAGATTGTCCGACCCTCCTAGAGGCAGATACCGACTGCAAGATCAGGGAGTGCGTCCCGCTATCGTAAGTTTTGGTTAGCAAGCAAGCTAGGTCACGTGACTTAGCCGGAGCTTACTGTTTGAATTACAAAGCGATTTGTGACTTCTCAGCGCATTCAACTGTCGATACATTTTGTTAGCGGCGTTCACCATTGACTATTGGCAGAAACACTTAATAACTGCTTTGTTTGGTTCTTAGCTTACTGGATGATGCCACCGGATCCTGCATAGGTTCTCTTTAAATATATTGGTTACAATCGCTGTAACTGTTAGGTTGACATTTTTGTCTTGGTTTATTTGTAATACAAGTCTTGTCATACATTGTTCTCTGTGTGATATCTCACGGATCCAGGAGCGGTTTCTGGCATAGGCGACATGGGCGGTCGCCCAGGGCGGCATCGTCGGGGGCGGCATCGCGGACCCAAAGTTTTTTTTTTTTTTCCGCACGCGAGCGCCGAAAAATACAACCGCGGGTGAAGCGGTTTTTGCTTCATTGTCTTTCAGAAGCTTTGGTATGGGTATATCTGCGCCTAAAATGGAGGTATTTGGTATCAAATTACTGTAAAGTAGACGACCAGACGCATGCAATGGTACCACTTGTAATGTACTTGCTTGAGAATAAGGGGGTTCAATTTCAGTGTAAAGATCACACGTTTTGACAAGGGAAATATCTTTATCTGGTGTTATAAACTTGGCTTAGTTATCTGCTGGAGTTCCATCCAATAACCAAGAGCTCAAAAAATAAAACTAAACAAAAAAATCACTACACATTATGGTATAATTTGAACAGAAGAGTTGTCTATCACCCATTTGCAGAAAGTGAGCACCCCAAAGGTTTGCCTGCTTTCAGACTTCAGTGCTGAAGTCTCACACACAAGAAAGGGGAGGGGTTTGGGGTTCAGATCTTTTCCTTTGCTGTAGCAGCTAGACATGCAGAGAGTAACTAATAGCTACCATAAATACCACAGTTTCGCAAAAAATAGAAAAATCAGCAATACCGTCTAGTTCAATACTGTAGTATGATGAGGCGTGGTGCATAATTTTTATGATTATTATTTTATTTTTTATTATTATTATAATTTTTTTTTTTTTTTGGGGGGGGGGGGGGGGGCAGATAAGGTGTTCGCCCAGGGCACCAAAGAGGGTAGGACCGCCCCTGCGGATCCTTAATTTAACTATGGCAAAACATATATCAAAATAAACAACAGATTCTATAGATTGCAATGATGCATAGCAGTCGTCTTTGTGATTAGCGGTTCCGAGTAATCCGATCTTCAAATCTTATACAATTTCTGCATTGTCTTCAACACATTCATTTATTTTGGGATAACACCTTTTCATAGTGAAAGTTGTTTTTAGCTCCCTGTTCGTCAGGCCTAACATTTAACTAACTGTATGTCAGGACAGGTGCTAGAAATGTTGTCTCAAGATCCAAAATAGGAATAGATTCTATTTAATATTCATAGCATATTTAATAAATTATGAAATATTGTCAGCACATATATTGTTACAAATTACAAAGTATACCGTTATCATGATTCTTATATCACCAGATTCCAGACAATCTCCCATATTGAAAAGTGAAAAGTAATTTGTTCTAGTATACTAGGCATTCAATGATGAAATATAGGCCTATCACATCTTTAGATTAAAAAACACGTTAAATAATTGTAAAGGAAATGTGCAGGTCCCTGTTAAATAAACATAAATAAATAAATAGAATACAACTGACCCCTGACATGGCCCTCCAGTCAGATAATGTTGACAGTAGTGACCCCCAGCTCATTTGTGTTTGAGACCCCTGATCTGGCCAGTTTTAGGATATGTATCAAGCTATCTTAATGTAATGTTAATTACTTTAGGCTAATTCAAACACAGCTCCTTGTCAAGAATGAGTTTTCATGATATAGCCTAAGTTAAGCCTATTATTGATTTACTGCGTGAAATAGCAAACATAGTGAGTGAATCAGGCCTAGCCTATTTCTGTTGTGTATACCAATATAGATTAAACATTGACATAAAACAAGTTTATTGTTTGAGACAAATTTAGTTTTTAAAATTGAAATGATGACAAGACCACTAGTTGAATTAAAACATTAAAGAAAAAAGAAAATATGCTATTGTTGATAGGGAAAATGACCAATAGTCAATCCATCTCAATCTCAATGAGAGTGAGTCAGAGGCAGGCTCAACATGCAGGCAAATAATTGTGAAAAGTGTTGATTTTTGTTGGCAAAATTTGCTATTAAAAATACACCAGAATGCAGGAAATTGCATCTAATATATTATAAATTTTCTGGGGTAGGACCCCCATTGTTGGTGGGCCTATTTGGGGGGAAAGTCCAGGGCCATTTTTGGGCGCCAGTCCGCCCCTGCGGCGTCACCAGGAGTGTGGAGAGTTTGTGTCCTATATCCTATAAAACACCCGTATAAGAACTCAAACTCGTTGTCTGTTGTGGAAAGAGCTACAATCGCAAAGGAGTAACACAGCCTGCAATTAAAAAGCAGCTTGCTTAAAAATTCAACACAGTCAGTCGAAATTAACAAAATTAAAATAAGACGGATAAACCTCGATTTCTGTGCATTATCCTCTTCTCTTTAGTTCACACATGCCAAAGTCTGAGCAACTGTCAAATACAGCAGCATCCTTCTCTTCCCTCCTCAGCTATAACTTGCCTGTGCTGTCTCGCAGGCGACACAATTTTGCTATTTGGCGCCGTTCTGAAATTCGTTTTTTTTTAAATATATTTACAACTACAATAAATAAAACCGACAATAAAAAAACACAACATATTTTTGCAAAACCTCCAGGGAGCCACTAGGGGAGTGCTAAAGATGCGGCTCTGGAGCTGCGGGTTGCTGATCCCTGACATAGGTGGTACCTAATATCAATGTAATCAGTTGCTTAGTAAATAAGCCACTTCAACAAATCATTTCATCACAAAATAATCAACACTTACGTTTTCTCAATTCTCCATGGCCATGTCTTCAGAGAATGAGACAGAGTGAGAGTGTGTGAGTGAGTGAGAGAGAGAGAGAGAAAGAGAGAGAGAGAGATGTATCAGATCATTAAAGCTGTACAGTAGGAGAGTAATAAGCCAGCCAAAGGCTTTCTGTTAATGACATATTTGCAGATGCATTATGGAGGATCTCTGTTATTGCTGTGCATCATACAGTCAGTCATCTCATTCTAAAATATCAGTAACAATTACAGCCTCAGTTACCTAAAATTACATAACTCAGAGATTAGACGTAACTCTTACACAATTGAACTGACACTCAACCATTTCCTCAAAAAAAGAAAATAGAGAAAAATATGTGACTTAAAGACACAGAGTCACCATCACCAACCTCAGTGTCTGTAGTTTACATTTAGGGTCACTCTTCATTGCAGTTAGAATCTGAATCCCAGTGATAGTCATGTGATTGTGACCCAGATCCAGCTCTTTGAGAGAGACCCAGGACTGCACAGCAGAGACTACAGCCTCACAGGATTCCTCTATCAGTTTGTAGCCAGCAAGTCTGCACACAGTGAACGATACAGACAAACAGGAAATATAATTGGACAGCCATGAAGCACAATATAAACCGTTACTATCAGTCTTCATTACATCATCACACTTATTCATATCCTTTGATGTAATAACATAATCAATATATCATAAGAACTGGGAATTAAAACACTCAACTAAGCAAGCTAACATGGTGGGTGTTCATGTTTGAATTAATTAACATATTATACAAACACTTAGCTGTATGCTGAATTGACTAGCTGCAGGCCATAAACAACATACAATTAGTTCTGGCAAATAATGAATGATATTGACACATATCAAGGTCAATTCCTCCATTACAGGTAAGTAGCTTCACTTATCATCCCAGTAATGTTAGTGTCATATTCTAAGTCATAGGTTTTAGAGGAGGTTCTATATTTTGTGCTTATATTAGATGACCTTCAGTGTACTCAGCTATGCAACAAATAAACACAGCTGCAATTCAGAGGTGAGATGAAAATCAACCAACCTTAATGTCTGCAGTTTACAGTTGGGCTGACTCATCCCAGCACTCAGAATCTGAATTCCAGTGATGTTCATGTGATTGTCATTCAGGTCCAGCTCTGTCAGGAACACCATGTGCTGCACAGCAGAGGCTACAACCTCACAGGATTTCTCTGTCAGTTTACAACCAGCAAGTCTGCAAAAGATTGGAAAGAAAATAAGTGTAGGGTGGGCATCTGCAGCTGACTGACTAGAGTGAGATTTCACATAGTGAAAAACTGTAAGACCCGAGAACACTCTCATGCTAGTCCAGTGTTGTCATCTGTGGCCAGTTCACACAGGGCACACACTAAGATTGCCAGATTTGACATCCCTCAACACCCTCAATTCCAACAATGGGGGAGTGTGAGTCAGCTGGGGCCTACTGTACAGGGCTTCAGGCTTGTAACTGAAGGTAGACCATGGCTGCAGTGCCCTTGTCTAAGACCCCTCACTGCTCCCCAAGTGCCACTGTAGCAGGCAGCCCACTTCTCTCGGTTAGTGTGTCTGTAACTGTTAGTGTGTCTGTAACTCCACTGTGTGTGTGTGCAGTATGTGTGAGTGCTTTTCTATTCCATTATGTAGAAGAGAAAGACTATGTACACCTTGTCATGACCACCTTGGCTCAGGGTTGGGAATGACATATAAGAGACAAGGACGCCGTCGTTTAGCGCTAAATAAAAAAGGTTTATTTACAAAAGTATTTAGATAAGTCAGTAAATGGAAAGCAATAAAAGCAAAAAAACAGTGATGTGTGGTGTACGTGTAGTGCATAAAGGAAAGCAAAAGCAAAACTGCAGCCAGCCTTCAGGTGTCAGGCCAGAGCAGAGCCGAGAGAGAGACTGGTGCCGGCGAGCCCACAGACTATCTCCGTGGCCATTAGTCCCCCCTCACTGGTCACTCTACAGCTCCTCTTATAGACCAGGAAGACATAGATTTACCACCAGGCAACTAAAGACAATGGTGCTCAACAGCACTACACCCCTCAGGTAATGGGGAGAAGCGGTGTGGCACCGGAGCGTCACTTCCTGGACAGTCAGACAAGGTCTCTTATAACCTTTGCTGTACAGTACATGGCATTCATGAGACAATATCACCCCATGTTTACTGATCAATAATGGTGAAATTAGTGTATGTACACTGCCATGGGAACACTGACATCACAATAATTGATAATTTAATTTTCACTGATAGAAGTTGTCCCTTCTACCAGTTTGATTTTCTGCAGGAGGATGAAAGCATCAGATTAAGAAAGCAGCCAGATGAATCAGAGTTTGCAAATCTGACTGGATTGATTTAATTATTATTAAAGATAATTTCACCCATAACACCAACCTGAGTGTCTCTATCTTACAGTGTGAATTCAGTGCTTCAGAGCCCAGCTTTCCTCCACAATCCCCCAGAGTATTCTTACTTAGGTCCAGCTCTCTCAGGTTGGAGTTTACTGACTGCAGAGCAAAGCCCAAAATATCACCAGACTGCTCAGTGAGTCCGCAGCCAACAAGTCTGCAAATCGAATGGACATTAGAGTCAATGAAACCACCAAAGCCATTGTCAATGTCATTGCTACATTAAAGAAAAAAATATATAAAATATCATAAGGGATGTCTTTCATATTATCACTGACCTCAGTTTCTCCAGTTGGCAGTTTGGGTGTCTAAGAGCAGAGAGGAGCTTTTCTTCTGATGTCAGCAGATCACAGCCACTCATGTCCAACTCAATCAGTTGAGAAATATATGACTGCAAAACAGAGGACACAACCTCACAGGAGCTGCGTCTGAGTGTACAGCTGGTAAGCCTGCAAATAGAGGAAACAATGTAAGCAGCATCTCCCTTCTAACATTTCCAAACACAAAATAGGTTGGTAGTTGTTTTCAGATCAAACCAATAACACCAGCACAGTTTAGAACACAGACCTCACTGTACAGTCTGGATTGCGTGGCTGATGGAGCAGTTCTCCTCCACAGCCCCAAAGCTCACTGTCACTCATGTCCAGCTCTCTTAAATGGATGTTTGCACCTTGGTGAGCCAAGGCCAAATATCCTCCTTTTAATTTACAGCCAACTAGCCTGTGAAAACATAAACCATGTAAGAGAATCACAAAAAAGATATATGTACTGTAAGCAAAATTCTTCTTATGGTCTGTTTAATGAAATGAACCAACAATGGGTAGAGCAGTGAGCTACATAAAACCTTCTAATAATTGAATGTGTCTTTTAGAACAAAAAACAAACAAACAAACACACACACACACACACACACACACACACACACACACACACACACACATATACACACACAAAGTATACATGTTACTATGTTACTATGTTACTAACTTCAGTTTCTCCAGTTTGCAGTGTTGACTCTGTAGGGCAGAAAGCAGTTTTTCTCCTGGCTGCTGCAGGTTATTCTGACTCAGGTCCAACTCTCTTAAGGGGGAGTTTGCAGACAGCAGAGCTGAGGCCACAATCTCACAGGAGTTCTCTGTTAGCGGACAGCCAGCAAGTCTGCAAGAGGGACAAAAGAGTATAAAATGCTACTGTGTTATGTTTGAATGTGCAAAGTAGAGAGAGTAAAGAGAGAGGAAAAGACTATAACTGCCCCACATACAGTATGTGCCAGGCCCAAACACACAACACTACTAAGAGGGATAAGAGAAGAGAATACTATATGAACTTCAAACCAAGCACGGTGAATAGAGTATTTTAATATGGAAACATATAAAGTACGCACACAAACTAAGTAAACTATGTTACTAACTTCAGTTTCTCCAGTTTGCAGTGTTGACTCTGTAGGGCAGAAAGCAGTTTTTCTCCTGGCTGCTGCAGGTTATTCTGACTCAGGTCCAACTCTCTTAAGGGGGAGTTTGCAGACAGCAGAGCTGAGGCCACAATCTCACAGGACTTCTCTGTTAGCTTACAGCCAGCAAGTCTGCAAGAGAGACAAGAGTATAAAAAGCTAAACACACAACACTACTAAGAAGAATAAGAGAAGATAAATACATGCATGAGCTCCAAACCAAGCAGTGAATACAGTACTTTAATATGGATCATTAGGATTACATCAGAGTTGCAATGAACAGAAATGTGATTTATTTAGTTTAGGCAAGAGAGTAAATATCAAGTACTTCTGTCAGAAGCTTACATGAGCTTTTTTCTTAAAGGGAGTATCATTTATCCATCAATATAGCCATATCCAGATATTCAACATTCTATAACCCTATAGGCATTTTTGGGGAAAAGTTGTTATACAGCATTTTTGGAAAGTTCAAAGTCCCCTTAATATAGATCCACTGTAGTAACATTTACTGTAAATCAGGGCCCCAGTTTCTGGTCATTTTTGGTGACATTAGGGATGCAACGGTACAGTGTGCCCACGGTTCGGTATGTATCACGGTTTTGGGGCCACGGTGACGGTACGGTTTCGGTATTTTCCAACAAAAAAGGGGTTATAAAATTGTTGTTTTAATGGCTATATTCCTTATCAACCATCAGCCTATCTATCAGTCTATCTGCAATTTTCCTTTGATTTCTTTCATAAATTGCCTAGTAGATAGGCTACTAGAGGGGTAGACAGAATAAAATAAAACCAACAATTACGGTAGGCCATCATTGTTAATATTCTTGAAATGTTATGAAATGTCCTAAACTAGTAAATATCCTCCAGTAGCCTAGGCCTATTTTAATATTTGTTCATTTCCAAATTAGGACATAGTTTCACTATAGGAAATGTATTGTCAGAATGATGTCATTGATTTCAAGTGCTGCTGGTAGCCAAAGCAACAGAATGAGAGGCCTTTTATCCCAGTAGGGAAACAGTCTGCGTGACAATGCATTGCATGACATCCCAAACTTCAGAAATTAATTTCTGAGTCTACTATCAGTGTCTTTACAACACCGTGCTGCAAAGAAGCTTGCATTTATGTTAATGTTACAATAGCTGAGCGTGGGGATGAGAGAAACAGAGGACGTTTTTTCTATAAAAAGCTTATCCTGTCTCTTGTTGCATCCAAGCCCAGTCTCACCGTCTCACTCGACATTTGATCTAACTCATCGCAAGATAAACTAAGCATTACAGCCCCTAGACACTCTTGCTTAATATTTTATATTAGGTTAGGTACTTGCGGTAGCCTAGGCGAATTTAGGCGAGTGGGAAGCGCTATTTTCTGACAACTGGTTTAGTAGCATGTGTCGTAGGCTATTAGACGCATTTTACATTATTAAGTGCTTTGTTTGTGTAAACGGTCATCAGTTTGCACAAAATCTACCACAGCAGCAATTCTTCTGGCTAAATGTTGCCTACTTTCTGAGTGGAGCTTTTAGCTCATCTCTCTCCGTCTAACGTGCAGTGAGTGAAAAGTTTCTCACATTTGAAAGGCGGAGCTCATTAGCATAAAATCACACAGATTGGTTGAGGGTTCTAGAGCTCAGCATGTAGAGCTTGTGAATGCTGGCTGCATAAGCAAATTTCAGGGAGCTTCACATTTTCACATTTTATTAACACTTTGAATACCAGAAACGTTATATGCCGTTTTTACTTGTCATGCGTTGAGTGCCAAAAACGTAATGTTATGTTTTTGCCTTTTTTTTACATTTACGAAAATAGAAACCCTCACACAGGTTATATATGATTTTTGGAACTCTGTGATAAATAGAACTGAAATAAATTACGATCGGAAACTCATAAAAACTCACGATCTGCACATTTTGTCTGGACATTTTCACATCACAAGGCAGCATTTGATTACTATTGCAGCATTTGTGTCAAATAATGCACGTCATGTCATGTTGTCCTTTCGCGGGTTCGTCACTAGGTGGCAGTCTCAGGGCCGAGTGGAGTGAGTGACAGGCCGCAACGCGCATGCAAGAGGCCTTGTCAGAGTGCCGAATATGTCGGTGATATCTCCTTTTCTAGAAAAAAACAAGGATTTTGATGACAACTACCCACTGTTTAGCTTGGGATTTCTCAGGAACGGAGGCATGTAGAAATAAACGGTTTTCACCCACTGAGAGCTCAGAGTCTTACCTTTCAAGTGACCCATAGTATGTGTCCATAGCTATAACACAGAATACGCTGTGGCTCTATAAAAATAGGCAACAGTGGCCTGGATTGCTGGCACTCTGGGCCAAAGCTTGTTAAACACCTGGCATTCAAACTGTTAATAAACCGAAATATTGCGGTTTACGAAAGTTTATTGAACCGTAGAGGGCGTATCGTTCGGTAACCGTAAAATTCAATAACCGTTGCATCCCTAGGTGACATATGGATGCATTTTAAATAGGCAAAACAATACAGGCAGATAGGGTAACATTTTTAACTTTCATATATCATCTCAAAACTTGTACACTTTTTAACTGACATTAAGAGAATCATTTTTTATATTACAAGTTTTGAGAAATGTAATGTTGTCATATGCAAATGAGGCCAAATGTACTGATTTATGCGTTATGTTTTGTCCTGGCAAAGAAACAGACTAATTGTTAAATATTTTTTTTCAGCTTGGATCATTTGTATGAGATGTTCAAAACAACATACTAAAAGACCTAAGAAATCCTAGTTGATGAAATAAATGGGAAATAAATTTCCATTGAAATGAATGGGATTCGAGTGTATTTTGGATGAAAATGTACACAACTACATTTTGGCCTGAAGCATGAAAAGGAAACTAATTTCACCATACATCCCATATAGTTTCTGACAGCAAACAGCCTCATCATGTGGTTTACCATGGCATGGTTTGACAGTGAGTTATGGCCCACCCTCCTCATTACAATAAAGACCATAATTAAGAAATGTGGTGTTTGCAAATTAAGCTGATTTTGGTGACTTTTAGGCCAGTGACATTTAGGAGGAACATTTTAGACCCCATAAAGCATACATTTTTTGAGGGCTTATATCCTCAGGATTTCACCAACATTTTTTTTTTCACATCCCACCCACCTACTTCTTTCAAAGCCTATTCCTATTTTTAGGGGAAATGAGAAATTGAGTGCGTTTCTCATACAAAAGTGACCATAGAATGTTTATTACCTTTATTAAAAGCAGGGAACCTCAGGATCTCAGTAAACATAAGTTGAGACAGGTTCCACCCTCTCCTCCGTTTGATACACATTTATAGGTCATTTGGTATAGGTGATTTAGGCTTATAGCCAATGCATTTGGACCTGAGGAATTAAGAAGAAACTAATCTACCTGGTTAAACTTAAGCTATACCTTTCCTGAAAGTATACACTCACAGGGTGTCATATAATATAAATTGTAAATTGTGTTGATTAGTGCATCGTTCATTTGCATAACCTATTAAAAACATATAGAAATATTATAACTATAGAAAAATGCTACTCTGAATGGGTACTTTCACTGCATTCAATTTTATTTTGATAGGACTAAATGAAAAGAAAAAAGGCCCATCCTGGCCTATATCGGCACACATCTCGGATTGATGAGAATTTAACATATTTCCTTAACTAAGATTTATTACAAGGATACAAAGAGTTTTTATTGTCACATACATATGATGACTACTGTGTCTGGTGCCTATTTGTACTAGTGCAGAAGTGCAGTAGAAAAGTGTCAAGATAGGATGTTAAGCGGGAGGTCAGGCACACCAACAAGCACCCACAAGCAACAGGGGCAACAGGGGCAAGGTAAAACTCCCTTAGCTTGGGCAGATGCACGACTCAGGAGCTAACCCAACTGCCAGGGATACAGAATGGCAGTAGAGAAGGGACAGTGTGCTGTTGCTTGTGGGGAATGGACATGGTGTTTATGTGGTGTTGTATGAGAGGAGAGGTATGATGATAGGGGTGGTGGAGTGGGTAGTATGCTGAAAGTATGTAAGAGGCTGTGTGTGTGTGTGTGTGTGTGTGTGTGTGTGTGTGTGTGTGTGTGTGTGTGTGTGTGTGTGTGTGTGTGTGTGTGTGTGTGTGTGTGTGTGTGTGTGTGTGTGTGTGTGTGTGTGTGTGTGTGTGTGTGTGTGTGTGTGTGTGTTTGTGTGTGTGTGTGTGTGTGTGTGTGTTTGTGTGTGTGTGTGTTTGGGAGGAGTGAGCATGTAATGGCAGAAAGATGAACTGGAAGTGATTATCAGGGTGCTTTATGCTAAGGGTCAGGGACCTTTCTGTGTGTTGTGTATTGTGTGTGAGCCGATGAAACTTACAGGTGAGAGTAGTGTAGGTGTGTTGTTTGTGGGTGGGTGTGTGTATGGAGGGGGGCAGTGTCTTGTAAGTATCCTGAGGGGACTTAGGATTGGAAGCAGTGTACTGTATTTCTTAGGATTTCCTATTTCTTTTAGTATGTTGTTCTGAACATCTGAACTTGAAAAACTACTATTACGTCTATTTATAAACATTTTACTGACCATTAGTGACAATATTTACCTCCGCCAAGGAGGTTATGTTTTCGCCGGTGTGTGTGTGCGTGTGCGTGTGTGTGTGTCTGTGTACAACATAACTCCAAAAGTACTGCACGGATTTGGATGAAATCTTTGGTAAACGTCTGCATTGGGAC
The DNA here is from genome assembly GCA_027497455.2 of Sardinella longiceps. Lineage (NCBI taxonomy): Eukaryota > Metazoa > Chordata > Actinopteri > Clupeiformes > Clupeidae > Sardinella > Sardinella longiceps. Next base: position 66,068 of record JAODXP020000170.1, read on the forward strand.
AAGGATGATTTTGGTGGTGATTAGTGAGCCAGAATACCATCTGTGACCACATTGCCTAGGCGGAGGTCTGCGCTCTCTGCGCGGTTATCTAGTTTATTTTCTATTTTGTTGATCAAATGGGACTTCCTTCAAATTTTGCTTTTGCGACTTTCAGGGAGTGTGTTGGGTTAATCAGGGGGTGCATAAACTATACTCTATATATCTGTGGTTTTGCATGTATCAAGGCATCCACCCACTCCATCCTTACCATGAACTACCATAATTCGCTTATGTACAGCATTACATTGAAATTCATTGATTTTTAATGTGCACGGGCAATAAGCTAATGTGCATCACATAGTTCTCAATGTTCACATTCAGCATGAGACATTTCAAACAATTTATTTTATAGCCCCCATGGATGAAATTCCACAAAACTTGACATATTCCCACAAGATGTCAGGATCATCGTGGGCGCCGTGGCTCAGTGGCTAGAGCGTCAGACCATTACTTCGGAGACCCAGGTTCAATTCCGGCCCAAGGTCATTTCCCGATCCAACCCCATCTCTCTCTCCCACTTGTTTCCTGTAATCTATACACTGTCCTATCTGATTAAAGGCAAAAAGCCCCCAAAAATATCTTTCTAATGTCAGGTTCATCATACACATTAGAGACTAATGTCAGGTTCATCATACACATTAAATTTGGTGCAGTTCATAACATCTGATATAAAGATAGGGGCAATTAAAGCAGTATAATATTGCATTTTCATTTTTTACCATGGGGGTGCAAATCACAAATGAAGCTAAGTTGATGTGGGCTCTTGAGGCCAACATTCCATGAACATTTCATCATTCTCAATGTTACGGGTCAGGTAGTTCTTTAGGAAAAACTGCATTTTGGGGGGTTTGGGGGGTTTGGGGGGGGGGGGGCAGAGCAGAGATGGAGCTATGCTAGCGGCGGTCATAAAAAATAAATAAATATGTTAACCATAGTCTAGGTGAACAGACGTCCCAGATTTTGATGGCCTGTCCCCGCCTGCACCTGAAAATGTCCCCGGTTTTGGTCGGGAACTGACCCTTCCTGTCCGGGTGGCACAGATCCGGGAAAAATACAGAACACCCAGCGAGTTGCAGCTGAGTTGCCACCTGTCTGTCCCACTTTTTAGTTTGTCTAACGAGGAAAACTTTACACTCTCCCTCAACATCAACATTGATTTGACTTTCTTAATTCTTAAATGTAATATGATTTGCCAATCAGTGAATTGACCGATCCCAAGCCCTGCCCACTTTCACCTTGTCACAATAGGGCCCGCAGCGAACCTCGGACAAGCTCGGACAACTTCTCCCTTCCCTGCGTAATAGTAGACTATGAGACTTGCAGCTTTGCCTTGAAAATAAGGTGTAATCTCTTATCACAACGGTGGAATAATGTGTTTGGGGACCTCTAAGACCAAAAGCTTACTTGCTATGGATGTGAGGGAAGGTTTTTTTTTTTTTACCCTCGCCAATTCGCTCAGGTCATGCCTGCCATTCATACAAGAAGTAGCCTCAGCCAGCCTCGGCTCTCTTCAACCTGCTAAGCAAGGTCAAACTTTGCATGGATATGGCTCATGCAATTGTAATAAAACAAACAAATAATCAATGAATACGGCGAATAGGCTTACGCAAAGTTGCAGCCCCGTAGGCTATCATGAGAGATGGAGACGACGGACAATGATCTGCTTTAATGTTACAGCATCAGTGATAGTGACGGTGATGTTATTAATATTTTTTTTACCCTCAACACAAATGCATGTTCTCTCCCAAAGCCTGTGCTTATATTGACATCGTGTTTTAACCTCAATCATGACAATTATTAGCTTATCAACCAGCCTCCCCCAAGGAGAGCCTACAGTAATGTTAGCTGTGTGCAGTGCGTTTGGTAAAGTTAGGTGACGTCTGATCAGACCATTTAAAGGAAGGACTTTGCCGCTAACTAACGTTAGGTCTAACATCACAAGAAGAATCGAGAGTTAACGTAAGGCTTTTACACATTTTACACTCACAGATAAATAGTTTTGAAAGTTTACACGAAGCTAAGTAGGAGTATTCCCTACATTAGCTTACATTAGCCTACATTCAAAGATGGGCTACATGGGGTGGGCTATGCAGCAGATTCAGTGTAAAACATCAACTTCTTTATAAACACATAGGCATACAATGTCATCCCCATCCAGAAAAATTACTTGACACTTTGAGAAAGTTGCTAGGAATGCAATTTCGCTTGTATGCTTTGTAAGCATCTAGCAACTTGCTAGGTTAACTTTAGGCTGGCTAGGTTAACTTTTCCCCTCTGACCTGTCAAAATCGAAATAATCCGAAATAGGGAAACGGTGAACATTCACAGAGACGAACCCATCACGTTGTCTACTGTTGTTTTTATTGCTGTTCACATAACATTCAGGCTATCTGAACCGAAAGCCATCACAAGTGAACGTATTTACACAGGCATTTCCAGCTCCAGGCACGCTGGTTTTGGCCAAACTTGTCCAAGGTCAATTTGGTTCATTTATTGTTTGTTTGTAGACACCAGCAACAACACTTGTGGAAATAAATATTAAATTGCAATCCTGGATTCCTGTGTTTTAATGGACACACCATTCTGGTAACACTACATGCTCAAATAGCCTCCAATCCTTTACACTCTCTCTTTATGGGCAATTTCCCTTTTTGGAATAGGCATGGGAGGGCCCACATTTAAAATTGTTAAATGGTCTACCACTTCCTACAACCCTTGACAGACCCTAGCATACAGCCTTAGCATACAGAATAGGCTACACAATGCAATGCATTATCCAGCACGATAATACATCATTCTGTCTGAAATTTTGTGGGGAAATGTATTGTAAATTCTACAAGTTCCTGTCTTTTATTCATAGGCCTAATGGTGACATTTTAGAATGCACAGGAGAAAACATACTGGGAACAGCATATCGGCCATCAGCTGATCCTGATAATAATATAGGTAGCATCACTCATTTGAGAAAACAAAGTGTTATTTTTTCACCAAACGCCAAAATATCCCCGATGTTTCTCAAAGAAATCTGGTCACCTTACTATAGTCAGAAATGTATTTTGTTTTTATGACATTATAAGCACAGAATGACCCCATGGTAAATTTGTAGCTAACATACTAAATATCTTACAGAAAGTAGAACTGTGCAGTGTGTGTAGTAAATGAAGCCTCTATACTGATACTCACACAGCCTTTCTGCAGCATCTCACTGCTGGCACCAGTCTCCTCCGTCCCTCATCTGATGTTCTGTATTTCCTGAAGTCCAACTCATCCAGCACCTCCTCTGACATCAGAAGCATGTGGGCCAGTGCTGAACAGTGGGCAGGTGACAATTCACCTGAGAAACCACCTGCAGATTTCAGGTATTTCTGAACTTCCTCATGTAGAGAATGATCATTCATTTCATACAAGCAGTGGAAAAGATTGATGTATCTTTCAGGAGACGGGTCCTCCCTCTCGAGTTCCTTGATATATCGACATGTTTCCTTGATGCTCTCTGAGCTGCTGTGTGTACGCTTCAGCAGGCCTTGTAAAAGGGCCTGATTATACTCCACTGAGATGCCTACAAGGAAGCGGAGGAAAAGATCCAGGTGGCCATTCTTGCTGTCCAAAGCCTTATCTATGGCTCCAGTCAACAAATTACTCAACTCATCACGCCCTTTCTCTATATCCACTGTCCCATCCTTCCTATACACACTGCTAGTGAATGTTTCCAGAACCTTCTTGTTTTCATTCTGGTAGCAGACAAACAAATGTAGTGCAGCAAGAAATTCCTGGATGCTCAGATGCACAAAACAGTAGACCCTCTTGTGGTGAAACACACATTCCTCCCTAAAAATCTCAGTGCACATGCCAGAGTACACAGAAGCTTCACTGACATCAATGCCACACTCATTCAGGTCTTCCTCATAGAACATGAGATTACCATTCTCCAGGTTCTTGAAGGCCAGCTCTGCCAGTTTCAAAATGACAGTCTTGTGTGATTCCACAATCCTCTGCCTATCTGCATATTTTTTCTCTTGATACTTCTGATTCTTCCTGGTAGTCTGAATGAGCAGGAAGTGGATGAAAATCTCAGTGAGAGTTTTGGGGGCTTCCTTCCCATCATCCTGTGCCAGTATCTGCTGAAGGACAGTGGCTGAGATCCAACAGAAGACTGGTACGTGACACATTATGAAAAGACTACGGGATGTTTTAATGTGTGAGATGATTCTGTTGGCTTGATTCGGGTCACTGATCCTCTTCCTGAAATACTCTTCTTTCTGGGGGTCATTAAATCCTCGTACTTCTGTCACCTGACTGATGCACTTAGACAAGATCTGATTGGCTGCTGCTGGTCGGGATGTTATCCAGATGAGAGCAGAGGGAAGCAGAGTTCCTTGAATGAGGCTCGTCATCAGCACATCCACTGATGATGTTTGTGTTACATCATAAAACTTTTCGTTCCCTTTGAAATTCAGTGGAAGTCGACTCTCATCCAGACCATCAAAGATGAACACAATGTGACAGTCTTTGTATTCACCATTAGGTAGCCCCCTAAGCTCAGGGTGGAAGTCAAGCAGGAGCTTATGAAGACTATACTGGTCATGTCTGATCAAATTCAGCTCACGGAATGGAAGCACAAACATGAAATCTACATCCTGGTTAGCTCTCTCCTCTGCCCAGTCAAGAATGAACTTTTGCACTGACACAGTCTTTCCAATGCCAGCAATCCCCTTGGTCATGACAGTCCTGATGCATCGTGTTTGTCCAGTCAATCGCTTGAAGATGTCATTGCAGTTGATTGGTGTGTCTTCTGTAGTTTGTTGTCTGGATGCTGATTCTACCTGCAGAACTTCATGTTCCCTGATTCACCCCTTCACTCTCTCCCTCTGTGATGTAGATCTCTGTGTAGATCTTGTTCAGGAGTGTTTGAGTCCCTGATCTTATGAGGCCTTCACATATGTTCTCAAACCTCCTCTTCATACTGGTTCTATGGGTCATCAGTACTCCTTCGGGGACTAGGAAACAAACAAATAAGAAAGATCAGTGTCAAGTTTCTGCCCAGTGTATATAATTTCAAAATGAATAGATTAAACAAGGCATTAAGTATTTTTGTATCAAAATATTTTTCTTGGGCCTGAGCCCAGCTCTCAAATGTATATAGTGAATAATAAACATGATAATTTCGCTCTTTTGACTGAGACTTTAACAGGACCACACTGAGTGTGATAAAGAAACACTTATTTATTAAACACTTTAAAAGTCTGCTCAGATTTTTTGAATGTGCTCAGCACTCTCACATCGCCTGTTGCAACACAGCACTAACAACTCTGTTAACAGAACGCCTCCGTGCTAGACCACTGGTTACCTTAGCCCTTGTCTAACTTGTCTTGAGAGTTTGGAGGTTGTACTGTGGGTATAATTACACATTTATATTTTTAGTCCTGAGCTTGTAACCCTAGCAACACTTATTTAATGAAGCTGCTCAGCTCTGAAATGAAACTCACCTGACAGTTTGTCCCCTTTGACTGGAGGCTGGAGAGGTTCAGTTTCATTTGTCTCTCCACACTGGGGACAGCTGTAGCCTCTTCTTTGACCAAACTGGCTCCAGTAGCTGCTGATGCACTGCCTGCCAAAACTGCATTCACAAGACATGGTGACTGGATCCCTCAGTAGCTGCTTACACAATCCACACCTGGACTTATCCTTATTCTTCACATCTCTGAGGAAATGTTACACAAAGATACAAATTAAAGGTCTGATACAAATTGTGTGTGCACACACACATAAACACACTCACACACACTCACACACACACACACACACACACACACACACACACACACACACACACACACACACACTTCTCAAGTTCAGTCAATATACTATTGATTAGATTAGCTTCGGTTCGCACAGACACATTAGGTAGTTTAGATGTACATAAGTGGCGATAATTCAATTTATGGGGAGTTGGGTTTATATTCCTTTTTCACTTTATTTTAATATTTTGTTTTTATGTTTGTGTGTTTATGTGTTTCAAAACTCTGTGACTCTGTGAAAAATAATGTGTATAACATAAAATAAGAGGTTGAGCTTTCCAACATTTCCCTCCACATTTACTGTTTTTTTTGTGTGTGTGTGATTTCAGTTTCTATTATTTATAAAGAAAAACATAACAAATGAAGTGACCACCCCAACCCAACCTCAAACACCATTTACCCTACCCAATGACTCAAGACAGAAACCAAACAAGAGAAAACCAAAACCCACACCATTCACAGTTTGCCACTACATTGAGTCCATGTACAAAGGAAAACAAACAAACAAATAAATGAGTGAATGAATGAATGAATGAATAAATAAATAAATGTAATGAAAAACGCAAACAATGAACAGAACAGCATGTGGAACATGTCATTGTGCATGTCTTGCAAGCAAGTATGTACATGTAAGTATCCCTGCACTCCATTCTTGAATTTCCCCTTGGGGAGAAAGAAAGAAAGAAAGAAGCTATCTATCTATCTCACACCTGTACTGTTGAAAACATAGAGCCACTAAAATAGGAGCTTATGGTAATTATCATCTTCATTCTAAGCTAACCTTCAACCAATTAAAGGTAGGGATCAAGATCCTAGATTAACATTTGTATCGCTAAATTTGAAAATATACGCCTCCTTGTGTCTTTTTCGTGTCAAAGTCCCTCCTCCGCTGTACAGGATTAGGATAAAGAAAGGGAGACCAAATGACAGACATGACATTTTTAATTTTTGTGTTTCATTTTTGACCCTACTTTCAAAAGCTAAATATTAAAGTACACAATCAAAGCCATGCAATTCAAATTCCCAGTTTAACACGTTGGTTGAATTCCCAGTTTCATTTTGTGATTCACCTGGGTGAAACAATCTCTTTGTAAAACTCACCTTAGATCAGACTGTGGTGTTTCCCTGCTGGACTTGGGCCCTTCCCCCATGGACCTGTCAGTCTTCATAGACACAACTCTGGGCCCTGGAGACAATGACCTGTGTGTGTGTAGTCTAGTTGAATACACAGATTTGACATTATTAATCACATACACACACACACACACACACACACACACACACACAAAACGTCAGTCAGTGTAATGCATGGATTTCTTGAGGTCACTATAAATTGTATGTCTGGTCACAATGTCACGTGAGTAGTCCAATTAGAGAAAGACTGTTTTTTCCGTTAAATTCATTTCATAAATGATGAAGAGCTGATTTCTCACCTTGGATCAGACTGTGGTTGTTCAACGCTGAACTTGGGCCCTTCCCCCATGGACCCATCACTCTTCATAGACACACCACTGGGCACTGGAGACACTGGTCTATGTGTGTGTAGTCTACATAGACACGCACACACACACACACACACACACACACACACACACACACACACACACACACACACACACACACACACACAGTGATACATGTAGATTACTTGTTTTAATACAAATGTCTGGTAAAAATGTACAAGTATGAGGTCCAATCAGATATACTGAAAATTATTTAGATGTGTCCAGTATCATTTTTTATTATTATTATTTACTCATAACTCGTATGTGCACACACATACACACACAGCACAAAATCAACATACAGTATAAATTATAAGAGTAGACACTGAACTTCAGTTCATGAATTGATGAATGGTGAAGAGCTGATTTCTCACCTTGGATCAGACTGTGGCTGTTCACTGCTGAACTTGGGCCCTTCCCCCATGGACCCATCACTCTTCATAGACACACCACTGGGCACTGGAGACACTGGTCTGTGTGTGTGGAGTCTAGGTGGATACACAGATTTGAACAATTAATTTGGAGCATTGAGAATTGACTTTTGTCCATCTAATGTAGCTCTTCATGTACACCAGTTTAATATTTGTTGTTTGGATAGCCCCTTTATCTTTTTTGGCACAAAACTGTTGATATAAAGGTGTAAAATAATATGCATAAATTTGTCAATGTCACTGTCTTGATTAAAACATCTCAGTCACTGAATGCCAAGTGATCGAACTATCCCCAGTAATTATAATATGTCTAAAATAACTACTAAACAACGGAGCCGGCCCGACAAAATCATTCAAAGAGGGTAACTCGAGATTAATGCATGTATACAGACACTACTGGGAGCAGGACAGCAAGAAAAAGTATGAAAGAAGTATTATTTTTACCAGAGCACCTACAATTATGTATGAATACATTATTTGTAGTAAATAGACCATCAGAATTGTGTTTCTGACATCATTTTGAGATTTCAACATCATCTTGGCCCTGAAATCCAAGATAGCCGCCATTTGCTAATAAACTAAGCGCAAAAAGTAAGGAAACTTGACTTTGGCCCATTATATTTCCTCTTTAGGAAGACCAGTCCATGAAGTGGTATATATCATTGTCATCGGTGATCTGTCTCCTTTACAATGAGGTGTAGCTTGCAAGAATAGGGCAATCATGAAATCATGAAATCATGAACAACGCAGCCAAACGTGTGAGCAGTGCCAAGCAAAAATGTGCCAAAATGGCCTGTTATACTGTTCTGTTGGTATAGCCTTTGCTTGGAGCATTGGAGATTGCACTCTCCCACAAAACTGAGGACAAGAACAAAAAAACAAGTTGGCCATACACTTAACACTCAGTGTCAGGGCTCTGAGTAGCGTGTGGAAGATCCATAATGTTCCCTTACAGTCTGTAGTGAGAGCCGGTTTTGGTACAGTTGAGCAAATCTTGTAAGTCTCTGGCAATAAACCTGCAGTTCCTTAGTCCAGCCAAAGTGAGGAACCGGTCTTCTTTAGGTGTTGTCTTCTTAAGATGGCCACTCTATATGCTGGGACACCAACCTCGGGTTGCCCTATTGCACAGGCCCTATCCTGAAGGAACAAACGTGGCATCTTTCCACCAGTGTTGCTGCTTAGAGAAACCAACCCAACATTTGCAGAACCCATGCTCAGGTGCTAATTTAGGCACACCACTGACTGGCAGTCACCTGGCAGCATTGAAGCCCAAAACAAGATGACTAGCAGCAGAACACCATTAGTGGCCATTTTGGCACATTTGTGGTTGGCACTACTCACACAGTGTTGCTCATTCCATGATTACTCGATGCTTACAAGCTATACCTCATTGTAAAGGTGACGAATCAACGATGAAAATTATATACTGTAAAACCATTTTTCTGATTTACTGATGGTTTTACTAAAGGGGAGATATAATAAAATCTAAAGTCAAGTTTCCTTAGTTTATATTCATTTACTTTTTAACCAAAGCACCTAGAATGATGCATGAAGACACTTTTTGAGGCAAACTGAGCATAAGAATTATGATTTTTTGATTTTGACATCATCATTGCTTCCTGTCTTTTGTTCCTAATCCTGTGCCTCCTTGTCTCCTGGGTTGTCCCCTGATTTGGATTGTGACCATCCAATTCAACCATTCCGTCTGTGGCTGGTTGACATGGAATGGTGCTTCAGGGAAGGATGGTGTACTAGATATGCCTAGTAGTTGGCATCAGAGTTGTATAAAGTACTGGAGAAGAGGAGTGGAGTGGAAGTAAAAGTATCATATCAAAAAAATGACTTAAGTGGAAGTAAAAGTGTTCTTTAAACACCATACTTAAGTGGAAGTACTAAAATATTCAAAATGTTTTGTACTTAAGTATTGCAAGTAAAAGTATTTAAAAAATTGCTACTCAAGTACTGAAAGTAAAAGTAGAAGTACTGTGTATATTAAAGAAAGCGGTCAAAAGTTTGAATATTACTGTTTTACATTTATTTGGCTGAAATAGTCTGTTTGGCCATGGACTCTAAGTAGGGCCAGGTATGGTCACCACCATTCCCGTCACTACAATTATTTGAAGTTGAAGAACTTGGTGTTTTTCTTCCATCTCGAAATGGAGCAGTAGACTGACCCTTGCTAATCGTTCCCAATTCACTGCATTCATTCAGTACTGCGAAAGGTCGAAGGGGAGCTTGAGGTCTCTTATACCGCTTGAATTGCCCAATAATGACAATGAAAACCTGGTGATGGTCTGGTCTGGCATTGATAGACTATCATTGGATGTGGTATGATTTGTAAATTTTTTTATAAAAGTAACGAGTAACTAATCAGCACATCAAAAATGTAATGGAGTAGAAGTATTAAATTCATCCAAAAAATGTAGTGAAGTAAAAGTGGAAGTAGGAGAAAAAAAGAATACTCCAGTAAAGTACAGATACTGCATTTTAGTACTTAAGTAGGCTACTTAAGTAGTTCTACTTAGTTACTATACATCTCTGGTTGGCATGGATGCAATGTTGGCATAAGCTATCTTCAAAATGGATGAATGATTATTTCTTCTTCATGTTCTTCCAATTCACTGAACAAGCTTCCTGTTGGTGGGACGAATAAATAGGGACTCAGTCTTAATGCTGATGCTGTGACATATGTTTTCTTGGCTGGCAGGGCCAGCAGTTCAGTTTTGGAGAGGTTTTGTTGGAGATGGTTGTCTTTCATTCATGAAGAAAAGGATATAGCTAGCTAGCATGGAGAGGTTTTGTTGGAGATGGTTGTCTTTCATTCCTGAAGAAAAGGATGTAGCTAGCTAGCTAGCTATCATTTGCATAGCTGTGGAAGGAGAAGCCATGCAAGTGGATGACTGGGCCTCATGATGTTGCATACAAGGCAAAGAGGAGGGGCCCCAATACCAAGCCTTGGGGTAGTCTCGTGTTGAGGTGATGTTTCACCAATGTTTGCCCTAGCCATGACATGTTGAATGATCGATTGTTCAGTTAGATAGGATTCAGATCAGGAGTGTGCTTTGCCCATGCTTCTGAATTTGTTAAGAAGAATTCCATGGTTTACAGTATCTAATGCTGTTCATAAGTCAAGTTGGATGAGAACGGAGGATTGACCAGCTTCTCTGGCTTCTTCCATTACTGAGAGAAGTGCTGTTTCTGTATAGTAGCCACTTTTGAAGCCAGGTCGGTTGGAATCAAGGAGGCTGTTCTTAGAGGGAAATTATGTGATGTGCTTTGAGATAAGCACTGCTGCAATATAGGCATTGTATCAGCAGCATCAATGACAACAGGTACATGATAGCTTGATTCTCTGCGATCAGCACGACCATGGCAGGCAAGAATGATGGATACTACCTTGGAGACATAGTCTGACCATGAGTAAGCTGTCAGGGATGCAAACAGAGGTATGGTCAAAAAGGAGTGAGATTGACCAGGGGGGAGGGGGCGTCGCCCTGGCGATCATCAACGCCAATGTTATTTGTCACTTGTTTCTAGTAATTTTAACTTTCAAATCTCAAAATTTAGACTTTATTTCCCAAAATTTAGACTTTTATTCTCAAAATTGTGACTTTTTATCTCATAATTTGGATTTTTTTCTGACCACTTTTTTTTTACTGGCGGAAATGGGCTTCCATATAGGCTAGGGCCAATGCGTTAAAAAAAAAAAAAAAAATTCCGGGTATCTTAGGCAAGGCGGGGGGGGCTTAAATGCACTGCGGGAAACCCTGTGTGCGCGTGCATGAACTATGAATGAATGGAACAATATGTAGAGATATGTGAATGCCCGAATGCCCGAACTATCGGATCAGCTGATTGCATATTATAGCTTAAACGATGTTTGACTGTTGCGAACTCTCCGTGGGAAAGGTTTAAAATCAGTCGGGTGCATTACGTAGGCTATAGCCTATAATTGGGCTGGATGAGACGGCCCAACTTTTCTTATGGATAAAAACAAGGTCTGCAAACGTCGGCATTGCGATGCACTACAGGCATATGCATCTGAAAGACGTATTTGCAGCAAGATTATTGCATGCGTGTCAGAACAGATTTGTAGCGGTTTTCACCGACTCTGTTGCATTTATGACTGTCAAGCTGAACTTGACAGGGCTTCAGCCTCGGATCGAATGGCCAAATGACGTGTCTGCACTACTACACAATCACCCCCCCCCCCCCCCCCTCTCCCTTAAAAAAAAACTCTGCGGATCTGCACGATTCACAAAAGTCCCCCAGACAGCCGTGAAAAAGGCGGCATCCGCCAAAAGGCGCGCCGTTTGCATCCCTGGCTGTGCCTGCCCTTCCAAATAATTTATTTGCATCAAGACCAGCTGAAGACAGCAAGGAAGATGAGAGCGGATATGATGAAAATGATTGTATACAGAGTAGCGGTGATTCAGACTCTTTCCCAGATGGTGGCCATCTTGGGTTATGGGGTCTGAATGATGTCTTAATGTCAAAATCATAATCCTTATGCTCAGTTTGCATCAAAAAAATGTCTTCATGCATCATTCTAGATGCTTCGGTTAAAAAGTAAATTTATGTAGCCGGTGGCGGTCCGCACCGCACACGGGTCTCGAACCCGCCACCCCGCAAGCTACAAACTCCCGGCGTGGGAGTGGAACGCTCTAACCAACTGAGCTAAAGCCCGAGCTTCTAACTCAGTGTGTTAGAAGCGCCCATGGAATTGGGTGATGAGGATTTACACACTACCACCGAGCCAGCTGCGCTAGCTGGCCTCCGTTACACTCACCCTCCAAATCCTCACTCCCATCCGGGTCACGGCACCAATGTAGCCGGTGGCGGTCCGCACCGCACACGGGTCTCGAACCCGCCACCCCGCAAGCTACAAACTCCCGACGTGGGAGTGGAACGCTCTAACCAACTGAGCTAAAAGCCCGAGCTTCTAACTCAGCGTGTTAGAAGCGCCCATGGAATTGGGTGATGAGGATTTACACACTACCACCGAGCTAGCCGCGCTAGCTGGCCTCCGTTACACTTATATATTATCAGATGGTGGCCATCTTGGATTTCAGGGCCAAGATGATGTTGGAATCTCAAAATGATGTCAAAATCACAATTCTGATGGTCTATTTACTACAAATAATGTATTCATACATAATTGTAGGTGCTCTGGTCAAAATAATACTTCTTTCATACTTTTTCAAGATGACGCCTGCAGCCATTTTGGATTCGGCCCTCTAGAAAAAAATGCCGACATTTTTGCGAGGGACATTTTTATAAATGGTGTATAGAAGCCAAATCAGTTGTCAAAACATATTAGCCAGAAGATGGTCACGGAAGTGAGCTTTATGACCCTACTAAAGAATTTGGATGCTAGAGTATGTTGAACCCTTATTTTGCATGGATGTGAATTGCCCATATATTCCTCAAACGTCAACCCATGTTGGACAATCATAGTGATGTCCAAGGTGATAGATCTATCTCTGCGCCACAGACATTATGTAGATCTGTCTATCTCTGCACCACAGACATTATGTAGATCTGTCTATCTCTGCACCACAGACATTATGTAGATCTGTCTGTCTCTGCTCCACAGACATTATGTAGATCTGTCTGTCTCTGTGACATCATTCACAAAATTAAAAAACATAGAGCCGCTAAAATAGGAGCTTATGGACATTATCATCTTTATTCTAAGCTAACCTTAAAGGGGTTACATGCCGCCATTCCGACATACCGCCACTCCGACATACCGCCACTCCGACATTGACGTCTAAGTGTCGTAGTGGCGGTATTTTCAGTTATAGCAAACGTCCCTGCACTCCGACATTTTTTTTTCTTAGTCAGAGTGGCAGCATGTTTGCTATTTTTGCCATTCCAACATGAGGGAGCCTTGCCTTATCATGGCTGATGAGGCCAAAAAAGGTCCTGTCTGGGTCATTATTGAGAGCCAAAAAAACTGAATTTCTTGCATAGGACCAATTCAAATGGATAGAAAATAAAGATTAAAACGTCTCATATAGCCTAGTAAAGTGCATAGTTCTTAAACGTTAATAGTCCTTTACTGCCGGTTTCATGCATGTGTGAGAACAACACAAGGAGTTGAAAATTGACTCATAACGCAGTTAAATGGACAAGTGTTTTTTTTTCTCTCTCTCCCTCTCTCTCTCTCTCTCTCTCTCTCTCTCTCTCTCTTCTCGGTGACCTTTGGTGTAGGCTATTTTCATAACGAAAAAAATCACCCTTATAGTAGGCTACTGGGGAGCTAAAAAAATAGGCTCCACACAAACCGGCCGCTATAAAAGACTGCTGCAGTAAAGTGCGCTGGTTTAAGCAGTGAATAACACATGAATTACAAAATAGCATCGGTCTATGTTATGTTTCGTTAGTAACTTAACGAAAAAAATATACTGTAAACAACAAGTAAACTTGGAGAAGTTGTAAGCTAGGGATAAACAAACGTCGGATGGCCTCCACGCAGGAGAAAGCAGGCGCTTATCAACACAAATCAACACAAAAACAAACACAAAGTCCCAAAAGCTTAATACAACTATTATCCCCCAAATCGAAGTTTATGGATATCCAGTCTGATCGTGGTAGTCTAGGCTATAGATTGGGTACCTAACGAAAGGCAAAAGTCAAGTAGCCTATATTAGAGATTTTGCGCAAAAGACGTCTCCAGCTTTGGATAGTGCGTTATTGGACATAAACCTCTACTTGAGGACCACTAGTATGGTGGTTTGTTAACAACATATGAGTCAGCAAATACATCCAAATATAACATTTTGTTATTATGACCAGTCAATTAGTTGAACATATATAGGCACTGTGAAACCGCTTTGCGCTAAAATAAAAAAATAAAAAGCACCACGAATGGTTCTCATTTAGCCTATATATTGCCCAAAGAAAAAATGAATGTCTGGCCCTGTGCATATTAAGAGTATGTTAGGGCTTATATCTTATATTTAGAAAAATCATGGAAATACCATCGATAATGGGATGGGCAAAACAGTAACAGATCGGTTGCACCATGCAGCCCATACCACGCAAACTGGGAACATTACATTGCTTTGCCCACGGAAAGAAACGTTTGCTGGTTACTATTAGCTACTTTGTGATCTAGTTGCCTTGAATTGACACATGGGTTTGCAAAAAGAAAATAGGATATTCATCCAGTCTCAACGCATATCTAAATCTGCTTTCTGCATAACGCTACAAAGAGAGAGAATAACAGGCATGGTGCGAAACTCCACAGGTTGTTTTATGTAGCCTGTATCAGGGGCGTCACCAGCTTTTGTAATGGGGGGGGGCAATTTTTAATATATTAGATACAATTTCCTGCATTCTGGTGTATTTTTAATAGAAATTTTTGCCAACAAAAATCAACACTTTTCACAATTATTTGCCTGCATGTTGAGCCTGCCTTTGACTCACTCTCATTGAGATTGAGATGGATTGACTATTGGTCATTTTCCCTATCAACAATAGCATATTTTCTTTTTTCTTTAATTGTTTTATTTCAACTACTGGTCTTGTCATCATTTCAATTTTAAAAACTACATTTGTCTGAAAACACCATTTTAAGACAATAGCCTACTGAACCTAAAATAGCCTAGCCTACTAGACAAAAAGTTTTGGATGCCATGGTTTTATACTTGAAACTCAAGCAATAAACTTGTTTTATGTCAATATTTAATCTATATTGGTATACACACCAGAAATAGGCTGGGCCTGATTCACTCACTATGTTTGCTATTTCAAGCAGTGACTCAATAATAGGCCTAACTGAGGCTATAGCCTATGAAAACTCATTCTTGACAAGGAGCTGTGTTTGAATTAGCCTAAAGTCGTTAAAATCGTTAAGATATGATACTTATCCTAAAGTTGACTAGATCAGGGGTCTCAAACACAAATGAGCTGGGGGGCCACTACGGTCAACATTATCAGACTGGAGCCATGTCAGGGGTCAATGGTATTCTATTTATTTATTTATGTTTATTTAGGCCTAACAGGGACCTGCACATTTCCTTTAAAATTATTTAGTGTGTTTTTTAATCTAAAGATGTGATAGGCTTATTCAATATTAGGCCTAGGCCTATATCTCATCATTGAATGCCTAGCATACTAGAACAAATATCTTTTCACTTTTCAATATAGGAGATTGTCTGGAATATGGTGATATAAGAATCAGGTATTCTAGAAAAGGTATTCTATAAGACTTTGTAATTTGCAACAATAAAGCCTATTGTATGTGCTGACAATATTTCATTAATTATTATTAATTAATGTTATGAATATTAACTATTTTGGATCTTGAAACAACATTTCTAGCACCTATCCTGACAATCAGTAAGTTAAATGTTAGTCCTGACGAACAGGGAGCTAAAAACGACTTTCACTATGAAAAGGATTCATCTATTTTGGGATGACAGCATTGAAGACAATGCAGAAATGTTATAGATTTCAACATAGGATTACTCGGGATCCGCTAATCACAAAGACGATTGCTATGCATCATTGTAATCTGTGGGATCTGCTGTTTATTTTGATATGTGTTTTGCCATGGTTAAGTTAAGAACCCGTGAGATATCACACAGAGAACAATGTATGACATAGACGCAGAATGTGTTGCCATAATTTTGACATAAATTCATCGCTAATTATCTGGTAATGCGTTCATCGCAGAAACTTACTAGTAGCACTATTGGAAAGGCCAGTTCATGTAGATTGCAATGATGCCCTTATAATTAAAAACTCAGCGAGTAGCATGGCAGAGAAGAATGGGTGTGCCCGGACAGACGATTGCATGGAGGTGTGCTGACAATATTTAATTAATTATTAAATAGGCCTATGTTATGAATATTAAATATAATCTATCACTATTTTGGATCTTGAGACAACATTTCTAGCACATGTCTGACAAACAGTTACTTAAATGTTAGTCCTGACGAACAGGGAGCTAAAAACAACTTTCACTATGAAAAGGATTCATCTATTTTAGGATGACAGCATTGAAGACAATGAAGAAATGTTATAGATTTCAACATAGGATTACTCGGGAACCACTAATCACAAAGACTATGCATCATTGTAATCTGTAGGATCTGCTGTTTCTTTTGATGTGTGTTTTGCCATAGTTAAGTTAAGAACCCGTGAGATATCACACAGATAACAATGTATGACATAGACGCAGAACTGTATTGGTGACCATAATTTTGGCATACATTCATCGCTAATTATCTCGTAATGCGTTCATCACAGAAACTAAATAGTAGCACTGTTGGAAAGGCCAGTTCATGTAGATTGCAATGATGGCCTTATAATTTCGGTACAATTAAAACTCAGCGAGTAGCATGGCAGAGAAGAATGGTTGTGCCAGTCGGGAGTGGTGGACAGACGATTGCATGCAGGGAGGTGTTGCAAATCGCGAGTGGAGAATGCAAATCGCGAGTGGATTTTCAGCGCTTTGAAGTGGAATGGATTCGCGATAGATTAGCGACGCCCTTGGCCTGTATTAACAGTCATAAACAAATGATGAAGATAAATTTACTTTTTATGTTATCAAAATATGTAGTAGGCTAGGCCTAAACTAGGACGTGAGTGACAGGCTTGTCCACGACTTTAATTTTTCACCAGTAGACTCGGCGTAAGGCTCATAGGCTACAGCCCCAGCCCAAAACCTCTGTATATTATAACGGGCTGCAGGGCTATTCATGTGCCGCTGAAAATATGACTACAGAAATAAATAATTTGAAATTGTTGCATTTGCGTAAAAAATAATTAGATGCCACCTGCCCAAAAGTGGACCGGCTCATCAGATCGCACAGATTACCAGCCTGCTTCCACACGTGAGAGAATGGCCTATATACGACAAACCCACAACAACGTTAAGACACCTTGCCAGAATGGAGCACAGTAATCAAGACACAGTGAGGAGAATGCCCAAAGCATGTAGGTAAAAATTGTGGCAACCGTAGGGTGCAGCGGCCACTGCTCAGGCGAGAGCAGAGGGGAGGGGCACTTATCTCAGAGCAGGCGCACTTTTCCCTTCGCTTAAATAACCCAATACAAGATAATGCCCCCAAATAGGGATGTGCTTCATTATGCCGTCGGAATGGCGGTATGTCGGAATGGCGGTATGAAAAATGTTGGAATGGTATGTAACACCCACAAACGTAATAACTTCCCACAAACGTAATAAACCACAAACATAATAAAAATATGCACTTTTAAAATGTAATAATCCTGCAAACGTAATAATTTCCCATAAATGTAATAACAGTCGCCTACTGTTAACGTAATAAAAAATTTCCCACAAACGTAATAATTATTACGTTTGCAGGAAATTATTACATTAGTGGGAACATGAAAAAACTTATTACATTACCCTCCCATAAACGTAATAAAGCACAGATTTGGTGAAATTGTTACAGTTTTATCAGATGTAGGACTTATATTTGTCAGTGAACTTATATCTCTAACCATGTAGCCAGCTGTCAGAGCTTAAAACCTGATACAGTGGCATGCTGCATATGTTTATTCCCTCAATTGTTTTTTATATGCAGTTTTTCCTAAAGAACTACCTGACCCGTGGCATTGAGGATGATGAAATGTTTATGGAATGTTGGTCTCAAGAACCCACATCAACTTAGTTTACAACCAGTGATTTGTGATTTGCCATCCCTATGGTAAAAAATGAAAATGCAATATTATACTGCTTTAATTGCCCCTATCTTTAGATCAGATGTTATGAACTGCACCAAATTTAATGTGTATGATGAACCTGACATCTTGTGGGAATATAAAAAAGTCAGAGAATGCGCACACATCAGTGGCACAGGTGCTGGACCAAACATATGATAACTGAAAGGAAAATAAAGGTCTGCAACACTGTTTGATGCTCCCAAGAATTTAATAGCACAACGACTAGACTAGCACGTCGTGCTATTGAATTCTTGGGAGCATCAAACAGTGTTGCGGACCTTTATTTTCCTTTCAGTTATCTTGTGGGAATATGTCACGTTTTGTGGAATTTCATCCATGGGGGGCTATAAAATAAATGAATTTATATGTACATTTAATGACTATACAACCATTGACCCGTAGATGGTGCTATTAAGCGAAGGGTTACTGGTTTGGGATGATAGGCCTACGGTCCACACACACACACACACAGACACAGGGCAGAGAATGTGCAGAACTGAGCGGCAGTCATATTTTGTACCGCCATGCGGTACATCTAGTTTGAGTTGTGTGGAATTGTTGAAGTCAGAGATTCGTACAGTTAACATGTACCAAGCCAAAGCCTTTGTGTGGTCCAGGGTCCACATCTTTAGTAAATTTAGAAAAAAGAAAAATAAAAAAATAGTGAAGTTTTTTTTTAAGTTAAGCTTTTTTAAGTTTTGATTTACGCTCAGAGTTCATAAACATTTCATCATCCTCAATGCCACGGGTCAGGTAGTTCTTTAGGAAAAACTGCATATAAAAAACAATTGAGGGAATAAACATATGCAGCATGCCACTGTATCAGGTTTTAAGCTCTGACAGCTGGCTACATGGTTAGAGATATAAGTTCACTGACAAATATAAGTCCTACATCTGATAAAACTGTAACAATTTCACCAAATCTGTGTTTTATTACGTTTATGGGAGGGTAATGTAATAAGTTTTTTCATGTTCCCACTAATGTAATAATTTCCTGCAAACGTAATAATTATTACGTTTGTGGGAAATTTTTTATTACGTTAACAGTAGGCGACTGTTATTACGTTTATGGGAAATTATTACGTTTGCAGGATTGTTACATTTTAAAAGTGCATATTTTTATTACGTTTGTGGTTTATTACGTTTGTGGGAAGTTATTACGTTTGTGGGTGTTACAATGGTTTATGTCGTAATTGAAGGATGTCGGAGTGGAGGGATGTCTGAATCTGAATGGAGAGATGTCGGAGTGGGGGGATGTCGGAATGGAAGGTGGTCCCCCCTTAAAGGTAGGGTTCAAGATCCTAGATTAAAGTTTGTATCGCTAAATTTGAAAATACACGCCTCCTCATGTCTTTTTCGTGCCAAAGTCCCACCTCCGCTGTACAGGATTAGGATAAAGGAAGGGAGGCCAAATGACACAACAATCACCTTAGATCAGACTGTGGTGTTTCCCTGCTGAACTTGGGCCCTTCCCCCATGGACCCATCACTCTTCATAGACACACCACTGGGCACTGGAGACACTGGTCTGTGTGTGTGTTGTCTATTTGGACACACAGATTTGACATTATTAATCACACCCACACACACACACACACCCACAGACACACACACACACACACACACACACACACACACACACACACACACACACACACACACACACACACACACACAAAACATCAGTATAATGCATGGATTTCTTGAGGTTACTATAAATTATATGTCTGGTCACAATGTCATGTGGGTAATCAAATTAGAAATATACAGATTTTATTTTTGGACATATTCAGTATTTACTTTGATTTGTGTATTAAACTCCTTGTATGCACACACATAGACGCACACAACACATAAACAACATACAGTATATTATAAAAGTAGGCAGTGTTAAATTCAGTTCATGAATGATGAAAAGCTGATTTCTCACCTTGGATCAGACTGTGGTGGTTCTCTGCTGAACTTGGGCCCTTCCCCCATGGACCCATCACTCTTCATAGACACACCACTGGGCACTGGAGACACTGGTCTGTGTGCATGTAGTCTACATGGAAGCATACACAAATGTGAAACAATTAACAATCACACACACGCACACATCAGTGATACATGTAGATTTCTGGTTTTAATACCAATATCTAGTCAAAATGTCTTAAGTCCAATTACAAATACTGAAAATAATTTAGGTGTGTCCAGTATTTTTTTTGTGTCCAGTATTTTTTTTTAAAATTAATCTCATAACATGCACACACACATACACGCACAGCACAAAATCAACATACATAAGAGTAGACACTGTTGATTTCTGTTCATGAACTGGTAAATGATCAAGAGCTGATTTCTCACCTTGGATCAGACTGTGGTGGTTCTCTGCTGAACTTGGGCCCTTCCCCCATGGACCCATCACTCTTCATAGACACACCACTGGGCACTGGAGACACTGGTCTGTGTGTGTGTAGTCTAGGTGGATACACAGATTTGAACAATTAATTTGGAGCATTGAGAATTGACTTTTGTCCATCTAATGTAGCTCTTCATGTACACCAGTTTAATATTTGTTGTTTGGACAGCTCTTTTTATCTTTTTTGGCACAAAACTGTTGATATAAAGATGTAAAATAATATGCACAATGTTGTCAATGTCACTGTCTTGATTAAAACATCTCAGTCACTGAATGCCAAGTGATCGAACTATCCCCAGTAATTATAATATGTTTAAAATAACTACTAAACAATGGAGCCGGCCCGACAAAATCATTCAAAGAGGGTAACTCGAGATTAATGCATGTATACAGACACTACTGGGAGCAGGACAACAAGGATGCACACACGCAGGCCACTGAAACCAAACTCCCGGAACACAGATACAGACAGTTATTTATTTGCACACAAACAGCCCTGCATGAGCATACAGAAACCCCATTAACACTTCGATCAGAGAGGGTGGAAGCGGAACTTTGCTTTTATTACTGATTGTCCCTATGTGCGTGTTTTTCTGTTACTACGTGCATGTTTTCCTGGTGACCTTTTGGGGCACTGAAACAGCGTTCTCATGTCATGTGATGATGTATCTGGTTAAAACACAAGGCGCAAAAACAAATGGTGTTTATACAACAATTCCGGAGCATGGTGTGTTAATTATCTTGTCACGACTTAAGGTACAACTGATAGAAACATTTAAAGTCATGCCTGGCTAATTACACTTTCCTGAAAATTTTCTCACACCCCCATCAGACTGATGTGAAGTGCCTGGGGGGAACATTTCTGCTTAAAACATCTCATTACTCGAATATGTATTACAGACATTTGCTTCTTTGAGACATGATTACACCAAACATAATTGCATAGGGGCTCGAATACCTCACTGAAGAGGGCTTTTTTAAAGGATGGGTTACACCAAGCATACTTGCATGGCGCAGTTATGTAATTGGAGGAGCGCTTCTTGGACATATGACGTATATGCTGTCTCTTACCTCAATGATTTGGGCATCCTGGAGACATGAAAGACACCAAGAACAACAGGGCTATTACCTCACTGAAATGTTTTTTTTTAGAGAGATGGGTTACACCAAACATAATTATAGGGGCTGCCACCTCATTGGAGTTGAGATTGAGTCTTGGATGTATGGCTTAACATCTCTTACCTCTCTGATGTGGGGTGTGCGGGCTTCTTGGAGACATAGCTGGAAGTATGCTGTGCTGCTTTTCCAGACTGTTGTTGACTACCATCAGCATCTATGCCTTGCTCAGGTGAATCCATTCTGAGAAAAAAGGTGTGTAGGATGTAATAGACTGTAAGGACTGTTAAGATATGGAACGAAGACAGCATCATGGCACTCCAGGGATGCTTTGACTGTACCTCATGGGAGGTTTTTAATTGTCCGGACATAAATGAGCAGGTTGATGTCATATCTGACTATATTACCTTTTGTGAGAACTTAGTTGTGCCTACGAAGTCTTTTAAGATATACTCCAATAATAAGCCATGGGTATAAAAAAAACTGAAATCCCTCTTAAATAAAAAGAAATGGGCCCACATCCAGAAAGACGAATTTGCAATGAGAAATGCACAAAAAGAAATCAATAGACAGATTAAGATTGACAAGAACATCTACAAACAAAAAGTTGAGCAAAAAAATGACCCTTGGTAACTCAAGGCAGGCATGGCAGTCAATCAAAGTCATGACCAGTGCTCCCAATAAGGGGCGAGGGAAACCCAATACAGGTCTCATGGGTAGGGAAGGATGTGATATGGCAAACAAATTAAACACTTTCTTTTCTCAATTTGAAGGGGAAACTAAAATGAATGCTGAGCATGGGAAGCCTGATCTGATTGCTACTCAGACTATACTCACGCAGGCAGAAGTTAACAGACTGTTCAAGAGAGTGAATACGCATAAGAGCCCTGGCCCAGATAACATATGTGGTAAGGTGCTAAAATATTGTGCTGAACAACTGTCACCTGTTTTTACAGACATCTTTCAGTCCTCTCTTGATCAGTGCACCGTCCCCTTACTATGGAAAACCTCCACAATTATCCCGATCCCTAAGATTCCTACTGAGCATAACCACTATCGTCCTATAGCATTGACTTCACTTGTTATGAAATACTTTGAAAGAATAGCGAAGAAACACATTTACACACACAGCCACCAGTTATTAGACCCTCTACAGTTTGCATATCAACCCAACAGGGGGGTTGATGATGCTATTATCACACTACTACATCTTGTGTACACACACCTAGAAAAGCCAAAAAAACATGTAAAAATCATCTTTTTCGACTTTTCGTCTGCATTTAACACCATCAATCCCAACACCCTGGCCCAGAGGCTGCATGCAGACTTTGGATTGGATGGAGGTCTGATTCTTTGGATCTCAGATTTTCTGAGTCAGAGAGTCCAACAGGTGAAGGTGGGCCCCTCTTTCTCTTCCAAAATTATCACCAACATTGGTTCTCAACAAGGGTGTGTGTTGTCTCCCCTATTGTTTCTATTATATACAAGGGCAATTCCACGAAAATGTAAACCTCACCTTAAAACTTCAAGTCTCATCTACATGGACATACAAATTCTTTCAGAAAACTTGCAATACAAAAAAGTATAGTCTTGATGTAAATATTCAACTGAGCAAGTTTCGAAAGGATATCTGTTTGTTAAAATTCTTACCCTATTCAGCTATAATGTAAGTCTATGGAGGGGCTTATAATGGGCATAAGTGGGTGATAACACACACAAAGCTGCAATGCTATCCGTTATTTTTTATTGTTAAATTACTATTTCTGTCGTTACAGGTTAAAATCCACCATTCACAATTGATTTGTATCGTTTTGGAAGGTTTTTTTTCAGACGTCACGTCCATAACGTCACATCCATAACGCCATTTCTCCCAATGAAAACCAACTTTTTTACATTTACATTTGAAACTAAGTCTTTCCTTGTCTTTACTGAGGTGTCCTGTTTGGTATGAATGTAGTAATATTTACATTTCTCTAGAAATTTCACACACTTTACAGCAAAAACTACTCTCTCTCAAAAGATTGTCCGTTTTTTGTCACATCCATAATGCAAATTGAAAGGCTCATATTCTTATAATGTAAATCATGACATTCATTTTTTGTGCTTGCCTATATTCAGCCATGGAGTTTGCATAAGAATATGAACAAAATTGTGAGATACTGCTAGATTTGCAGAGGTTATGTGGCATTTTGTTCATCAATAATGCATGAAAATGTCACGTCCATAACGCAGGAATTGCCCACAAACAAATGTACCAGTTCTCACCCTGGAAGACACTTAATAACACTTAATTGTCTTAGACAATAGGCTGAGGTTGGAGCAGTGCACAGACATGGTTCATAAAAAAGGGCAGCAAAGACTACATTTTTTTAAAAAAAAGCTAGTGTCATTTGATGTCAATTGCAAAATTGCCAAGATGTTTTACAGTGCTTTTGTGGAGAGTGTCTTGACCTTTGGCATCCTGTGTTGGTTTGGTAACGCGACAGAGGCGCGAAAAGGCAGGCTAAGAAAAATAGTAACCACTGCTGGCAAACTGTTGGGTACTAACTTAAATAGCCTAGAACACATTTACAGGGAAAGGACACTTGGTAAAATAGATAAAATCCTAGCAGATCTAAAACATCCACTCTTCACCACCTTTGAACTGCTACCATCAGGTGACAGGTTTCGCTACCTTGCCCTTTCTAAGAACAGGGCTAAACAATCATTCATACCACAAGCCATAAACTTCTTCAACAAATCCATGAACAGAAACCTTAGATTTTAATTGCACTACACCCTGTCCAGCAGGACTGAGCAGGATGATACACAGGTTTTGCATTATCATTATTATGGATTTTATTTATTTATTTATTTATTTTTTTCATTGATGCCATGAGTAGAAGGGATCTGTTGATGATGATGTCCTGTCCTGTTCAATGTGTGTATGTGGGGGGCATATGTTATGCTTTAATGTGTCAGTGTATGTGAGTGTCTGTCCTCTGTTATCTGTAACATGTCAAGGACACATAAAACAACTTGTGTTCCCATGTCCAATTCACTACAAAAAATTTCCCTATGGGGACAATAAAGGACTCTATCTATCTATAGAGACAGAATAGAAGACAGAACTAAGAATAAAGAGTTAGGAAGAGAAAGGAACTGAAAGTAAGATGGATAAATAATAAACAAGTATCTCTCAAAATTGCTGGACAAAATTTTTAATTTCTTTCCACATTTCTTTCCGGTTCTTTCAGAGGACCAGAGGCTAGCGATCTACCATGTACTGTAAATTACAGTTAGCTGGCTTTTAACCCATTCAATGTAGCCTACTGTTATGTACTCTACTACTGCAGTATGATATTGGCACATAGATTTTTTTTCCTACACTTATTTTTGGAAGTGTTTCTATTCTATTTCTATTCTAGTCTGTATTTCTATTTCCATTGCATTTGCTTCAAATTGGTGTTCATATACTGTATTTGTAGTAGAGACAAAGTATCACTGCAGCCATTTAAACAATATGAGCAACATCTACAATGTGCCACGTGAGGGAGAGAGAGAGAGAACGAGAGAGAGAGAGGGAAAGAACGAGTTTACTTGTGTGTGTGGGAGTGAGAGAGAGCAGATATGGGGTAACAAAGTACAAATGAAGTACACACGCACGCACACACACACACACACACACACACACACAGGCAGTTTTATGAATTTGTAGATCAATATATGAATGAACAACACAGACTTGACAATAATGCATACTGATACTTCAGTATATAAAATTCTGCATTTCTGAATTCAAGTGTGTGTGTGTGTGTGTGTGTGTGTGTGTGTGTGTGTGTGTGTGTGACACCTCTATAATCAGCCATAAAACTGCACAAACAGCACAGAGCTGCTACCAGTTCCTCACATTCAGTATAACTTAATCAACTACAACTACAACTACAGAGTAAAAATCTATGGGACACTTTAATATTCCTCATCATTCCTGAAACACGCTTCCTTTGGTCACACTTAACATGGACTATTACTGTATACTTTCTGACATTGGCCCAGACCAGTACACACACACACACACACACACACACACACACACACACACACACACACACACACACACACACACACACACACACACACACACACACACACACACACACACACACACACACACACACCATTCCAGACTATCAGTTCACATTTGGCTCATCTTCTTTGAGATGCAATGATTTCAATTTTACCTCTCTGTCCTCACTCGTTCCTCCTTCTCTCCACTCTCTCATGTGACCATTCACTCTGTCCTCACTCGTTCCTCCCTCTCTCCACTCTCTCATGTGACCATTCACTCTGTCCTCCTCACTCGTTCCTCCTTCTCTCCACTCTCTCATGTGACCATTCACTCTGTCCTCACTCGTTCCTCCTTCTCTCCACTCTCTCATGTGACCATTCACTCTGTCCTCATCACTCGTTCCTCCCTCTCTCCACTCTCTCATGTGACCATTCACTCTGTCCTCATCACTCGTTCCTCCTTCTCTCCACTCTCTCATGTGACCATTCACTCTGTCCTCCTCACTCGTTCCTCCTTCTCTCCACTCTCTCATGTGACCATTCACTCTGTCCTCATCACTCGTTCCTCCCTCTCTCCACTCTCTCATGTGACCATTCACTCTGTCCTCCTCACTCGTTCCTCCTTCTCTCCACTCTCTCATGTGACCATTCACTCTGTTATCAACAAACTCATAAAGCTGCCCTACCTCACAGTTGCAGTTAATAAGTTACTGAATAGACTTAGTTTAGTCTAATCTCATTTAGTGAAAACTGTCCACAGCGAGATACACTTAGTACAATTCTTTTAACCACACACACAATACACTTATTACACTGAATCCCTTGTACGCACACATGCACGCACACACATGCACCATTATGCTGGTCGATACACACTTGGCTCATCTTCTTCCAAAGGTAATGATATTAACAGACTAACATCTTACCTGCTGTTTGTCCTCCTCACTCGTTCCTCCTTCTCTCCACTCTCACATATTCCACAATTCTAGAAGGTTCTCTGAAGCTCTCGACTGTCTTCTTCAAAATGGCGCTGAGTGTTAATGAAACTCTCTAAGCAGGACGTCTCATTCTGTTACTGATCAACAAGCTGCTCATAAACCACTGCAGAGGTCAAAGGTCGTCTCCTTGTCTGTGTTCAGAACTCAGTCACCTCTTGTCATGACAAGTTTTGTATCAACGTCACATCTACATTTGTGTGCAGTTATATCCAATGACTGAGCAGTTATATCTCTGATACATGTGTGAGCAGTTATATCTGATATGCATGTATCTATATTTGTGATCAGTTAAAAATCACTGATTTATCTACATTTGATTAAGTTATATCTCTGATACATGTGTGAGCAGTTATACATGTATCTATATTTGTGATCAGTTAAAAATAACTGATTTAACTACATTTAATCAGTTATATCTCTGATACATGTGTGAACAGTTATATCTGATATGCATGTATCTATATTTGTGATCAGTTAAACCACTGATTTATCTACATTTAATCAGTTATATCTCTGATACATGTGTGAGCAGTTATATCTGATATGCATGTATCTATATTTGTGATCAGTTAAACCACTGATTTATCTACATTTAATCAGTTATATCTCTGATACATGTGTGAGCAGTTATATCTGATATGCATGTATCTATATTTGTGATCAGTTAGAGATCACTGATTTATATACATTTCATTAATTATATCTCTGATACAATGTGTGAGCAGTTATATCTGATGTCCATGTATCTATATTTGTGATCAGTTATATCACAGATTTATCTACATTTGATCAGTTATATCCCTGACAGTCAGGAAAGTTATCGGCCGTTTTTTTTTCCATATCAGTAGGAATATATGGTGTACTCAACATGTAACTGTCACTCTATTTTACACACACACACACACACACACACACACACACACACACACACACACACACACACACACACACACACACACACACACATGTATATATTTTTACAGTAAGTAATTATATCTCTGATACATGTGTGAGCAGTTATATCTGATGTCCATGTATCTATATTTGTATCTATATTTATCCACATTTAATCAGTTATATCCCTGACAGTCAGGGAGGTTATGGGCTGTTTTCTCCATATCAGTAGGAATATATGGGGTACTCAACATAAATATCCAGTGTCTGCTCTGAGGACTTTTACAGTAAGGGTGTTTATGAGTTCTGTCACTCTATTTTACACACAGAGACACACACAAACACACAAACACACACACACACACACACACATACATATTTTACAGTAAAGGTGTTTATGAGTTCTGTCACTCTCTCCTTGCTGTCTGTCATAAACCAGTCAATCCCTCCCCCATCCTGTGTGCTTGATAAGGAGCGCTTTCATAACAGCCTCAGTCAACTCAACTCACTCCTTTATGACTGTCAGATCCACTCAGGTCTGAGTGTGTTTATGACTAACACAGCACTGCATACACTGTTCAATTTGAGTGGTATTTGTTTTTAGATGCAGATTATAAACTGTTCAGTGCACTCTAAATGTATGCGAGTGGTATTTGTTTTTAGATGCAGATTATAAACTGTTCAGTGCACTCTAAATGTATGTGAGTGATATTTATTTTTAGATGCAGATATTACACACTATTCTGCTACTCTCTCTCTCTCTGTTTCTGTCTTTCTCTCTCTCTCTCTCTCTCTCTCTCTCTCTCTCTCTCTCTCTCTCTCTCTCTCTCTGTGTGACACACAAGATAAATTGAATCTTATACAACATGGAGAAAAGGTCTGAGCATGGATATTTTATTATGTTCTAAAGTTCATGCTGATTGGAGAGAAAGAACAAACAGATCTTGCAAGTCCCTGATAGCCCTCTAGCGCCCTCTAGATGGTGAAGTTCAAACACACACACACACACACACACGCACAAATGATAGCCCTCTAGATGGTTAAGTCCAAACACACACACACACACACACACACAAAATATACGGCTCTGGTCCTGATAGCCCTCTAACGCCCTCTCGATGATTAAGTCCACACACACACACACACACACACACACACACACACACACACACACACACACACACACACACACACACACTATACAGCTCTGGTCCTGAATAATTTTAATTAAAATAATTTTCATTGTGACGGTCACTGAACTTGGCCCTGGTGTTTTTAATTCAAGAAAAGAAGCCCTGAGGGAATCTCTTAGGGAACAGCTTTGGGACTGGCAGTAGGGACACTGCTAGAAATCTCTGGCCCTCCAAACATGAATTTTAATATTACTGTAAAATATTCTCTTGGCCTCCTCTCAGTTTCAGGCCTTTAGGATCATCCAGCCTGTTATAAAGATCTCCCTAATAATGCCACCACTGTCCCACACTGTACAAACCCACCTGTGAGAAACCTATTATAAAGATATGCCACTCAATTTTTAAAAAATAACTTTGGCTTTACAGTGGTTCACTCACTACATGTAGTCCAGCAGTCCCTTGCTTTCCACTAAATACATTCAAGATCACTAGTCAACAAAACACAAGCGCACCATGTGTGATTTTTCTAAAAGTAGTGTGTGAAATGTGTCACCACTGGGAGCTGTGTGTCGCTGCACAAGGGGACTCACTCACCTGAGACTGGCCTTAGGGGCCACATTTAAATCACACACACTTTTAGCACAGCCAGTCTGGGACATGATGTCAGATGATGGCACCATATCTAGGCTACAGGTTGTGTTGATGAGACAGACAGACAGACAGACAGACAGTCAGACGCTACTTTCATATTTGCTTTCATGTGTTGATGTGGCTCATGGATCATGTGACCTACAGCTGCAGATTCCCACACCCTGGACAGAGCAGAGCAGAGCAGAGTTCCCCCATGAGCACCTGAGATCAGTGGACAGCTGGGATTCCACTCATCAGGTCTCAACTCATATCAAGTCCAGCTGGGGCGCTGCTAGCATAGTGGTTAAGGACCCTGACTCTAGTGGGTAGTCTGGAAGTTGTGGGTTTGAATCCCAGCTGCCACCGTTGTGCCCTTGAGCAAGGCACTTAACCCTAAAGTTGCTCTAGGGGAGACTTGCCCTGAACTACTTGATAGTTGACAAATGTGAGTAGCTTTGGATAAAAGCATCTGCTAAATGTTTAATGTTTCACACAGCTACAGCCCAACAGCAGCAGTCAAGGTTGTCTAAAAGCAGTATCACCTTAATGTTATGTTTAGTTTGAAAAGCAGATAAAACATTTATTTATAAAGTAGTAACGTACATTTTTCCTGTGTGCTTTACTGTGTGAGTGTGAGGGATTCCAGTGATGCCAAATGTCAAGTCCAGGTGTTTGACACACACATGCAGCTGTAGCCCAACTGCAGTCAAGGTGACTAAAAACAGCAGCAGCAGCAGCAGCAGCTTCCCTGAGATTCAGCACAATCCCCAGCAGAGGCCGCTAGTGAGCCACAAACACAGCCTTCAACTCACCTGTCTGGCTCTCTGGAAGACTCCACACACACACACACACACACACACACACACACACACACACACCATAAAGGCCTTCAACTCACCTGTCTAAAAGCAGCAGCAGCAGCAGCAGCATCACCTCCCCTGAGAGCCACAAACACAGTGTGAGCCACAAACACAGCTTTCAACTCACCACACACGTGTCTGGAAGAGAACACACACACACACACACACACACACACACACGCGCGTGCACACACACACACCATAAAGGCCTTCAACTCAGCTGTCTGGCTCTATGGAAGACTCTTGTGCAGCTGAGCAAGTGTGAGACACACACATACACTCACACACACACACTCTGGAAGACTCCTGTGCAGCTGATTAACTGATAAGCACCGTGCTACTGTTTTATTGGATGTCTCCTCTCTCCTCATGCAGAGGAAGGGATCACTGAAGATGGACACTCATGACTCACACACAGACCGTCTTTTCTTTCTTCTTCTTCGTCTTTATTTAGCATTATTCAAAATATTATTTACCTACATTTATTTCTGGATTTCATCTTATTGAGACATTGAGACATTGTATAAACACTGAGAGAGAAAAAAACTAGTAAAGCGTTGAGAGAGTGAAGACCTCCGTCAAGACAATGTGGTCCAATTCCGTGCAGTACTTTTCGAGTAAACAGACAGACGGACACACACACACACACACACACACACACACACACACAAACAGAGACACACACCGGCGAAAACATGACCTCCCTAGGCGGAGGTAATAAACTGAATAAATCTCCTCTCACAGTCTGTGAGGGAGCATACCCGAGCATGAGGTCAAGACTGACACTGGCATTTAAATGTCCTTGATTTAGGCTAACGGCAGGTTTAAAGTTATGACAAACAAATAAACAAAACAAAAACAAGGAAAACACAGATTCAAAGCAAAATAAACTGGGACAATGTCCACAAATTACTACAGTAGGTGCCTCACAGCATAAACTCTCGCTGCAGAGGCATTCCAACTGATGCTCCCAGATACCATTTTATACTAAAACATTTTTTTATGCAAAATCAATCATCTTTTACTGATAGACTAGACGCATTTTCAGAAAAAGTCCCTCTTTAAGGGTTCTAGAAGCATTTTTTAGTAAAAGTTGCGTACAGGTCTATTTAACCTAATTAAGGTGTGCTGAATCCAACTAGCCCTGTACGCAAGCCGAATTTTGAGTTTTTGACCATCTAATTTGCAAAAACAAAATGGCTGCCGAATTTAGCGATTTCTAGCACTGTGTTTTAGCAAGCACTGCTATTTCATAAAAATAAATACACATTTGTGACATATTTGTTTTTTACTATGTTCCTTAAGCATTCAGAGGTACGAAATTTGTAATTTGGAAGATTGGTAATTTGCAAAAACAAAATGGCTGCCGAATGTAGCGATTTTCGCAATAGCATTTTGGCGAGCAATGCTTTTCCATAGGAATAAACACATATGGTTCACATGTTAGCTTATTAAAAATAGTTTCTGAGCAAAACATCAATCATACAGGGCAGGAAAAGTATTTAATTATGTAGAAATTGTACTTTTAAGCTGTAATATGCTAATAAACCACCATTAAATATGCCGAATTTAGCAATTTTCGCAATAGCATTTTGGCAAGCACTGCTTTTCCATAGAAATAAACACATATGGTTCACATGTTAGCTTATTAAAAATAGTTTCTGAGCAAAACATCAATCATACAGGGCAGGAAAAGTATTTAATTATGTAGAAATTGCATTTTTAAGCTGTAATATGCTAATAAACCACCGTTAAATATTAAAAGATTAAAAAAAAACCTGCTATGACAAGAAGTCATATTTGAAACATTTTTGTTAAGTGTTTAAAGGATTACAATACTTATTATTGAGAGAGAGAGAGAGAGAGAGAAATACACATATACGTGTGTGTGTGTGTGTGTGTGCCACTTGGTGTGATTAGCAATGTAAGAGGTGATGTCACACCCAGTTAATGCATTAAATGCTAGCAAGGATCCTGCTAAGAATTCTTGAAAACATCAATGGGTATATACCGTCGGTTCTTAGATGTGCCTGACATTATCGAGAGATACCAGAAGCAGGAGAACATCATTGTCCCTGGAAGAAACAACAACTGTCTTAAACTGACAGTGGATGGCATGCAGCACCAATCTTGTGTCTGCTTCTTCATGTGTGGATTTCAGAGCTACCAGATCAGTGGTACTCCTTGATGACCTGACCTCACATTCCTCTCTGAAACCCCCTGCAACTACAATTTCTTTATCCTCAGGTGCCTGCAAACACAGTTCCTCTTGCCCATAGAAAGTGAATAATTTCCAGCGATTTTACAGCTTTAATAGCTCTTCGTGTGAACGTACAGTTACTGCACCATGTTCTGGTTGTACCCTTGATTGTTTCTGACATTAGATCCAGGTCGCAAAAAAAAAAGAGAGAACAGATCTTCACATAGTGTTCCTGGATCTCGCAAACGCCTTTGGACCAGACCCTCACAACCTCCTGTGGAACGCCTTTGACTACTTCAGAGTCCCAACAGCTCTCACAACCCTCGTTAAGGCCTACCTCCAGGACGTCAAACTCCAACAGCAGAGTACACGACAGCTTGGCAACACCTGAAAGTGGGAATTATGGCCAGCTGCACCATCCCTCCGCTGACCTTCACCCTGGCCATGGAGGTCATCATTCGGGCCTCTAGATGGACAGTAGGCGGACAGCTAATAAAACCTGTGCTGAGGCAGAGGCTGCCACCGGTCAGAGCCTACATGGATTACCTAACAACTCTCACCACGACCAAGGTTTGTAATGTACGGCTTTTAAAAAGCTCCTGGAAAACATTGAGCGGGCTTGCATGAAGATCAAGTCAAGCAAGTGCAAAAGCATCTTTACCATCAAAAGAAGCTGACAGACTACATTGGTGAGGAACCCATCCCAGCTGTCTCGGATAAGCCGGTGAAAAGGCTAGGTCATTAGTGTGATGCCTCCCTGAAGGATAAAGAGCATGTAGAGCAGCTCAGAAAAGAAGTAGCCCACGGCCTGGAGAACATCGACAGAACCTTGCTTCCTGGCAAGCTGTAGCTTTGGTGCATGCAGTATGGACTACTTCCACGTCTCCTATTGCCACTAACCTTCTATGAAGTGCCGCTGACAAAGTTGGATAAGCCGGAGAGGTTGGTCAGCTCATATGTAAGGAAGTGGCTTGGCCTTGGCCTATTGGACTTTACGGCAAAGGGATTTTACAACTGCCCATTTCCAGTCTGATAGAGTACAAGTGTGCCAAAGTCAGACTGGAGATGATGCTACTGGAGTCGATTGATCCAGTTGTAGCCCAAACTGCTGGAGAAAATGGACCTCATCGGCTGCAACTGAGCACTCAAGCGTACGCAAGGTCATTATGGGCTGAGTGCAGAAAGGGAGCAGTGGCCTTGGACTAGGGGCCAGCATACCAGTGTGGAGCAAGGCCTCTCCATTCCAGAGACGCAAACTGGTGGTCCAAGAGGTGCATCAGGCGGAGGAAGTTGGAAGATGCACCAAAGCTGTGGAACAGGCAAAGCAGGTGCAGTAGATGGCATGGGAAGGAGTGGAGAAGAGGAAGATCTCCTGGAAAGAGCTGTGAGCTGTGCCAGGGCAAGCTTTACCATTAGAGCGACTTATGTCCTGTCTTCGCCTGCAAACCTAAGCCAGTGGTATGCTGAAGACCCCACGTGCCCTCTTTGCCCAAGTCCAGCACTGAAGCACATCTTGATTGGATGCAAAGCTAGCCTCACCAAAGGCTGTTACTACTGGCAGCACAACCAGGTGTCAAGGTGTCTGGCAGCAGTGTTGGAAACTCTGTGGACATCTGTAAATGCCCTTCCTCCCCCTTCAGGCCAGTGGCAGCTAACAACATTCGTCCAGGAGGGCGAGGGCTAAGCCAATCGCATCACCATAACATCAGACAATGGTCAGCTGGGCACAGAACAGGACTTTAAGCTGCTGGCAGACTTGGATAAGAAACCATTTCCACTGGAAATCACAGCCACTAACCTGCGACCGGACCTTGTTCTGTGGTAAGCTGCTACCAAGCTCGTCTACATCATCAAGCTAACCATGCCCTGGGAGAGCGCAGTGGAGAAGGCATATGAGGGGAAAAGGCTGAGGTATGCTGAACTGGCAAATGCTACCAGGCTCATACCTGCAAACTCATAAGGGTTGAAAAAGGTGACAAACTACCGTTGCGCGCGGGCGGGGGCGGGTAAACTAATATATTAATAAATGAATTGTACATTAATTGCAGTACATTGCATGGAGTAGTGTTGGCTATACATTTTATATAAATATATTCATGTAATATACATATAAATGTATTTATATAATATATTTATAAATATTTTTCAATGTTTTTCCATATGAATGACCTAACAATAGGCCTAACATTATTTTCTACAATAGCATTTTGTCTATACAACAATTAAAGGCCTCACAGTAGCCTATTTGACCCAGATTCTTTTTTTTTTAAGTGGCGGAAATGGGCTTCCATATTGAGCTCCTCCTCCGTCTAAAATAATAGCCTGACAGGCCAGACTATCACATAAAATGTACAGAGTAGCCTACGTCTAGGTTTCTAAGCTAATAAAATAATTCCATTTAGGCTAAGCGACCAAGCCAGCCAGGAAGGTACACGTGAACAATTTGAAGAATGAAAACTCTGTGAGGCTGGCGCGCAGGTTTTAGAAAAAAGTTTTCTACCCTCTGTATCGGAGTCCACTAGAAACGCAGCTGTAGGGGTTAAAGCAATTAGGAGAAAACAATTTCGAAAACCTGCGCGGCAAGCCCAAAGAAATTGCTTGCTTTACTAACAAGTTTCTTATGTATATGACATTTTCGACCATTTAGATTGAAGTTAATATGCCTGCCGTTTGCTTTAAACTGCGCTTTTCTTCCATTACCAGTCGTTGCCTATACAAACGTAGCCGAACGATACCGATGACATAGCTCATATTTGGCTGATTAAAGCGGCAATTTAACTGTACAGCGACGTCCGCAAAGCCACCGTCTATCATAATAGCATCAAAACTATGTGTTTCCATCTTTGTTTCTCTCTTAAAATAGCGCTAAATTGTCTCATTTTGCTACGTTTTCATGGCAGCACTGAGAATGGAAATAGGCTATGTTAGATGATTCCATGGCTGCTCTGTTACCGGTGCGCCTCCAGACTGGACCAATGCGGTGGGGGAAAAAAAACACGCTCTCTGTCATTGATTATGATGGTGTC
Organism: Sardinella longiceps; assembly: GCA_027497455.2. Lineage (NCBI taxonomy): Eukaryota > Metazoa > Chordata > Actinopteri > Clupeiformes > Clupeidae > Sardinella > Sardinella longiceps. The sequence continues at coordinate 101,849 of JAODXP020000170.1, forward strand.
CATGCTCCTCGCTCATTCTACAACTATAATAACAGTCCATGGTTGGTTGATTGTCAGCTTAAAACTCTTCGGATTTACATGATTCACGTAAATGACCTATTTTGATTTCAAAACGGCGAATTTCGCCGAAAGGTGACAAGTTTGCAGGTATGCAGGCTACTCAGGGAAATTTGAGTGTGAGGGAAGGCCCAACGGCAGGCAGTCAAAGACCTCTCCACGGCAGCTGAAAAGGGAAGCCAGTGGCTGTGATTAAAGAGAAAAGACTGTCTGGGCCGTCAAGTGATGTGATTGAATGTTGGGATTCACTACTGAACCCTCTGGAGGTGTCATCAGCGAAACTTTCAGGAAGGAGGGCGCCCACTTGACAACCCAAAGGGATGACCATCCCACGGAGTCTCTTACCTCACTCACGTCAGATGTAGCGCTACGCGCGTTCATCTGATATTCAGCGATAGACGAGATATTTCAGGAGCCAGAAATCCTTGAATCTAACTGGGCAAACGGCTTGTCCATCAATTTCATTGACGTACACTGCAGCCAACCACATCGAAACCAACCGATGACGCTGGTTAAGTTTGTTGGATTGGTTGGATTCAAAACAGTTGCATATTCGCTATGTCACACCCTCTACAGCAGCTAGCGGCCCTGATTGGTCCGGTTAGAGAATAATGGCTTGAAATCTCTCTGATGGGCTTCAACATCAGATCGTTGCGCGGAAGTGCCTTACGAAAGTTACGTAGCGCATGATCTGACGTGAGTGAGGTAACGGAGTCTCAGCGGTGCCTCAAGTTTAAATCAAGGGATAACAACATCAAGGCCTATACAACAGATCCGAGACCAGTCTGTATATTTATAGAAACGAAAGTTATAGAAAACGTTTTTCGATGAGCGTTAGCATTATTAGCAAAATGCTAGAATTTTAAAAAGCTACCATCTTTGATCTATTGCTCAAGGAAATTTATAAGAAACTGTTATGTAAATCATGTCCATTTATTTATTTTCAATACAGTGCGGAAAATCTGAAATTTTATTAGCGATATACAGTAACTGCAATAGGCTATGCCTGGTAAATCAGTAATTGAAAAACAAACACACACACAAACAAAAAAACAGGTAGGCTTACTATTAATGATATCATCTTAACACAGAGTACCCCTAAAACATTCACATCTCTTGAGTGTATAAAAATAAGTTCTAGCATCTTAATAGAAAATATTAAATAACGATTAGCATAATTAGCATAATGCTAGCTTTTTGGATTTTATTTTGTAAATATCATCTTGTGCCTTTGATCTAATGCTTAAGGAACATAGTAAGAAACAAATATGTCATAAATGTTTATTTATATTAATGAAATAGCAGTGCTTGCTAAAACACAGTGCTAGAAATCGCTAAATTCGGCAGCCATTTTGTTTTTGCAAATTAGATGGTCAAAAACTCAAAATTCAGCTTGCGTACAGGGCTAGTTGAATTCAGCACACCTTAATTAAGTTAAATAGACCTGTACGCAACTTTTACTAAAAAATGCTTCTAGGATGCACATTTATCAGAAATGCCTCTAGACTATGATAATATTTCACTCAACGGCATACATAAACAATACACATTTCTTTAGAATGTTCATGTGCAAACAACATTCAAACAAATTGGCACATTTACCTTCCATATCGTTTCATTTCCGCTACTAATAGAGCATTGGCACACACACACTACCAACATTTCCCCCAACTCATTATAAAATATATAAAATGTTTGCCTTTTCAGTCTTTTGTTCTCAACCTGCGGGAAAACAACGTTAATTAACAGTGACATAGGTAGTATGCTTCCCTGTCCGCTCTGTCACACACTCCATTCTCCTCTCTCTTTGTACAGCATGCAGAAAAGTCTTAACAGAAACAAAACACACACAGTAACCTACCTATCTGATTTCTGACATACAGTAGCACACACACACACACACACACACACACACACACACTTGGGAGAGAGAGAGAGAGAGAGAGAGAGAGAGAGAGAGAGAGAGAGAGAGAGAGAGAGAGAGAGAGGGAGGAAGAGAGAGAGAGAGAAAGAAAGAGAGGGGGGATCACAATCAAAGAGGGACATGCACATAAACACACACACACACACACTAACACACACACGCACACACACACACATACTGTCTAAGGAAGAAGGACATGGAAGGAGAGGGAAGAGAAGGAATACAATAGAGAGAAAGAGAAGAGTAAACAGAAGTAGAATGTGTGTGTGTGTGTGTGTGTGTGTGTGTGTGTGTGTGTGTGTGTGTGTGAGTGTGTGGGTGAAAAAGAGAAGGGGGGATCACAATCAAAGAGGGACATGCACATCATATACTGTATACACAGGGCGGAAAGCAGCACACAAACACACACACACACACACTAACACACACACGCACACACACACACACACACACACACACACACACACACACACACACAGGGGTGGAAAGCAGCACCACACTCACAAGCGAAGTGGAATGTGTGTGTGCGCGCGCACGTGTGTGTGTGTGTGTGTGTGTGTGAGTGAGAGAGAGAGAGAAAGATATATACATATACTGTATACACAGGGAGGAAAGCAGCACACACACACACACACACACACACACACACACACACACACACACACACACACACAAACACACACACACACACACACACACACACACAGAAGGAAGAAGTTGCTCAACTCAAATTGCCAGCAGGCAGCCACTGCCACTGGTGTGTGAATGGGTGAATGTGAGACATACATAGAAACAGATACACACACGCATCCACAAACAAACACACTCATAAAGATGTACATTAAAAATGAAAATCAGAAAATCATGGCCATCGGTGTGTGAATGGGTGAATGTGAGACATACATAGAAACAGATACACACACGCATCCATAAACAAACACACTCATAAAGATGTACCTAAAAATGAAAATCAGAAAATCATGGCCATCGGTGTGTGAATGGGTGAATGTGAGACATACATAGAAACAGATACACACACGCATCCATAAACAAACACACTCATAAAGATGTACCTAAAAATGAAAATCAGAAAATCATGGCCATCGGTGTGTGAATGGGTGAATGTGAGGCATACATAGAAACAGATACACACAAGCATCCACAAACAAACACACTCATAAAGATGTACCTAAACATGAAAATCATGGCAGTCTCCGCCACTGGTGTGTGAATGGGTGAATGTGAGACATACATAGAAACAGATACACACAAGCATCCACAAACACACACACTCATAAAGATGTACATTAAAAATGAAAATCAGAAAATCATGGCCATCGGTGTGTGAATGGGTGAATGTGAGACATACATAGAAACAGATACACACAAGCATCCATAAACAAAAACACTCATAAAGATGTACCTAAACATGAAAATCAGAAAATCATGGCCATCGGTGTGTGAATGGGTGAATGTGAGACATACATAGAAACAGATACACACAAGCATCCACAAACAAACACACTCATGAAGATGTACCTAGAAATGAAAATCATGGCAGTCTCCGCCACTGGTGTGTGAATGGGTGAATTGTAAAGTGTTTTGAGTGCTCATAGGAGTAGAAAAGCACTATAGAAATGCAGTCCATTTACCACTTACACACACGGGGAGGAAAGCAGCTAGCCTGACAGCCCGACCATAACACTGCTGTTCATTCGTGTTCATGGTTTGGAGGTTCTTTGACCTGACGCGATTATAGGGCAGGGGGATGGGCATTCAGTTCTGGTTTGAAACCATTGGACAGCTTATCTAATCAGCTTCGCTTATTGGCCGGTTGTCTCTCTACCGATGTAAACCCGCCCCAGAAGACCGTCCCCAGACCATGGGCATGGAAGAACAGTCGTACTATGGGCGGGTATGTCAGGCTAGAAAGCAGCACCATACACACACAAAAGGAGGAAAGCAGTACCACACACACACACACACAGGCACGCATACACAGCACATATACACATACAAATTACAAACTACTGCACACACACACACAGCACATAGACACACACACAGGGGAAGAGATGAGAGAAAAATGTGTGTGTGTCTGAGTGTGTTTGTGCATGTATGCAAGAGGAAGAAAGAGAGAAAAATGAAGCTGGAGGAAGAAACATAAAGACTAAATCTGAGAATAAAGACAAAGATGAGAATGACAGTGGAAAAGAGGGAAAGAAGGTGTGTGTGTGTGTGTGTGTGTGTGTGCGTGTGTGTGTGTGTGGGTGGGTGGGCCACCAAATGAGGAGAGTAAAGACAGAATAGTAAGGAGAAGGAAAATCAAAGAGAAAGCAGAACCACACATACACACATACACACGCACGCACGCACGCACGCACACACACACACACACACACACACACACACACACACACACACACACACACACACACACACACACACACACACACACACACACACACCAAATGGGTCTGAAGAGTGTAAAGACAGAAGAGTAGGAGATGGAAAAGAGAACGCAGCACACACACACACACACACACACACACACACACACACAGGAGAAGAGAGAAAGTGAAGAAAGGGAGAAAACAGTTGGAAGGATGGAAAAAAGGAGTACACACACACACACTCTCTCTCACACACACACACACACACACACACACACACAGACACACACACACACACTCACAATGTTAAGTGAAATGAGGTATGAAGCAAGAGAAGGATGACAAAAGAGAGAAAGAGTAAGCAGAAGAGAGAAAAGAG